>VDFB02379711.1:245163000-245673397 GCA_007258455.2 Sequoia sempervirens
AATCCCCTTGAAGACATTTTTCTAACCTTCAAGATTTCGCTTAGATTTTTGCTTCCGCTAATAAAATCTCTCAGCATCTTTCCAGTCATGAGTGAGCCCTCCACACTTATCCTCCCCCCTTTCAACAAAGTTAAAATCACCTTCTATGATCCAAGGAATGTCTTGAAGATTGAACATCCATTTCCACAAAAGCACCCTGTCCTTATAATCATTAGGAGCATAGATTGAAAAAATTCCAAACCAATTATCATTTCTTTTTAAGATTTCCCATATAGCCCTATTATAGGGAGAGATTCCAGAATTTACCACATATTGAGACCAGGAATTGGCCATCGGTATTACAGCTCCACCCTTACCTTTTTCATGGTTGGTGGAAATCTAGGAAGCATCCTTCTAGATTATTTTCATACTAGTTTCTAAGGTAAAGCCAATAGATTTTACCTCTTGCAAGAGGACAAAGTCTTTCTCCTTCTTTTGAGCAACAAGTCTCCTCACCATATTCTTTCTGTTAGGGGTCTCAAGACCCCTAACATTCCAAGATAGGTAGTTAATTTCCATTCTTATGCTCATCATTTGAAGGCCCTTTATCGCACCTAAAGTTATCAAAACATTTAGGTAGTAGACTCTCAGCTTCTATTCTTTTTGTAGTGGGAGGAAGAGTTACCCTACTTAGTTTCTTTCTTTTATCCTTCAATAGGTGACTTATTTCCTTCTCCTCCTGTTGCTTAGAGCCATCCATTCCTTTCTTTTTTTGTACCTCCTTGTTTTTTTGACAAGAATATCCAAAGGAACTCCTTCCCCATCATTGGTCTCCCTAGTGGAAATTATCCCTAGATCATCTGCAAAATCCATGCTAGATTGAGAGGCAAACCCATTCAAATTGAGCACTCCATCAAGGGAGGAAGGGGTTATCAATGCATTAGTAGGAAAATGGATTTCATCAACCTTTAGATTTCCATTTACAATAGAGTTAAAATTGCATTCCAAATGTGGCCTAGGATGCACCTCAGCCAGAGCAGGTCGGGTAGAATTCATCTTATTTTCTTCCATGTCATGGCTCAGAGTTTTTAGATTCTCACTACTTTTAAGAGGGCTACCTCCTTTCTTTCCAAAGCATAAACCACTTTCATGTTCATGAGGAAAAACATAAAGTGTTCCTTTATTTTCATCATCAATGTTTAGTTCTCTGAAACACTTATCATTGAAAGAATAAGTTTCTTTGAAAGTGTTATTATTATTTGCTTCATTTGTCTAACTTTCAGAATTTCCAATTTTTGTGCATTTAGCCTGCCATTAGAAGGAGGTTTTGTTAATTCCTCATGTTAGGGAGGTGAGAGACAATCATCTCCACTATAATCAACCAACCCCTCAATTTTATTATTTTTCAAATTTGTATTGATTTCCTGTATTAATGTTGCTCCTTTATTATTAATTCTAGTGGTGTCTTTATTATTTGTGTTTTTGTCATTATTTATAGTATGTGTTTCTGGGGTGAGTCCACATTCCTTAGAATTCTTCAAAATATTTCCTGCCTTCTCAATTTCTGGCGGGGGTTACATTTTAGAAGTGTTACCACCATAGGGTGAGAATTTACTATTCTTATTCTTTATCAGGGGGTAGTTCCTTCTAATGTGACCCTCCCGATGACATAGATAGCAAGCATGAGGCCACCAAGGGTTTCCAAATAACAGGAAACACTTCTATACTGAAGTTTAATTTCAAGGATCTGTGGGAGATCCATTCTCGGGGTTAAGGAAACCAAAATCCTCACATCCGAATGAGGGAGAGGAGACTTAGTCTCTTCCATTTTCAACACTTTACCAAAAGGTTCAAGCAATAGCGAAAAAAATTTCCATAGCTATGGGGGAACTTGTTTGATAACCAACCATTGGGGGCTCGAAAAGGCCAACACTTCCTCCTCTAGGGCCTCTGGACACCATGCCAGGGCTCAAAAAGTGACCTTTCCAACACTCCAAAATTCCTTATAAATTATTTCTTGCTGAGTTTAGGGTTGTTAAAGAAAATAACAAACAGCAGTAGTAAAAATGAAACCCTAATTTCTTTTCCCACACATTTCTAAACCATTCATCCATATATTTTTGAGTTGGGATCCTACTGGTATCCATGACAACAAAGAAAATTACAAAATTTGAAAGTTTAACATCCTCCTCAAAAATAACATCATCTAAAGCCTCATTCAGAATCAAGATGGACTTCAAGAGAGGAACTGAAGAATGCTTACCTTTTCCCTCTCTTCTATCCTCTGACCTCGAATCAACTAGTTCTGCAACAAATTTTTCCCCTTGAGGAAGCTGAGCACACTCTCCTGCAACCATGTCCTGGAAAGAATTAGAAGAATGTCCAACCACACCATCATAATTCAAGAATTTAAAGGAACTATCGGGGGGATCCACATCCCCATTCATCATTCCTTAACCCCCAACTGAAACACACATGCCTTGACATGACCCAGATGGCCAACGAGAGAAAAAAAATGGTCACACCCACCACAAACTAGATCGGAGCCAAAGATTTTCCTCTAAACAAAGGACAACCACTGTACTTAGAAAAATGATGCAAAGTCATGGAGGGCCAAGCCTCCTCCGTGGGTGTCGAAGGACATGCTCAAACTAGAATTCACAAGCGTTCACCCAAAAAGTTTTAGATCCTTTCTATCATCATTTCTTATTAGGTTTTAACTCCAAATCATCATCTTTTCTTCCCATCACTGAATCATTCTTCAAACTTACTATCTTAGCATCATCTTCTTTTGTAGTGGTTGCACACTCTTCATGTTTTTCTTCCTCATGCCTTAATAACTCCTTCTTACCCAACATTATCACCTTAGCTTCCTTACCCTATCCTTTACCATCCTCCTACAATGGTGTTAGTGTAAAAGTAGTTCCATCCTTTTCAATGGCATAAGTATTATGTCTACCATCATAAATTGCATTCCTATCAAACTACCATGGTCTTCCAAGTAACAAATGGAAACAATCCATAGGTAACATATTACAAAATATCCTATCCTTGTATCCACCAATACTAAACTTAACCCAAGCTTGCTCATTCACCAAAAAAAAATTGACTTTCATTCAACCAAGACACTTTATAAGGTGTTTCATGAGACATCTTTTCCAATTTCAGTTTATCAACCATTTCTATTGACACCATATTATCAATGCTTCCAGAGTCTATTACTACTTTATAGACCTTTCCTTTGCATTTGCAAGTAGTCTTGAAAAGTGTTCTCCTTTGTATTGATTCTTTCTCCTTGGATGTTTTAAGTAGTGTTCTCACCATCAATGATTCCCCAACTTTTGAAGCAACAAGCTGATTAGGAGAGTTTACACTTTCACAATCTTCCTCTTCAATCAATTGAACTCTTTTATCACCACCACTTGAAGTAGAATCTAGTTTATCTGGACACTTCCATGCTTGATGGCCAAACTATTGCAAGGAAAATATCTACTTGAAAATAAACTTGAACCTTTACCTCCATAAAATCTTCCTCTAAAGCCTCTAAATCCATCTCGTTGATCAACCACTTGGTCTTTGCTTTTAATTGTATCTTCTTGGTCTTCATGGGACTATCTTTTATCTCTTCCTCTACTAGTGTTGCCTCTACCTCTTCCTCATCTTTCTTGCCTTCTTTTTAGTTTCTCTTCTGCCTTAGCAGCCAACTGAAAACATTCTTCAACTATCCTAGGCATAGCCAAAATCAATTCATCCTAAATTTGAAATCTCAAACCACACATATACCTTGCTATCTTTTCATTTTCATCTTCAACATGACCAACCCTAATACTCAACTTGTGAAATTCTTTAGTGTAGGCCATTACATCCTTTTCCTTCTTCTTTAAACTTTGCAACTTCTTAAATTTCTAAATTGCAGGATCACCTGGCAAGAATTGGCTCTTGATCTTTGACACCATCTTATCCCATGAACTGATTTTTGTTTTTCCCTTCTTCACTCTTTCCTCTTGAACATAATTCTGCCATGTAAGAGTAGGACCTTTCAACTTGGTTTTATCAAACTTTACTTTTTGATCATCTACAACCTCCTTGTACTTGAAGTAGTTGTCCAATGCATCTATCCAATCCAATATCTCTTCAACATCCAACTTTCCATTATACATTGGCACATCTATTTTCTCACCAAAATAATCTCTTCTAATAGCCTTGAGAATTTTCACCATCCTTCTCTCATAAGGGTCCAAATCATCACCTTGGACTCTTCCACTTGGAGGGTTTTCATCCTCACCATCTTCCTCTTCCTCTCGGTCACTTTCCTCTTCAATGACCTTTCCTCTTCTTTCTTTGTCTCTCATGCTACAAATCTAGCTAAAAATGCTTCTTGTGATTCCTTTACCAATCTTATTTCCCTACCAAGGGATCCACTTTCTTTAGGAGGCATCTTGTCCTTCAACTTTCAACGTTTCTCTTCTTCAATCTTTAACTTTTCACTTTCAAAAGATCTAACACCTATGATTTGATACCAATTGATGTAGAGAAGGGAAGAAAAATGAAAATCCAATAAAAAATAACTCAAATAAAACAAGTTTCCAAACTTAGCAACCCAACTTCATAGGTTTCCTTCACAAACTCACAATTCTCTTAATAGGTCAGCATACCTTGTTTTCCTTCCATAACTTTCTTGTTAGGCATCCAACCCAGAAACTAAAAGATGTTTCAGAAACCCATTATCCTTTTACATAACCTATCTTAAAATCTTATAGAGTCACTTTGGACCATCAACCCCAAATCTCTATTGCTATGCTGCCCCTTAAGCCAATTAAGCCACTTTTTCAAAGCAACTTGGTAAAATTCTTTACCCAAACCCCAAAAATCTATTGTAAATATCTCAATAGGTCACATACACCCTGAATCAACAAATTTTATTAGGATGAAAACTTACAAAGTCATCAAACCCCAAAACCCTTATTTTGGCCTCTTTAGGCTAGTTTAATGAAGGTTTATTGAAACTAAGCACGCTAGGCCAAAAATCACTTCAAAAACACCTCAAACACATCACCTTGGGTCTGAACATGCTACTCAAATCAAACCCAAAATAATTTTATCTCATTCCTCCATCAAATTATATAGCTTTTGGACCAATATTCCTCTGTACAAAATCGTACAACAACCTGGAGCAGCAAAATTACTAGTAAATTGCAAAGAAAATAGTGACTTCCTCTTGATTCAACTTCAAAAACAACATTCAAACCTTGCCTCAAGGTTTGTGAGGCCAATTTAAAATTTTATAATAATAAAAAATGGCTACAAATAACTATTGAATTACTTTATAACTTCCCATTTCTTGCATTTTTGCAATTTTGCATATGACAACTTTTGGCAAGAATTACAAATTTTGACAACATTAACTCAACTGACCCAACATAGACTCAATACTATAGAATATGGTCTATTGTGACCTTATTTTACCACATAAGACTCAAGTCACCCTAAAACCTATCATAAGACCTTATTTGACCATATTTACATGATTTGACATGGTGCCCTTGCACCATCTAGGAGGTAGGATAACCTATTGAAAATGTTGATATGAGATTAAAATCTTGCTATGATAATTTAAATCAAGAGTGAGTTGATACCTTAGATTTTAGACCAGAGACTAGAATGGTCAAGAAAAAGAAGCAACTCACAAAAGTAAGGATGAAAGTTGACATGATCAAAATGGGCAAGGTCAATTTGGAGTTCATATTTTAAAATGAGATTTAAAGAAACTGAACAACCCTTGAAGTGTCTAATGTTATGAAAAAAATGAAATCACCAATAATTTGGACAAAAAATTCCTAAAAAGATGATTGCAAGGAAAAAGATTGGATAGTAAAATAGAATATTCGAACAATGGCTCATATAGAGCATAGTGTGGTTGAAATAGAACTTGCAAGTTTGTTAACGAAAGTAAATTTATGTTTAGTGTTTTTTAAAATATCATTTGAAGATGTTCAGAGATAAATTTGATATGGAAGAAGACTATGTTGTCAAATCAGAGGAATAATTTAATCACATTGGGAACAAAAAGTGTATACAAGGTATACCTAGTGAGGGTAAGTAAGACGAGTAATTTTCGTTCAACTGTAGAAAGCCAATAAAAAGGGATGTTAAATCAATTTGATCAATTTGGAGAAAATAGATGATTATTAAGAGTTCAACTTTTGGAAACACTGAGGGGAAGAAGGAAAGTATATGGATACATATAAGTACCCTATTTGACAAAGTTAATGATGTATTGCTAGTCTAAAAGAGCTTTTGACTTCTCCATAAGACATGGTTTAAAAACCCTATATTCGAAGTTTCATACTCAATGACCACAACAAGGTTGTTGAAGTTAAAGGTTAAGGTATTGGAACTATTAGTGAAATATTTGGAATGATCAAGAAAAGTTAAAGGTTTTTTACCAAATAAGAGAGAAGTAATTATAACTATATTTTATAATTTCTTGTATTAGAAGACCAATTTGTGATTTCTATTGATGCTTTGGAAAAAGGTTAGGTAGTATGCTTATTCAAGAAAGGCAAGGTTATTGACCATGAAATAGGAAAGTGGAGATTTATGAATGAAACCATGCTCCACATGGTTTTGAGTTATCGAAAAATGTCCATGCTTGGTAATTATTTACACACTAATTGTTTGGACATCTTTTGAGAGATAATATCAAACTAGCATGATCTAACAAGAATTGTTACTCAACCAATTTAAATGATCATCAGAAGAGATAGATGGAGCTGAAATAAGACTATGATGTAGAAATCAAATATTTAAGGGAAAGAAAGAAACCAAGTCGTGGATGCCTAATGTCGAAGGAGACATATCTCCTCGAAAATACTTATTCATTATATTTTCAAGAATAAAATGTGGCATAAGTCCAAGGAAGATGTTTCACTTAATTTGAATGGACTATTATGAATCAAAAGAAGAACCTAAGTATCAAACTCAAAGGAGTTAAGCAATAAGGTGTGATAATAGGTTTAATTTCTGCCATATTTAGGGAAATCTAGAATGACAAAATTATTTACCAATGTGAAACTTTTATAATCTAGGAGACAAAGTGAGATGTTGCAAGGTATGTAGCAAGATGTTTAGAATGCTAGAGGGTGAAGAAAGGATGTCATCACTGACAAGACTTTTATATTCTCTTGAAATTTTAGAGAGGAAGTGGCAGACCATTAGTATAATTTTGATCATTCTATGTCAAGGATTTGGCATAAGGTTAAGTGGTAGTGATGAACATGTACATCTAGGTAGCCAATTTCATATTGGAAAATTTTACGAGTACTAGTCCCAAACAACAAATTCGTGTAAAAGTAGTTTTCATGGTGTTCTTGAGAAGGTTATCTCAAAAAGGGACACAAACATAATGTCAAGGTTTTGGATAAACCATAATAACCTTATGAAAAATTTAATTGAATGCAAACTCAACTTATTACCTTGAGACAACTAGTCAAACAAAAAAGGTAAACCCAGTCCTAATGGATTTGTAGAGTACTTTTATTACAATAATTTTTATCATTTCACATTAAAATTTGATCCATTTAAAACATTAAATAGAAGGAAGGGACAAATCCCTATAAGTCAGAATAAGCTAGGAAATAGGATTAGCCTTAGTCCAAAAATGTTGTAAAAAATGGAAGAATAGATCATGATGATCAAGGAAAGAAATAAGTGGAGAAGAATGATAGGTAGGAAAGATTTGGTGATACAAAGCATGAGTCAAGAAGTAGTACTATTATTATTGAAATTGATAGGTGTTTAAGGGTAGTATTATGCTCGAGATGGACAGTAGTCAAGGGGTAATACTATTATGATCGAGATAAATATTAGTTTTAGTAATGGATGTTCTTGACTTCAAAATTGTTTGACAATGTAAAGACTAGAGAAAGGATGGGACCCATGATGTAGTGCACAATGCACCGACATTATTTTTTTAATTAGGTTACACTAAGGGTGATTGTGTGTTAGCCAAGATGAATGTGTTTTTTTAGTCATTGTGGCATATGTGTCATGTATCATTCAGTCACTAATTGTACTTATGTTGTACATATGAGTCAATGAAATTGTGATGTATAGTTTTCTGAAGAGAGAGTTTTCTTGAAGCATGCAAGTTATTCCGATGCGATAGCAGGGTCACTCAGTGCAACAAAAGGATGAGATTGTAGAGGGAAGGGCTACAAGGGAAGATTACTTTAAGGTTAATATAACTTTACTTATTTCTTGCATGATTTGAAAAATTGAAACTAAAACTTTTATTTGAATTTATCTATATGTTTTGGTACTTTAAACTATCAAGGATGATGATTCACAAGGGGGGAAGTATGTTACACCCCATTTCTCAGTTACCAGATTAATTTTACCATTATGAGTAAATATAATGTTAAATGAAAAATCACGACTTTAATATGTTCAATGGGTGAATAAAATGCATGAATATGCATTATGATGTTATTGATTAATGCTTTAATGATGTAAATGATATATGATGGATAAGATTTTCATGTGATCAACTAACTACATTTATGATGCACTAAGTTAGATGTATGAAAGAATCAAGCCCTCCAATGAGGAGAGGGAGAGTATCACCCAAAAGAAGAAATTGGTATGGTAACCGCTAATGTACCTACTTGAGATATCACACACTCATGGCCTAGGTTAGACAAGCTTAGTCAAGGTGGTTTGGGCTATGTGTCAATAAGTAAACCTAAGTTCAAAGCTTTTGGTCGATAGGTAAACTATGAATTGGTCATATTGGAACCACCTTGGTCATTTAAACCAAATTGAACTAGAAAGGAAAAAATCTTGTGCATGTCAATCACTATGTATGTAAATATAGATATATACATATGTGTGAACATGAAAGTAAAGTGAAAACATAAATGTATGTATAAGCACATGTATATACATGTTTACGTATAAAAGTAATACTAGTGTATGAAGAGTGTTTAAAGACTAATTCTCATGCATGAGTTGAGGAAATATATGGGTTAATGTCGCCACGTTGGAGCTAAAGTATCACACATGACATAAGGCGATAAAAGAGCCAATGGTATCACATTTAATTAGAAACTAATACAAATATAGAGGCATGCATAAATAGCCATGCATATGGCTAAATGACTATGCTTTGAACAAGTCAAAAGGCCATGCCATAGAGATGGAGGCGTAGGAGTTTTAATGTTGTTTTGATTGCATTAAAAGGTAACCATTATAAGAGTTTGAAGAAGCCAATATAGGAACCTTAAACAAACAAAAAAAGAGGTTTAAAATGTCACAATGGGAGGTAGAAAGCATGTGGGAAACCATAGCAATTATTTGACCTAGTAAAATAACCAAGTGCTAGAAGTTTTGAGGTGACTTAGCCATGTATTAGAAACTGATTTTACTTGGGCTAGTATATATGTGTTAAAATTATGATTCTCTTAGATGCCATATTTCACCCAATTTTTCTTAGTTGACTTGTTTAGAGGTGGAGTCAGTTTTGGATTTGTTTTTTAGTTTTATAGGTGGCAATAGGATGGAAAGGTGGTGATTGGAGGAACTAAACTATAGCATTAAGTTTCTCAATATTTCTTATAGATAGAGGGAAACCTCTTAGTCTTTGGAATTCATTTGTTTCCATTCTACTGTAGTTTTTCTTTGTGCAAAGCAGTGTTGAGTGCAAGTAGTGAGAAGTGAGATTTATTTGAGTGTTTGTGGGCTATTTATTTGTGAGTTTTTGAGTGTTGGGAATGAGTTTAGATTTGGAGATAAGATGAAAGTGGAAGGAGTAGCAAGCAGAGTCTTTGGGATTAATCTTTATGGGAAATTTCTTCATTGGAAGCTAAATTTCTAGGCATACTAGTCTTTCTTATTTGTTATTCTATTTTATTGATTATTTTGTATGTGCAAGTGTTTGAGGAATTGGTGATTGTATTTCATATAGAACTTTCTTGTAAATTGATTGGGGAAATCTATTAGTTTAAATATGCATATATTGATTATGTTAGAAGCATGAGATTGTGTTTGTTAGACAAAGATATCTGGAATGTATTATTATAATATCTAGGCTATCATAAGTCAAATGTATGTGTGCATGAATTGTAATGTTGGGAAATGATATAACATAGAAGTGTTATGATGTTGAGATTGTCAATTTATGATTTTATGTAAACTTGTGAAAGTAATGAGGTTTGTTCTTGTGATTAGGATAAACCAAGGTTGGGAATAACCTAGTTGGTCAATTAGATCACTTGAATGTAGATTACCTTTTTGGATGGAATCATGTTATGGTGTATGTGGAATAATCTTGTCAAAATTTATTAATGTCATGTTATTTCTCCAAATCGAGCAAGGGGGTGGGTGAACTACAATTACCACTTCTTAGAAAGTGAGACTCCATTTCTTAGGAAGTGAGTTTTATATATTATCAAAATATTTTTCCAAATTAAGTGTAAGTTTCTACTGCGTACACTTATTGATTCACTATGAGCCAATATTGCATAACTAGGCTAGGAATTTCATGCATGTAGGTGGGTATCCAATATATAATAGCACTAATTATGTAGGACACAACACCATGCTTAGGTAGGCTATTATTATGAGGGTTACCACACCAATCTCTTCGTTGAAGGGAGGGCCATCTTACTATTTAGGTATATGTGTGGGGGACCATAGTAAGTCCATGGTTGGAGGAATAAAACTTGTGTGATACTCTCCCTCATGTAGTCGATAGGTGAGATTTGAGGATGTATGCACCAACAATGGGGACATCTACACCATTTTTACTTTGTTTCATTGGACTCTTGAAAGCTATGTCTATAATCATGATCTTGTATCTTTATGGTAAATGTATTTGTAAAATGGAATCATTACTTGGGATTATGTAATGTTACTTTATTCATGCAATGGAAATTTGAAATGGGTTTATTTCAAATGTGCATCTTTGTTATTGAATTGGATATTTTTTATTACTATGTGTTGGTAAACTTAAACTTTTCACATATGGGTTAAAAATTAGATGAAAACAATAGGTAAAATATTGTCCTTATTACAGTGAACTCTCTCTCTCATTTTCTTCTCTCCCCCTCACTTCTCTACCTCTCCCATTTATAGGTCTCTTAGTCACACTTTGTCTACCTCTCCATCCCTCAACCATCTATTTCTCTTTATTCTTCTCTCTCTCTTCTTCTCTCTCCCTCCCCTCTCTAGTCATCACCTATCTATCTCCTCCTTCCCTAGGTCTCCCACTCCCTCCATGTCTACCTCTCCCTCCATCCCTTGTTACTCCTTTACCAATATTTCCATTTCTCTCTCTCGCTCTTCTCACTCTCACCTCTTTCTACCCTCCCTAGGTCTATCCCACCCTCTCTCCCTCTCTACCTTTCTTTCCCTCCTTACCCCCATCTCTATCCTTGCTTCCGTACCTCTATCTTCTTCTCTCTCCCTTTGTTAATGTTTCTCACCCATCTCTCCATTCTCTTGATCACTACCTCTCCATCCCACCCTTTCTCTCTCCCATCTCCAAGTCTCTCCCTCCTTCCCTCTTTACCTCTCTACCTTTTCCCTCCTTGTCTCATTACCCACCTCTCTCCCCCCTCTATCTCTCTCATCCCTATCTCTCCTCCTATGTTTCTCACCCCACTCTCCCTAGGCTATAGGTCTCTCACCTCTATATCTCTCCCCCCTCTAGTTATTTCCCTCCCTCTCCAGCTCTCTCCCTCCCTCCTTATCCATCTTTACCTCTTTGTGAACTTCTCTCTCCCCCTCACCTCTCTACCTCTCCCCTCTCTAGGTATCTCAGTCACTCCTTGTCTGCCTCTCCATCCTTAAACCATCTCTTTCTCTTCATTCTTCTCTGTCTCTCCTCTTCTCCCTCCCTCCCCTCTCTATGCTATCATCACTTTATATCATCCTTCCCTACGTTTTTCACTCCCTCCATGTCTAACATCTCCCTCCATTCCTTGTTACTCCTGTAGGTCCATACTTCCCTTTCTCTCTCCCTCTCCTCTTTCTCACCTATCTCTCCCCTCTTTAGGTTTCTCCCACCTTCTCTCCCTCTCTACCTTGCCTCTCCTCCTTACCTCCATCTCTATCCTTTCTTCCCTACCTCTCTATTCTTCTCTCTCCATCTATTATTATTTCTCACCCATCTCTCTCCATTCTCTCAATCACTACCACTCCCTCCCACCCTCTCTCTCCCCATATCTAGGTCTCTCCCCCCTTCAATCTTTACCTCTCTAGCTTTCCATCCTTGTATCATTACCCACATCTCTCCCCAATATCTCTCTCACCTCTATATCTACCCCTAGATGTCTCTCACCCCTCTCTCCTTGAGTTGCAGGGTTAAGGGATAGTGTTCAGGGTCTAGGGTATAGGCTTGAGTGCATATGGTATAAGGATTAGGGTTGAGGATATTGCGTATAGGTTTGAGGGTATTGGGTTTATGGTTGAGGGTATAAGGTATTTATTTAGGGTTGTGGGTTTAAGGTATAGGATTTAGGGTATAAGGTTGAGTGTATAAGGTTTAAGTATAGGGTTGAGGTTTGAAGGATAGTGTTCAGGATTGAGTGTGCAGGGTTAAGTGTATAGGGTATAGGGATCATGGTTGAGGATATTGGGTAAAGTGTTGTTGGAGTAAAATGGAGTTTCGAAGAGGAATCTTGGTGGAGTGTTATAGAAATCAAACTAGTTATGAAGGTGCATGGTTGAAGGGTGTAGTCATTGTTGTTAGGCCTCTCAAATCATGTGATGGTTGTAGAATTATCAATGTCCAATATGACGCATTTGAGCTGCAAAAGACAATAAAATCTTGAGAGAAATCTCGTGTTATAATCATTTTAGGCCAATACTGATGAGCCCAATTAATAGTTAGTTTTCTCTTGTTTAGTTCACATCTTTTAGAAATTTTAAGATATTTATTTCATATACATTCCTAAACTTATATACCCTTTTATATCCTTCATGCAACTTAAACCAGATTTTGATGGATGGAAATATAATTATGATATGTTGGTAATTACATGGTTTATTATGTGAATGTGTATGGAATGAAATATGAATATATATTTAATTTATGGTTATTTGTAGTGTGTATTTGTTAGATGAACTAAATCCTTGTAGCCCAGAAGTTAGAGAAAGCATACTGTAACCCATAACAATTGGGAAGCTCATCCCACAATGAAAGGATCATGAGTATCAAGGGATAGTCCAAATTGATGAACGTGAAACATTTCCAGAATAAATGAAGGTGATCGTTGAAGAGGTCAAATTGTGAGTCACTGAGACAATAAATAAACCTAACAGAGGAAGAAGGGGTCAATACCATTGTGATCACATGAGAGTTTGACTATGTCTCTGTTCAAATCATTTGAGCAAGAGTCATGTTTCTACTTCTCTTTTTTTGTTGTTTTTAATTAAATTTTATGTTGCAAAGACTCGTTCACCTCCTATTCATGAGGAGAGTGGAAAATAACATTTAGTTTTATGTTTCAATTTATGTTTTGAATCCTTATGCATATAAATCTCATCCCATGCCTATATCTGGGGATGGATGGTCAAGGAGTAAATCTAGTAGGAAATATAGTTAGAATTACAGTTGAAGTGTATTCTCAGTTTTTATGCTTTAGCAAGATAGTTGTTAAGTTTTTTGTTTCAATGAACATGAATTTTTGAATGAGAAATCTATTGGAGACTCCTATTATATTATGATTATTTAGTTTTCAATGCAATAAAGATATTTTTAGTCTACTACTATGATTAGTTGATTCAGTAGCTCATATTTGGTTTATCTTGTGGACACATCAATTTGAGCAAGGGCAACTCAAGTTACTATCCACCCACTTAAATTTCTATTGTTATAATAGATGTTTCATGCTGCATAATTAATTTTAGAATAGATTCATGGTTGTATTCATGCTATAACATTACTTTGAGTCAAGCCCCAGGGGTAGTTAATTAGTTGAGTTATTAAGAGTCAATAGTTAGTGGTATAGTTTATTGAAGAGCTTGGTTTAGCGGTTAACTAGTTATAGTACTAAGCTAAGAGTACACATAACATAGGTGCTAGATTAAGCTATTTACTCTATTTTATAGTTTAATGTTTATTCCCTTATCAAGTATTTCCCATTTTCATGGATATGTGTAAACCATCTATACTTGATGATATAGGCAGTATATAATCTCTGGATGCACATATAGTTCCAACATCATCAAAATTTTTCATAGCCCTAGTTGATAATTAAATATAGCCTTGTGAGGGTTTTAGTGAACTGTTTAGCTAGGAACCACCTCTGAATTGCGTGTCTAACACCAAGTTTAATGAGAATTAGTTGGGCATCACATTTTGTAATAATTTTCAAGGATGGTGCTACATTCAAGATTCTTTTGTGATATTTCAAAGCTTTTATAGTTTAGTGTTTTATTTACAACATTAAGATAATTAGGTTTTAATCCAACAATACTAGAATATTTTACTAACATTGTGCAAGAGCCATTGACACAAGAATTCACAACTATTGTATGCAGAGGCAACAAGATTCTTTGGGAATATTTCTCCCCTCAATACACAAAGCTACAAAGGATATTACTGATCAAAGTGAATAGAGAGAGGGTATTCCTAAAGAAGAACTTTCCCTAACACCAACATCTTCTACAAATACATAGGAGACCTTCCAAACCATGGGTGTACAGTAGTGGATGACCCACCAAAGCATGTAACCTTTGAATTCCCCATTACCAACCAAGAGAGAGGAACTACCTTGAAGAATATACCTCCTTCAACATTGCTTGTCTTCTATGGGTTGGTCACTGAGGACCCATATACCTTCTTGTTTGAGTTTGATGTGATTTGTAGAAGTTATTATTACACAATAGATGCACATAGGTTGAAACTATTTCTAGCAATGCTGAAGGATGCTACTCTGAGATGGTTCATGGGTCTAGGAAGAGATACTATTCCTAATTAGAATTCCATGAAGACAAATTTCCTAGAGAAGCACCAAGACTACTGTAGAGGAATTGATAGAAAGAGAGATGACATATTTTGGATTTCACAAAAGGAGGATGAATCTCTGGAAGACTAAATGGAAAGGTTCTAATTTTTCCTTAAGAAATCACACCAAAATAGACTCTCTAATGAGTCTTTAAAGATGATATTCTTGAGGGGGATTAATGAGGATTGTATGGATGCACTTAACCTCACTAGGATAGGAGATATTTCTCATGCATCATTTGAGGAGATAATTTTCAAGGCATACAAGAATTATCAAAGGTCATTCACAAAAAAGGTTAGTGGAGATAGGACATCCTCCATCAACAAATAATCTAATGGAGTATCTACAGTTGAATTGAGTATTCTTCTATCTAACATGAAGGAGGATATTATCATCTATTTGGCTACACAATTGGATACTTTGGATATAAAGAAAAAGAAAGAATAAGTAGAGGCAAACCTTATAGAAAACTACCCACATTGTAGACAAAAGAAAGCTAATTGCAAATGCAAAAAGAGTGGCAAGTATTTTTGAGGACAAACTAGGGAAACAAAAATTTCATGCACAAGAAGATGAAGATGGACAAGTGTTCTATATTTCTCAAAGGAAACCATGATAGTTAAGATGAGGTATGCCTTCAGACCCTTTGAATTACAACATGTCATTTCCTAGTAGCAATTCAAATTTCTCTATTTGTAACCCTCATCCTTGGGAAAATCCACAAAACCAATGGAAAAATCCTCAACCAAATTGGAACCAACAATAACAAAACAAGTGGCCACAACAAAAATTTCAAGGACCTAACTACAATTCTCAATGTCCACCTCAAAAAAAACCATGGCAGCCCCAATGGAAAAGAGGCCAACAATGGAAAAACCAAAACATGAATTACCAGTAGCCACAGTAGCGCTTGTAGCCACAATAATAAGCCATTATTCCAAACCCAACAAATCCATCACCATAGCCACCTAGAGCACCTTAGCTTCTAGCCCAACCTACACCTAACCCAAATAATAAGCTTGTTTAGTGGGTCTATACTAATGAAGCTATTCAATACCCTACTTATGGGGTAGAGGTGAGTGATGTCCACCTCAGATTAGGGAAAACATTGGTTGGGACCTCATCCCCTCAAATCACTGAGTTGGATGATGAGGAACCCCTAGTAGAGACCTCAAATAATCCACCTAGGGAGCCTATGTCAAATTAGGTTAACCAAACCAATTCAAGTCCAAAGCCTCCATTTCCTGAGAGATTAGCTATTTAATGACATCAAACATAAGCTGAAATTGATTTGTTAGGTTAACTTAAAGATGTTTGCATAAAAACCCCCCTCATTCAAGCCATCAAAGATGTACCAATTTATACTAAGACAGTGAGAGAACTATGCCTAAAGAATCCAAATAGAAAATTAAGGGACCCTCAAACTATACATGTCTTAGGAAAACTTACAGACATTGTGTTAGGAAACATAACTATCCATAAGTATGCATACATTGGGAGTCCTATAGTAGATGTCAAGATAAATGGAACTCTCATTAAAAACACCTTGATTGACTTGGGAGAAGATATTAATGTGATGATTAAAGAGACAATGCAACTATTACAATTAATAGAGCTCAAACCTACCCCCACTATCCTATATTTGGAATATAGGTCAACAATTAAACTTGAGGGAATTATTGAGGATTTGGTCATAACACTGGATTCATGGAAGTACCTTGTAGGTTTCATGATATTACAACCTAAAGCCAATCTTGTAGGTTATCCCATCATCCTAGGAAGACCATGGCTAGGAACAACAGATACATTTATAGGTTGTAGGTCTGGGAATATTGTTATCTCTAATGGAAATGTGACTAAGAAATTAGTCCTCTATCCACCAACTCAGCCACATGTAGATATAGACTAAACCATTTGGCCTACCCTAGATGATGAAGACCAATATTCCTTGCAAAACCTAATGGCTATAGAACAAAACCCCTTGTTAAACAACCAAGATGAGGATAAATTAATAGCAAAAATCATAAAAAATAATTGCGGTAGGGACTTGCAGCAACATGACTTGCTTGATATGTTTGTAAGATCTTTTGTAGAATGTTACCCCTTCCAGTTTATCTAAGTCAATCTCCCAACTTTTTCATACTTTTCTACAACAATAATGTATCCTAGATATAGTAGGACTTTACCTCTCATCAATTTAAACAAAATCTAATATTTTGGAAATTATGCCAGGTAAAATATTGGTTGTTAACAGTGAATTAATTGTTGCACAACAAACCTCTCTGACCTTTGTGCTGAAGGCACACACATCAAACTTTACATGGGATTAACATGACATGAAGGGAATTGAACCAACTTTGTGTATGCATAGGATATACATAAATGATGTTTTTAAATCCATAAGGCAACCCCAAAGGAGGATGAACCCTGCACTTAGAGATATAGTTAAAATAAAATTACAAAATTGATTGATGCAGGCTTCATCTATCCTATTTCTGTTAGTCAATGGGTGTCACCTTTAGTCATTGTACCAAAAAAAGGAGGAAAGTGAAGAGTGTGTGTGGATTATAGATAATTAAATGTTGCCACTAGGAAGGACCACTTTCCACTACCATTTATTGACCAAGTACTTGATTCACTAGCAGGGAAGAAGTACTTCTCTTTTCTAGATGGATGTAGTGGCTAAAACTAAATTAAGATAGCTCTAGAGGACTAGGGTAAGACAAATTTCACATGCCCTTGGGGCACATATGCTTATTATGTCCTACCATTTGGGCTATGTAATGCTTCAACCACTTTCAAAGGGAAATGCTGAGTATGTTCCCAAATTTTGCACATGATTCAATGGAAGTCTACATTGATGATTTCACAACTTATGGGGAAACATATGATGAAGCACTTGGTAACTTGGAGAAGGTCCTAAAAGGTGTCAAAATAAAAATTCATGACTTAGTCATGAAAAATGTTTCATGATGACGAAAAAAGGAATTTTACTAGGACATTTTGTGTCAAAAGATGTAAGTCAAGTGGATCTCAATAAAATTGAAGTAATATCAACACTCCATGTGCCTCAAATATAAAAAGATGTTAGAGGTTTTCTAGGACATGCTGGGTACTATAGAAGAATCATTCAAGACTTTAGAAAACTTGTAGCCCAACTATTTGTTTTACTCACAAAAGATGCAGAATTTAAGTGGATAATTGTTTTCCAACACTCTTTTAAAGCACTCAAGGTAGTATTAACCAAATCACCTATCTTGAGAGGGCCAAATTGGAACTTACCTTTCCAAATCCATACAAATGCTTCTAATTTTTCTATAGGGGAAGCCCTTGGATAGAAGGAACACAACAAAGAGTATGCCATATATTATATCAACAAGAATATACAAGGGACATAACTCAATTATACAGTGACAAAGAAAGAGATGTTGGCAATTGTTTATGAAATAAATAAGTATAGAAACTACATCACAAGATATCATGTGTTCATACACACTAATCACATAATAATCATATATTTAATGAATAAACCAGTGGTTGGTGGTAGGCTTGTTAGATGGTTGTTATTACTCCAAGAATTTGACATCACCATAGTGGGTAAGCTAGGTAAAGCAAGTGTAGTTGAAAATTCTCTATCCAAGCTACCGACTCAATAAATAGAAGATGTTGTTGATGATTCCTTCCCATATGAGAATTTATTTTCTCTATCTCTGCATACACCTTGGTTTACTAATATTTCCAACTATCTAGTAGCAAGACAAACACCACCTCATTTCTCACCTAAAGAAAAGAGACAATTGGTTCACAAAAGTTTTCCCTACTCATGGATAGCTAATTACTTATTCTACATAGGCTCAGATAATATAATGAGAAGATGCATTACAGAAGATGAGGTCTATTATATCCTCATAGCATGCCATGATGAACCCTATGGGGGACACTTTGCAACAAAAATAATAGCACTAAATATTCTCAATACTGGTTATTATTGGCCAACTCTTCATACAAATGCAATAAAGTAAAAAGGAGCTATGTTAGGTGTCAGAGAATGGGAATTCCAACAAATATGGTTGAAATGCCATTGCAGCCATAGTTGGAAATAACACCATTTGATAAATGGGAGTTAGAATTCATTGGCCCCATCTCACCAACATCAAACAATAAGGAGTATATACTGGTATGTACATATTTTCTTGCAAAATGGGTAGAAGTTAAATCTTTATAGTTTGCAAGAGATGGGAATGTGGAAAAAAAATTGTATGAAGACATATTCACAAGGTATGGAGTGCCAAGGGAAATTGTCACAAACCAAGGTCCTCGGTTTACATTAGAGCTGATCACCAAATTGGTTAAAGGGTATGAGATCAAACATAAAAATTCCACACCCTATCATCCTCAAGCCAATAGGTAGGTAGAAGTGACAAATAGAGAGATTGAGAACATCTTGACCAAAATAGTATAAATTCATAGGAAGGATTGGGTAGCCAAACTTCTAGAAATAGTTTGGGCCTATAGAAAAACTTAGAGATTTACAACAAGGTTTACACCATATGAGTTGGTGTATGGCAAGAAAGTAGTTCTTCCTAAAGAATTTGAGTAAAAAAAATTTAGGAAAAAAGTACCATTGGACATGGACTTGACATCAGCACAAAAGGAGAGATTACATAACTTGAATGCACTTAATGAAATTAAAATGGAAGCTATTCACCACACTAAAGTTGTTCAAAACCAAAGAACTAAATGGCATGATCAATTTATCAAAAAAAAAGAATTCAATGTGGGAGATTGGGATTTTCTTTATGACTAGATACAAGAACTACAAGGGAAAGTTACAAACAAGGTACATTGGCCCATATGAGATACAATAGGTGTTCCCAAATGGGGTATTCCAATTATAGACAATTGATGCAGTCAAATTATCATTACTGGTTAATGGAAATAGGCTTAAGCTTTACAAGAAGTCAATAAAAAAGGAAGAATTCCTTCTTTCATTAATTTATAAGTATCAACCTAAAAATGATAATGAATTTGACATGGAGAGAGGACTTGATCACGAAGTTTCAACATCATATAGTACAAGTTCCATAATTGAATCAGTTGGTGAGCTACACAACTCACCCATTGATATTTCACAAGAATAATCTCATACACAAACTTCACATGCACACACTACATATGTGACAACAATAACACATTCATTTTTCTTTTTGGAAATTTAGAGCAATGGGGACATGTAGCTTCATGCCTAAAAGCAATAGCATTCAGAAAGGGACCTGTTATTGAAGGCACCTCTTGCAATTACATGTCAATAATTTCAAAATTCCCTGCTGAATTAATTACATCTCTATACTTTCTACTACCATTTTCTGCACATGCAACCTATCCATCACCTCACACCTAGCATTCATATTACCTTTCTCAATTTAAACAAACTATATAACTCATTTCATATCTCATCACTCATACATCCCACATCCTTTCTCAACCATCATTGAACATGTGCCATGCAGTCATATCATTCATCAACCAATTGCAATTACGAGTGGTCACACCATACCTAACTATAGGTAGTTCTCATTAGCTTCACATGAGCTAAATTTCAATTCATTATAGTTTTATAGGTACGCCTATTAATTTTCCATAATTATTATAGATTACATTTACTTTAATACATGTTTACATATTAAATATTACATTCTTCATATCAATTCTTGATATTTCCACTACATATCATCACACCCTTTGCCAAGAAACATACAATTAAGTGTGGAAACTTAATACCTTTAGTTGGGGGGGAGAGGTATATTTTATCTTCTTTATTTTCAAAACCAAAACCATTCTTCAATATTTTTCCATTTTTTCCCCCATTTTCAAATAACATAAGCCTAGAGGGGAAGTGAAGGGTAAGAACCAACTGCATTGAGAATATACATTATACTAGAAGTGGTATAGTGAGAATAATAAGTAGAGATAGAACTAGAACAAAGAAAAATTGAGAAGGACTAGAGAATAATTGAAGGATTGAATACACTACAAAGAACATAGCATCACCATGGGTGGCGATATTATCGGAAGGGAACCAACAATACATACCCAACTATTGGAAGACAAGTTGGTGTTACCTATTTTTCAACATTTTGGTTGGATGGAATACTTCTTGAGACTCACTGAGTTCAATAAAGTTATGACACAACAATTTGCTACTACCTTATAAAATGATGGGGTGAATGTAAGTGATTTGAAGGTGGATGTTTTAGAGGCTCCATTGTTGAGGTATCAAGACCGCCATAGGAAGGGGAAGAGTTTCTAGTCAAGGAAGACACTATAGCTTCCAGGAATGAATTCAAAGAACATGGAGAAAACATTGACAATTCTTCTCAAGGTACAAAAATATTATCCTTACCCTGGGTATGGGCCTCAATAGATTCTTATATAGTCAAGTACTTAACTTGTGATGGTAGGCACTCCCTGTTATACACAATCCATTTTAAACTTTTAAGCCATCTTCACCATGATAGGAATGTAAATGTTCCCAATTTTCTTTATAATCTGTTGAAAAGAATGAGTTCTAAGTATAAAAGGAAGAGGAACTACACAAAATTTTCACATTATTACTTAGTCACCCTATTGATAAAAAGAAGTTTAAGGGTTTAGTTTCTACATGTTTCATGGGAGAGTTTCTTAAATTGCAAATATATCAATAATATTCTTGAGGAACCTGCTATTCTAGAAAATGTAGAATCACCTGCTATATCAAGATGGGAAATGCTTGTTGGATCCCTTACTATTTCACCTACCTGTAACAAAGGAGAGCTAGAGGAGTAGAGCCTACAAAACTCACAACTTGTAGCCTCCTAGCAACCTACAACAGGAGATACCCAAGAAACCCCTACCTCTGGAAAAACAACAAGAACTAGGAAAAGGAAAGGTGAATCTTCTTTTGCACCTACAAGGAGGTAGAAGAAATCCACATAGCCTAGGTGTTCACACCACCTGAAGAAGAAAGGTTTTATGAGAGGATCGATCAAGAAAAAAGAAAAAGGAAGATGTTGTGACAATGGAGAAAAAATCAAAATTAAAGGGGGATGCCTCTGGAAATATACATATACAAGTTAAACAAGCATGGTATTTCACGAGCACCTCTTAATCTAATTCAGAGAATGCATTTTTTGCAAGAAAAATGAGGAAAAGAACCCCACAAAGTCTTTATAGTGAGGGTTGTGAACATACCCTGGGAGATGATGATAAGTTATTAGGAAAGGATGAGGCATTATATATAGAGGAAATAAATGTTAGGAAAGAATTGGAAGAGGCACTTGAGGGGATAAAATAACTAGAAGAATTGGTAAATACATATCAACAAAAGGACAATGAATGGGACAAAAAAAAAAGGAATTAGAGGAAAAACTACATACATTTGGGTATGGGTCTAAATTAGACATCCTTTCACATCTTGCCATTGTTAAGGCCGTTAATAAGGAAATTATACCTGAAGGAAGACCTCCTCAAGTTAGAACTCTAACTAGTCCTATTGTAATGTCCTTAGGGTATGTGTTGTGGAAAAGAACCAAGGAATTCTCTCAGCAAAGGAAACATTGGGAGAAGGAAAAACCTGACATGATAGCTGACCACACTAGGGCCCTTGGAAAACAAGAAATAGAAGTGAAAAGATTGATAGTAAGGATTGAGGAAATAACAAATAAAGCTGCACAAATACTGAAATGCAGACCTCCTGCTAGGGTGTATGTATTATTTTACAAGAATAACTTAGTCAATTAATTAGTCATTTACCAATTTCTATGAATACCAAATTTGAGTTTTTAAATGCTTTTTTTGATTCTACACTAGATATGCAAGATCAACTCTATGAGTTTTACTTGCATAATCATGCTTTTCCAGATGTGACATAATGAAACCCATTAATGTTTGTAGGAGATTTGTAAGCTATAACATTGGCCTCTTATTTCAGAAATGAACAACAAAGTTGTGAGATAATGCAAGACTATGTTGAAAGATAAAAATCTATTGCTCTACATATCCATAAGGAGTCAAAGGATCCAAGTGCAATTGTAGAAGAATAGACAAATCTGCTAGATTATAAGGGTATAGGCAAAAAAATATGAACATTATAGAAAATGACTATGTCAGTATGCAACAACTAGCCACATGACTCATTCACCTTGCTTTCAAGTTTGTACAAGAAATATGGACAAAGTTAACTCCTGAATTACAAAAGAAGGAACCACACTCATTATATAACTTTGTAGCCATGCTTGAAAGATCTTGCAGATACATAGAAATTTCTAGAGACAAGGGACTCACATGGTTACCTCTGACCTTTCATCCAACCATGCTCCTTTATCCAGTGCCACATTGGATAGGGGAGAAGAATGTAGAACATGAAGAGGTAGAAAATGTCGAATGGGAAAGGCTTTCATGCTACATGGGCCACTACTTGAAATAGATAATAAGAGTGGATGTAGTTGCAAATTTTAGGGAGATAAATTTACAGTACAACCTTCACCCTTGAAATATTGCTTGAGGAAAATAAATTGCTCTAGTTGGGGGGAATGATGAACCTAATTAATAGCTATTTTTCTCTTGTTTAGTTCATATATTTTAGGCATTTTAAGTTGCTTATTTCATAAACATTCCTAAACTCATATACCCTTTTATATCCTTCATGCAACTTAAACCAAATTTTGATGGATAGAAATATGATTATGATATGTTGGTAATTGCATAGTTGATTATGTGAATGTGTATGGAATGTATTATGAACCTATGTTTAATTTATGGTTATTAGTAGTGTGTATATGTTAGATGACCTAACTCCTTGTAGCCCGAAAGTTAGAGTGAGCATATTGTAACTCGCAACAACTAGGAAGCTCAACCCGTAGCCAAAGGATCATGAGTAGTAGTGGAGAATCTAGATTAATGTTCATGCACAATAGTTCTAGAATAAATGAAGGTGATCATTGAAGAGGTCAAATTGTGAGTCATTAGGAAAATAAATAAACACAACAGAGGAAGAAGGGGTCAATACCATTAGGCTCATGTGGTAGCTTGATTATGTCTATCAAAACCGTTTGAGCAAGAGTCCTATTTCTACTTATCTTCTATTGTTCTTTTTAATTAAAGTTTATGTTGTAAAGACTCGTTCACCTATATTCATGAGTAAGGTGGATAATAGCATTTAGTTTTTTGTTTTAATTTCTATTTTGAATCCTCATGCAAATAAATATCCTCCCACACCTATATTTGGGGATGGATGGTCAAGGAGTAAATCTAGTTGGAAATATAATTAGATTTACAGTTGAAGTGTATTCTTAGTTTTTATGCTTTAGCAAGACAATTGTTAAGTTTATTATTGCAATGAATATGAATTTTTGAATGAGAAATCTATTGGAGATTCCTGTTATATCATGAGTGTTTAGTTTTCAATGCAATAAAGATATTTTTAGTCTACTACTATGATTAATTGATTTAGTAGCTCATATTTGGTTTATTTCATGGGCACAATAGCTTGAGCAAGGGCCACTCAAGGTACTGTCCACCCACTTCAATTTCTATTGTTATAATAGATGTTTTATGTTGCATTAATTTCAAAATAGATTCATGGTTGTATGCATGTTGTAATATTACTTTGAGTCAATCCCCACAGGTAGTTAATAAGTTGAGTTGTGAAGAGTCAATAGTTAGTGGTATAGTTTATTGTAGAGCTCAGTTTAGTAGTTAACTAGTTACAATACTAAGTTGAAAGTACTCATAGCATAGGTGCCACATTAAGCTATTTAATTTTTTTTTAGTTTAAGGTTGATTACCTTTTCAAGTATTTCTCATCTTCATGCACATGTGTAAACCATTGATACTTGATGATATAGGCAATATATAATCTCTAGATGCATATATAGTTCTAGCATCATCAAAAGTTTATGGTAGCCATAGTTGATAATTAAATGGAGGCTTTTGAGGGTTTAGTGGACTATTCAGCTAGGAACCACCTCTGAATTGTGTGTCTGACACCAAATTGACTGAGGAATAGTTGGGTCTTACAAATACCACCTCCAATGCCATTACCCAATAATTTAGTTATGGCTGATGTAATTGAAGTGTTTCACAATGATTTTTTTGTTCTTTTTTCCCTACGAGGACCTAGGTATATTATTTTGTGAGCCCATAACCTCATAACTAGAAACATGATCTTCAAGAAAAACCTCATAATCAGTGACAACATTATCTATAGTGTTTAACCTGTCATTAATTAGTTCCTCCATCTTGTGAGATTGATGATAAAAGGTTTAGAGTACATAGGTTCTAGGGCTTAGGGTTTAGGGTACAAGATTGATGGTATAAGGTTTATGATACATGATAGGGTATAGGGCATATGATTTAGGGTTTAAGGTACATGTGTGTGTCTCTCTCTCTATCACTCATTCCCTTGCCTTATATATTTATCTTATTCTCTTCTATCTCTCTTTGTTTTCTTTCCCAATTTGTGAAGGGTTGGAAAATCTCCACAAAGCTTATTTGGTGCTCGCCAAATTTGGAAAGTGCCAAATAACCTTTACTAGAATGGTTAAAAAGGAATGAAACCCATGAAACATGCCCACATTCTCTACTTTTATTTGGTTATTGTGCTTTTTCTAACAAGGAAATGTTTTTTAATGGTGTTGAATTCTTGTATCATCATATTTTGTAGACACCATCACCTTTCCAACACCATTTTGTTTTCCTGACAACGTAGAAGAATAAAAATTGAAATATTTAGATCAAATTTTATTATCTCAGGTAATACTTTCATGTTTCTAGAATTGAAATGTTTATTATGATTTTTTATTTAAATTTGAAAATATAGACCCATTATTTTCATATTTTTTACTAATCATAATATATTTACATAGAATTCAACATTGAATTAGAAGGAAGTTACATAAAAAAGTCAAAAAATTTAGGAGTTTGAAGAAAAAATCAAAGAACATGACATAATTTGTAAATTGTAATATTGAATCTCAAATTGTAAGGTGCATTCTACTTGTCTTTATGTGTTTTAGGCTTGTCACCTTCTCACACAGTTCAATTGCAATCATTCCCATTTTCATTGTTCCTTTTGTATTTGTGAACATTACTTAATTTTGGTCAACCTTGCTTAATGGTTTATGCATAATTAATCACCTATGTTATTCATACCTGTGAACACCAAACCTAAACAAACTAACATAGGATCAACAAACAAGTGTCAAACATGTTAGAAAGATCAATCTAGTGTTACCTATGAAATTCTTTAACCAAAATCACTAGAAAACATGGAATAACAAGGAATTGAACAAAATAAAGCATGTAATCTAAATAAAATTTGCTAAACCTACATACCATAGGGGGAGTGGTGCTCCTTTGATGTAGAAAAAATCCCTTTCCCAATCCCTTTGATAATCTTGATGAAGTGTAGATGATCTAAGTGTAAAATTGACTATAATCTAGCTAAAATGCTTGAAAATGATGAAAAGCTATAAAGTGAAATGCCTATAATGATAATGCTCTAAGTTGTGGATCCATATTATGAAAAGGATGCCTCTATTTATAGAAGCCAAGGGTTGAAGAATGGAGGAAATTGGTGAATGTGGGATAAATTGAGAGCCAATGAGAATGTGCCAAGTGTCACAATTCTATTGGAGGAAGTTGGAGCACATTTTGGGAAATGTGTGAGTGGAGGAGGATGGAAGAGAAGTAAATGTTGTTGGTTGAGAATTTGAAAATGGTGTAAGAGGAATTGAATGAGATATGAGAGGATGTAAGAAGATTTGAAAGGTTGTAAGAGAATTTATTGCAAATGTAAGAGGATGTGATAGGTTTTTGAAAACCTTTGGAGGGAAATTGAATGAGAGGTTGTTGAGAGGAATATTCCTCAGAATGTGCCTTTGTAAGGATAATTGAGGAATTAGATAAATAGAAAAAATTGATTAATTTATGTGCAACCTGGTTAGTTGACCATGGTTGATTTAACTCTTGAAGAGTTAAAAGCTGGAGGATTTGATTGATGATGATTAGAAGGTGATTTAGGATTAATTAATTAAAAATTAATTAATTGGAAGAGGTTAGGGGGTTTGGGGTATTTGATTTAATTTATTTTAATCAAATGAGAGGACTTTGGGGGATTTAATTAAATGAATTGATTTAATAAAATGTGATGAAAATTAGTTAGAAGAAAGGTGAATTAATTAATAAATTTAATTATTTAATTAATAGTTGAATTTGCTAATTTTAATTAAATAATGTTGATTATTCAATTAATTGATCAATTTGAGATGATTTTAGAAGAAACAATGTTATTTGATAAGAATAAGATATCCAATATCAATTGGGACATTTTACGTGTCTACATTTTTCCCCTCTTTGAAGTGAAGTATTTGCTATGTCGGTTCAAAGAATAAAGCTGTCAAGATCAAAATTAAAAAAAATTCTATTTTTTTTGGATGCCCCACTACTGCCCTAGTGGAAGAATTACACTGTTATATTGCCCCCTTGAGAGATCGGGTGAAAAATTTCAAGTTTGGGTCAAGCTCACAAAAAAGATTCAACAATGATTTAGATGCAGAAAATAACCCACAAGATGCGAAGAATGATTCATGGTGATGAAAACGGGTCAAAACAAGATTCATTTGGGAAAAAATAGATTAAATGGGTTCAAAACCCTAAAAATACCCAAAAAACCCTAAAACAATTGCATAAATAGGGTTAGGAGGCTCATTTTCAAATTATTTTCACACTTGACCTTCTAGAATCCTTGAATTTTTGCCCTGGGTGTTGACAAAATGGAGGCTCGTGTGCTTCACAGACATTAGATGGATTGGGTTTGCGAGTTCTAGTGGCCCTAGGATGTAGGACCCCCGATACGCCTTTCAAGCTTTTCTCATTTTGCGTAATTTTGGTGCATTTATTAGGGTCCATTTAGGTTGACCAAAAGTGGTCCTTTAGGGCATCACATTTGTTATGGATGGCGTCATATTTGCAAATACCGACCCGAATTTGTATTATAGCGTTGTGCAACACTAGAGGGTTCTAGAGTTGTGCATAAGCTGTTGACTCGCATTTGCAATATTGCGTTGTGCGGCCCTAGGAAAGTCTTGCGTCACTTGAAAAATGCTGACTTACTTTTGAAGGATAGCATCACCTTTGATTTTAGCGTCACATTTACAAAGCAACAAAGCATTGCATTTGCAAAACCAACCAGCTTTTGCTATGCCGACTTGCTTTTTCCTTTTGAAGGATTTTTTTTTTTCAAAAACACTCCAAGGTGATTAATTTTGATGACATGGGAATTTTGAGTGCAAGAGGTCCTTCAGGTGCTCAACTTGAAGGAGCACAGAGGTAGGATTCTATGATAGGCAAGGCACTTAATTGATGATGTGCTATAATTTCTTGGCTTGATTGGACTCATGCATATTGCACAGATGCCAACAGTGAGGACTCACCTGGCTATGATGATGGCGCTAGTGGAGAGATTGTGTAGTGAGACTTCATCATTCCATCTTCTGACTAGAGAGGTCATAGTGACATTGGAGGATGTGTGGTGGATGTTGAGGATCCCTATTCATGGTGGGCACATCATATATGACGTCGATGTTGGAGGTGATGCCATTTTTCACTTGTTCGGTGTCGACGAGTATGTGATCGATAGCGAGGAGCTCGATCTTGACAGAGATGTGGGGATTGTCCTAGATTTGACCTTATTTGTCGGTGCTCTAATCTCAAAAGTCCTTGTTCCTGATTGATGAGCTAGAGGCTACAACATGGGATGGGGGATAATTTGGTCTTGTATGATGGAGGAGATGACTGTCTATGCCTGAGGGTTAGTTGTCCTAGCCTCATTGTATCAAGATATGCACCAAGATGTCTACTGTAGGGCTTGCAGCATTGGTACCAAAGTTACTCTTCTTCACATGTGGGCCTATGAGCACATTGCCATTTTGAGGCCACAAATAGAAAACATTCAAATAGATCGTGATGATCCTACAACATATAGATATAGAGGTATGACCACCCTCCATTATATAGGCATTAAAGGCCTCTTGCATTGGAGGAGGGTTATTGATGAGATGACTGTGTTTCGGTGGAGACCTTGGATCCACTTCCATAGATGGAATGACGATGATGTGAAACTATTTACTACCACCAAACTAGATACATGCAGGGGTGGGAGCATCTCATGATTGAGCGGTACCTTCTAGATAGGGTTGCTTGCTAGTTTAGGGAGGTGTAGGATACACCCGATGATACTCAGAGAACCATTTTTGCTCGAAGGTCCAGGGAGACAACATGGGGACAGAGGATCCCACCTCAATAGGCCATCGATGATTTTAGATAGCTAGTCATGGTGTTGTGGGTGTACTTTGATGGTCCTGTAGATGTGGGAACCACCCAGGCATATGATGCATATTAGTGGGCTCATGCCCCAATTCGATTAACTTTACTAGTTGTGCTAGCTATGGCCAGAGGATAGGTTAGAGGACCCCGGATTGGGCAGGTGCCACAACCATGACACTAGCCACAAGATGGATAAAATGGAGGGGGAGATCATGATGGATAAATCCCACCACTGGTGCCACCTGTAGACACCTAAAAATGACCTAGGCCTGCAAGCTTCATTTTTACCACTTTCGTCCTAGCATAAGTAAGACATTTAATTATGTCCTTGGTCCACATTCGACTATTGATTAAATAATTCATAATTATTTAATTAATTCATGTCCTTTGATTCTTTATGATTATTAAATAAATAAATTTTAATTTATTTATTAAATACGTCACTAATTGTCTAAGTCTTTCTTTAATTAAATAGATTTCTTAATTTATTTAATTTCCCTTTCTGCGTTTAATTATCCTTCACTATTAAATAAATAAATTTTATTTATTTATTTAATACGTCACTAACTGTCTTAATTAAATAAATTGATTAATCTATTTAATTAATTAATCTTATCTTCTAAATTAAATAATTAAAATTAATTATTTAATTGCTAATTTAATATTCTTCTCATTTTAAATAAATTAAATTATTTAAAATGTCATGTCAATCTTAACTGTCAGTCCTTTTTGATAAATAATCTGAAAAAGATTATTTATTATCTCATAAAATCCATAATTTGAATTAATTTAATTCAAATTAGTAATTAATCTTCCAAAAATTAAGCAATCGGGCAGATTCTTGATTTTTCCAAATCTTATCTTCAGTCCAAATCTTATCTCTTTGATTTTTTGAATCTTGCAAATCAGGCAATCTTATTTCTCTTGATTTTTCAAAATATTTATTTTCTAATTAATTTGTCTCATTTATTCTCCACCATCGATCTATTTTTATTCCAACCGTTCGATTAAGGATTTTGCCTTAACCCTAATTAGGGATTCTTGGGTGTAATCTAGATCGTTCGTTTTAGGGTCTCATCACTAATTTATCTCGTCCGTCCGTTCGAAATGGCCTTTTCTATAAAATGCCCTTTCCTTCTCATTTTTCACATCTTGAATTTTACGTAATTACTATAGGCATTTATTTACTCTCACTTATTCATGGTCATAGGCATTTGATTAATCTTAACATTTATTCTAGGCATAGGCATTGACTTTTAGACATTGGCAATAGTCATAGGCATATCAAATCCTTCGAATCTTGTTGTAGGGCTTAGGCATTTTAGATTGCTCAAAGTACAAATCTGAGGGCAACATTTCCAGCAAGCAAGAAGGTGTAACGAAGATCAATCATGGAAGATGGAGACTCTTGGTGATATATTTCCTTTTCGTTTTCATTGATTTCCTTTGTACTTCGTTATATCATTGGATTTTTATGTTATTTGATCTAACCATCTAACAATCTGATTTTCCTTTGATTACATTGGTGAACCCGACATTTTGTAGAAAAATTCGTGTGTTTTTGTTTTCTTTTCACTGTTTTGCAGGTTACAGCCAAGACGTCATACGAAATCCCGTCACCTTCAGTTGAGCACAGAAAAATGGACGAATAAAATATTTTTAAACAGTTTCTGAGTTTTGTAGATCTCACTCTCAGCTTTCTAGAACATCAAACGGTTTTAAATTTTGTTGAGATTTGAGAAAGTTATGGGTATTTTACTATTCGCTGTTTTTTAAATTTAATTCTTAAACCCGCGTTTTCTTTTATCTATAACATTTTTTTTGTGCAAAATCGTGGAAAAATTTTTCTGGGTTTTGAAGGTCTATCATTTAGCTTTTCATGGATATCTACCACTTAAAATTTTGTTAAGTTTTGAGAAAGTTATCGCCATTTTAATTTGCTGCTGTCATTAATATTTTATTTTATTTATTTATTTTGTGTTACTAATCTTTTTCTTGTAGCGTGTGGCGATCCCCATTTGTGTGCCGAAGACCATTGCTTAAAGAGACTACTAATTCATTATTTGCAGATTCGCATGTCAAAGAAGGAATACAAACATTGTGCTTGTTTTTCGTAGGGTAGCAAACATTTGAATTTGGTGCATATAAAAAGAACACGTCTTCTTTGGTTGATTGTGCTTGCAAGATGGTAGGTGAGTATGCTCTCACTTGGTAAAAACCTTGTGATCAGAAAACTAGACCCATCTTTATTTGTTAATTACCCTTAATGATTCGGTATATCAGAGTATCCTCTCCCCTTGCGCATTCGTGCGATCCTGGGTGTAAGAGAAACGGTTACTGACTCTAGAACTTGGGCCTGTTTTGGTGGGAAAAAGTACTCACCCCAGGACGACTCAGACCGGTAGCACCCTGACACCGAAGGACTTCCAGTCGGTATATAAAAGTGGGTTCTTGGGGAAAGCCCAAGAATCACGAGCGTGGTTCCGACGAGATGGATCTGAAAGGGGACTCTCGCCGCATGGATCTCGCCCCACGAATGGAATGCCTGAATTAAAAACCTCGTCTTAGTGTCCAACTGTTCTATTGGCCGTTGCTTGGTATAGTGCAGGGTACAGTATCATGCCCGAAGACACTCACTACTGATCCCCTTGAGTAGAGATAGCAATTCTTGGGATGTCACTACCCAAAGAATCTGAATTTGGTGTGCTCGAATGACGTTAATGAGCCGTGGAGGGGAGCCAATGCCACCAAAATTCTAAGGTATCCACTCTCGAGAAGGAAAGGTGTTTATCACCAATCTGGGGTATATCGGTGGGCTATACCAAGTATACAAACCCTTGGCCTTTTGGCCTTTTAGGATTGTACTTGTTTCATGTGTGCTTGCTTACACCAAAACATCGTGCTTGTCAAGTGTTTTCTAGATTTTCAAACAATATACACAAAATGCACAAATCTGGACACAAACAATCGACATTGGACAAATCAAACTTTTGAGCAAAACATCAAAAAAAAAAAAAAACAATCTCAGTCCCCATTTTGAACTTAGACTTTGCATTGTTCATCTTAGTCATCATTTTGAACCTAGAAATGACATTTATAACATTAAGTCCTTAGTCAAACTTCATCATCTTAGTCCTCATTTGGTACTTTAGCCTTGACAACTTTGTCATCTTGCATTAATCATTTCCTTAGGAAAACGTCATCATAGTCTTGCATTGTCATCCCTTATTCCAAAAATACAAAAAAATTAGTGGCATAACTTGTCATCTTAGTCTTCATTGTCCTTTGGCATTAGTCATTTTCTTTAGACAACATTGTCATATTGCATCTCTTATTGTCAAAAATCCAAAAACATAGTCTTGCATTGTCATCCTTTATCCAAAAAAATCCAAAAAATATAGGCTAGTGTCATCCTTGCATTTAGTTGTCATTCTCATCATTCTCATTTGAGAAAATCCCTTTTACAGTTGAGACTAGGCTTCAAAGACAACAACGAAAAATGACAAACTTTGGACAAGATTATTATCCCAACATTGAGAATAACACTTACAACACGAACAAACATTGGACTTTTTTTGACCCATTTCACAACATGAACATGCAATCTTCCATGAACATGCCATCTTCATCACAAAACATTTTTGAGTCATTCATAGAAAGAGACCAAAATAGATGAGTATATTTCAAAGACATAGAAGCTGCAAAGCAAAATCCTGATATATTCTCCTTTGCAAAAAAAATAGTCTTACGTGACCCTCAAAGGTATCTAGCCATGCTTTTGGATGAAGGGGCTAAGTTACCACAAGGCTTTGACATAAATACTTTGCCACCTCCATCTGTCTACCCTCACCATCAACAGTCATTTGACACAAATCCTGCCATTAATTCGCAACAAACGTCCACTTATCACCCTTATCCTAACCTTGACAAGGGAAGCCAACTGTCCACTAGTCCATTCCAAACCTCCACGTCATATTCTGACCCTTCACCTATCAATCCCGTCCAAGCCTACATCCCTTATCAACTATCTACCAACTCATGTCAAGTCCCCACATCATACCACACCAATCCAGTCGAAGTCTCCATGTCATATCCTTCTCCTTCAATAATTAATCTAGTCCAAGACTCCATGACATATTAAGTCCAAGATCCCATGTCATATCCTAGTCCTTCACATACTAGTCCAGTCCAAGTTTCCACATCCTATCCTAGTCCTTTGGTCATTAATCCTTTTCAAGTCACCCCCTCACAAGCCACATCTAGTCATGAAAATTCTATCATAGTCCAAAGTCAAATCCCATTTAATAAACTTGAGGATACATGTCAAAATGAAAGCCCAAAGCATAACCTTATAATGTCACCCTCATGTCAAGAACAAGGTAGTCCATCCCATGACCCTATCTTAAACTCCATTCAAAGAGTCCCTCAAGACAATCATGACATCCAAAACACACCTATCCATGACAACCCCATCTTTGAACAAGACCCTACCATTGACCAAGAAGTCCAAATCCATGACAACCTCATTTTTGACCAAGACCCTATTGTTGACCAAGAAGTCCAAAACGATCCACTCGACCTTTACACCATTTATGATCAAATACTTTTCAATCCTATACAGGCCTCGACTATTGACAGTTTCCAAAATGAGACACTTGCCTCCATGGGACACATAGACGATATTCCTCAAGCACAAGAGTATTCCAATATGGACATATTTGAAAATAATCAAGCTATAGCTGAATTTACTGGACTCTATGACACTGACCATAATGATGGCTTCGACATTGCCTTGGAAGCACCAACAGAATTATTTGAACCTGACATGTCACATGATCAGACCAAAGACATTAGTCAGGAATATGTCCAACATGAAAATGAAGCTAAGACACTTTATCAACTAGGGTCATCTATCTTTGTCGAGCAGGCTTTCTTGCATGAAAATATTACAAGTGAGTTGTCCATAGACATCATGATGGGTTAGCATCTTGCTTTCAACACAATAAATACCCCATCGCAAATAGAATCTGTCAAAGCATGCAATATCAAGGCAAAGGACTAGGCATACACGAGCAAGGCATTCTAGAACCAATACAACTTCAAAATTATAGACATCAAGGTCTTGGCTATTCTTCAGACAACAAATTAAATGATGTCAGTGGTACCTCCTCGATACTGGGGGAAACTTTGTCAGATACAAATGTCAAAATGGAATCCATGAAAAATCCTTGTCATAAGATTGCTGCCAACACCCCCTCCACCCACACCATGAACCGTCATTCTATCATGAATCAACCTCCCCTTTGGGACCAACAAAAACAAAAGTCTTACAAGTCAAAAGATCAAAATCAAATGTCAAAGGCCATTGAATCAAACAAAAGGACAAGTGGACAAATGAAATTAAAATGGATCCCAAAGAAAGACAGATCAAATAAAGACACCAAATCAAATACAAAAGTCAATCACAATGTGGAGCCACAAGACAAAAGGACTCCCACATACAACAAATGTCCACCTCCTTCAAAATGGTCATCAAACAAGGCATCTAAAATTGTTGGTTCCAAACACCATCCCTCCAAAATCTGTCATACACCATCCCAAGTTTGGAAAATAAAAAGTGATTCGTCTAAACGTCCAAACAACCTTTCCATGTCCACCATCATTTGTCATAATCCTACATCTCACCTAAAGTCCAAAAATCCTACATCACAAATCCGTCACATCATGGCAACAACTCTTTACCACAAGGACTCTCATGGCACTCTATTGCGATGTGCGTATTTTGATAAGGCCAACTCTAGTATCAGAAAAGATCACAATGACATCGATCAATTGTATAAAAGTGTTACGATCCTGACAAGACAACTCCTTCAACAAGGTCATTATTGGCATATCATGGCACCAGTCTCTACATCGGCATCGCCGGTTGATTCAATCATGGTTATCTAAAGCATCCAGCTATCCACAAAATCAAATAGAAAAAATAAAATAAAAAATAAAAAAATTGTCACCCTGATGAAAACCTGGCAAACAGGCGTGGTGACACCAAAAAAAAAATTCAAAAATTCAAAAAAATAGTAAAGAGAAAAATTTCATCCAATGGTGAAAACTTGGCAAACATGCACCCTGGATAAGTACCATGATGAAAACCTGGAAAACAGACGTCATATGTAAAATAAATCATCTATGTGGACTCTTACACTTGGGGGCAAGTCGTCTCATCTCCTAGGCCTTCCTCTTGACATTGACATCCAACCATTTGATCCATATCATTTCCATTCACTTTCCCACCTACCTTGGTCTTGACATAAAACTGGCACACATAAATCATGCTTTAGGAAAACTCTTGACATGTCTATCCTTCGGTCATACATGATTCATGAAACATCATTTCATCGACCATCATAGTCTTATTGTCCTTATATGACATAGTACTTGAAAATCATATGACAATTCCATTAGTCTCATGTCTCTCGTCCTTTACCAAGGCCACCTTTTGTCCTTTTATGCCTGTCACCCACCTTGGCTTTCCCTTGTCAAACAGTCTAAGGATAATCATCATCCCATCTAGTCCTAACCAAGTCATTCCAAATGCAACGAGTCTAATTCATACAAGCACATTATCCAAAATTTTACTTGATTGTGTTCCTGGCCCGGCTGTAGACCTCCATACTTTTGTCACATTATCGTCATCATCCTCACGTTGTTTCGGGATGCGTCTTTCCCACGTCAAACAACGTTGTCATCACCTGTCAATTGGTATTCAGCTTGACTAGGGGCACAATCATGTTTGTCCTTGGATTCTCAGGTGTAGGCATCAGTCATATGCATTTGTCACGATCCTCTTAAACGTCAAAATCCAAAAAAATCATAAAACGACAAAAAGACCAAAACATTGGCAAAAAGTCCTAAAAAAAAAAAGAGACAAAAACATTGGAAAAAAGTCCTGAAAAAAGACAAAAACATTGGCAAAAAGTCCTGAAAAAAGACAAAAACATTGGCAAAAAGTCTTGAAAAAAGACAAAAACATCGGCAAATAGTCCTGAAAAAAGAGACAAAAACATCGCAAAATGTTCTGAAAAAAGATACAAAAACATCATAAAAAGTCCTGAGGAAAGACCTAAAAATCGTAAAACGTCCTGAAGAAAGCATTAAACAAAAATCAGTAGACCACTCGAAGAACATAAACATCTGGTCATTTCTAGTCAAAGTCAATCATGTCAAAACAGTCTTCGTCATCTGTCCGAACTATGTTGTCTCTGCGCATTTGCTACGTAGGAAAGACTCATACTTGAGTCCCCGAGATATTAGGTCAGTCCTTTAGGTTTGTCAAAATAAAATCATGACGCAATCTTTGGTCATCAAGACAAAGTCATTGGTCGTGTCGAACTACGAGGTCTCTGAGTGTATGATGTAGGCAAGGCCATCTATCGATGAGCCCCCGAGGCCGCACTAGGTCAGTCCATTAGGGTTCATGGCACTACACTAGCACACACGTCAAAAGTTTTCAATCAATTTCCACATAGGGAAATCTCCTGAAACAAAGTAAAACAATCATTTATTCAGCATGGCAATCTCATCGGCATATAGTCAAACACAAGTCAAACTTAGTCAAAAACAAGTCAAATCATCATAAGCAGGTCAAACTGTCAAAATTCAGTTAGTCTTCAGATGAGTCCTTTTGAACGATAACCTCTGTCATTTACACCTTAGGATGTGTCCTTCCTAGGCGTCGTCATCGTCATTCGACATTTTGAGTGATCCTCTTGACACCTAAAGATCACTCTTCGTGACATCAGTATTCTTTAGATGTGTCCTTCTAAAGAACCAACTCTGTCATTTATGCCTTAGGATGTGTCCTTCCTAGGCATCATCATTATTCTGAGGGACCCCTAATGACCATTAGGGATCGAATCCTCTCGACATCGGCATTATTCAGGATGTGTCCTTCCTGAATTCACCAAGTCTCAGCATTTTCCAAGATCAATCAAAACTTTAAACATTTATGACATCTTCACATCATCGAACATGGCATCTTGACATCAGAACAATGGATATCCAAATGCACTTGGCAAACACTTGGCAATTGTCTTTTGATCTTTTATCATGTTATTAGTTTTTCATCGAGATCCCACTAAGCAGGATTTAGAGAAGCAGCGACGTAGCATGACAATTGACACACATGACTACTAGCTTCTCAGCGAGGTCCTGATTATGGGATTTAGAAAAGCAATGACATATCATGATAGGGACTTTATTTTTGTATTTTGGCAATCATGTCACTAGTTTCTCAAGGATGTCCTGGAAACAAGATTTAGAGAAGCAACGACGTTTCATGATCTGTCCTTGTCTTTTTCTGCTTGTGGTTGATTATGACAACAAGACTAGGGCAATCACGCTCATAGTATGAGTCATGATCATCCTTGTCTATGACTGTTTGTCTTACGTGATGGTACAACCTTGCACACCTTGATCTATGTCATATCATGGTGTTTCTTGGCCATCACAACAATCTGCCCAATGACGATTAAGAGCAATAAATATTAAAGTCCTATGGCAATGTTTTGAAGGATTTGGTCTAGGAACTAACATGTATCTTCTTTAGTCTTGCCATCTTCTCTGTCTCATCTCATATAGGCATTGCATCCATATCATCATCCATATCTTTTACACTAACATTTCTTTGTCTCTTCATATTCTAGTCTTCTTGTCAATTTCGAGAGCACACCCATGTTCTTGGAACCTGTCTGTCCTCTCGAGGGGGCATACCATAACCCTCCTCGTCATTCTTTTTCATCTTATTTTGCACTAGGGCATTTTTTGACTTCTTTTTCTTTGTCACAATGCGACAAGTGACATTATGACAAAGAGGGGCAAAATGTAGACATCTAAAAATGACCTAGGCCTGCAAGCTTCATTTTTACCACTTTCGTCCTAGCATAAGTAAGACATTTAATTATGTCCTTGGTCCACATTCGACTATTGATTAAATAATTCATAATTATTTAATTAATTCATGTCCTTTGATTCTTTATGATTATTAAATAAATAAATTTTAATTTATTTATTAAATACGTCACTAATTGTCTAAGTCTTTCTTTAATTAAATAGATTTCTTAATTTATTTAATTTCCCTTTCTGCGTTTAATTATCCTTCACTATTAAATAAATAAATTTTATTTATTTATTTAATACGTCACTAACTGTCTTAATTAAATAAATTGATTAATCTATTTAATTAATTAATCTTATCTTCTAAATTAAATAATTAAAATTAATTATTTAATTGCTAATTTAATATTCTTCTCATTTTAAATAAATTAAATTATTTAAAATGTCATGTCAATCTTAACTGTCAGTCCTTTTTGATAAATAATCTGAAAAAGATTATTTATTATCTCATAAAATCCATAATTTGAATTAATTTAATTCAAATTAGTAATTAATCTTCCAAAAATCAAGCAATCGGGCAGATTCTTGATTTTTCCAAATCTTATCTTCAGTTCTTATCTCTTTGATTTTTTGAATCTTGCAAATCAGGCAATCTTATCTTCTTGATTTTTCAAAATCTTTATTTTCTAATTAATTTGTCTCATTTATTCTCCACCATCGATCTATTTTTATTCCAACCGTTCGATTAAGGATTTTGCCTTAACCCTAATTAGGGATTCTTGGGTGTAATCTAGATCGTTCGTTTTAGGGTCTCATCACTAATTTATCTCGTCCGTCCGTTCGAAATGGCCTTTTCTATAAAATGCCCTTTCCTTCTCATTTTTCACATCTTGACATTTTACGTAATTACTATAGGCATTTATTTACTCTCACTTATTCATGGTCATAGGCATTTGATTAATCTTAACATTTATTCTAGGCATAGGCATTGACTTTTAGACATTGGCAATAGTCATAGGCATATCAAATCCTTCGAATCTTGTTGTAGGGCTTAGGCATTTTAGATTGCTCAAAGTACAAATCTAAGGGCAACATTTCCAGCAAGCAAGAAGGTGTAACAAAGATCAATCATGGAAGATGGAGACTCTTGGTGATATATTTCCTTTTCGTTTTCATTGATTTCCTTTGTACTTCGTTATATCATTGGATTTTTATGTTATTTGATCTAACCATCTAACAATATGATTTTCCTTTGATTACACCACCCATTGGACAAAGGCCATTGGTTCAACCACATCAACGACCACATCAGTAGAGGCCACACCCACCACCACCACCAGGTCCTGAATCTAGGGACAGATAGATAGCAGCACTGCAGGCGTAGGTGTAGGTTCTGACAGGGCAACTTCAGTAGGCCCAGGTTCATATTCAAACATTAGTCCAGAAGAGGGACTAGGCATGATAGGAGGTGGCGTAGGAGCGCTAGATGAGGCAGGATGCAGACATGGCCCTGGAATTGGAGACACAATGAAGGAAACAACTAGAGTCTGTGACATAGTAGATACAATGACAAGCCACAGTCTTAGCCAAGATGTACGATTGAGAGATGCAAGAGCCATCATACTACAGGGCAGTGTACTATAGAGTTATGGCCTAGGAGTGGTGGGAGCTAGATTTCTCCCATATTAGCTAGATTTCTCCTACCAAAACCCCTAGTGCAGGCACATCAGGGAGACCATCAGGGTCTCACCATTAGAACCGAGATAGTCATCATGGAGACAGACATAGTGAGGGCAGCTCAGGCTATTGATAACACACTTGGACACATATTTTTGTACAACCCGATTTATGATGTGTATACATTCATTGGATGAGTTTTTTGACTAGCCTTTGTATATTCGATGATGATACTGTATATTTGATTCCAATGTATCACGACATTTAGTTTTTTTTATATATATGAGATGACTTGCGATGCGTTTACATGATGTGATGGTTATCTTATTTTATGTGATGTATATATATATGAATGGATGGATGCAATTATATGTTTTACTTCTTTTTCAATATCTTTCCTATATGCAATGTATGTATGGATGATGCAACATGTGATGATTATGATAATGCCCATCTGATTATGCAATGGATATTTAATGCAAACGTGAGTTTATGAGATGCTTAGAATAACCAATCTATATTATGATGGATAATGAATAATAATGTGAGATGAATGATGTTTCCTTTTATGATGTTTTTATATGCTATGTAGTATGATGATGGTTTGTGCATGTAGGATGGATGGATATATATATTTTTGTTTATGAATGTCATGATACCATATTAGTATTAGTATATGGAAGAGATAGAAGAAAGAGGAATCAACCCTTGAGTTCAAAATATGATGATGATGTGATTGATTATCAGAGATTGGGGACGTAAAGATCTTACTTACCTTATTTTTGATAATACACATAGATACGATGCATCAAGGTATAGACAACTAGGATGGAATTGTATCTAGTGTGATGAAATTTGACTCAACAAACAAATAGGAGTATCATTGTCACACCTGGCATACGAAACATTATTAGGATGTACTTAGGTATTTCAAACATCTCAAACCAAAACATAGAAAAGAAAAACCTTCTTATGTAATAGTCAACAAGACATCTAAAATACCCTCCCTACAAAAAAAACAAAGTAGGGATGACCAAGGTTATATTACAAGAATATCCAACAAGCACATCAAACAAAAGATAATGATCAATGCCCCATTCCTTTCTCTCTAAATATTTTTTATTAGAATTCATCGAGAGGTCATTGGAATGGGCACAATAAGATAAATCAAAAGAAAAGATCAAGTACAAAAACAAGCCAATGTTCTTCATACCTCTAGCCAAGACTAAACTACAGTGATGCCTGATGTTGATGTCCATTGTAGGAAGGATGCATCCTAGGACATGATGTTATCAGATGATTTTGAGACTAACGGGAAGATGGGCTATTAATACCAAGAGTTAACCAACTTGTTTACCTACTGACCTAGACTTGATACCTTGATGTTTGAGTTTTCACTTTCAATTTTCCAAACTTGTTTCCAATTGTCTCACCAAAGATTAGGAGTGACGATCATTTATTATGAGTGGATGTTTATTGTGAATGAACATGAAATAGGGTGGATGATTTTGGGGTTTTTTTTTAATGTTTTGAGGCTATTTTTTGATTTTTTTGAGATTTTACAAATCTTTTGATTTTCAAAATTTTCAATGTTTTTTGGGTTTTCTGAGATTTTGACCAAGAAGCTAACCTAATGACCTATCGTAGGGGCCTCAAGGGATGATCAAAGATTAGCCTTGCCTATGTTATACATGTAGAGACCACATAGTTTGACTAACAAAAAACTCATTTATTGATGACATATGAACAGATGGATTGTCAGTTTATTATGACAGACTCCTAAAGGACTGACCTAAGGTGTCTCGGGGGAACATCGATGATGGCCTTTCCTACATTCAGAGATCAAAGACTTGTAGTTCGACACAACAACTCTATTTTTGTATTTTTCTAACTTTTTGACCTGTTTTGGTTTTTTTGACATGTTTTGGATGTTTTTTGGTTTTTTGATTTTCTGAATGTTTTTTGATTTTTTGATTTTAAGGAAGACTTCAAGAATATACATGAATATGATCTGATGTAGGTATAAGAAAATTCCCCTAGTGTAATGTGATAGACTACTCTGATACAGGCAGGACAAATTGACCTTAGGAATGTGCCAAGTAGTACTAGGATAGATCATGATACAAACACAGGATCAAGCTATGATGCGAACGTGGATGGGTGATGAATGGAGATATGGAAGTGTGATGGATGAATGACGCAAAACAATCTGAAGAGACCATGGTGGATGGAAAGTGCTTATTTACACGAGGCACCTATTTTCCAGGTTTTCACCAAGGTACTTTCCCAAAGCGCCACCGAAGTGGTTTTCACCAGAGGATGATTTTTTTTGTATTTTTTGGATTTATACCTTGCAAGTTTAAGCATAATTTTTTTTTTCAGATGGGAGCTATTGATAGGATCCTGTAGGGGTTCACCTTCGGGTGTAGATAGATGATATGCTCCTAATTTATAACTTGTTGTGATGATGAAGGGTCCCAACCAATTGGGTTCAAACTTTCCCTTGTATGGATTTGGTACATTCTTCTAATTCTCTTTCAAGATGAGCTCTCTAACTTGAAAGGTCCTTTTATTGTAGCTTTGCTTGAGATGGTTTTGATACACTTGTAGATGGTTCAAGGCATCCATGCATGTCTCATCCAATAGTTCTAGCTCATTCAACCATGACACTCAATATTCTTCATCTGTAATGAGATTCTGCAATGATATCCTTAAGGATGGGAGCTCGGTCTGAATGGGAAGGATGGATTTTGATCCATAGACCAGGGAGAATGGGGTTGCACCTGTTGGTGTGCAGATACTTGTTCGGTAGGACCATAAGGTGGGATTTAGCTGTAGGTACCAGTCATGGCCAACTTTATTGACTATTTTCTTTAGTATCTTCAAGATGGTTTTATTCATATCCTCAGCTTGGTAGTTACCTTGGGGGTAGTATGGGGTTGAGAAGCGATGTTGGATATTGAATTTTTGGCATAGCTCTTGAACATCCCAGTTCTTGAAAGGTGTCATGTTATCTGAGATAAGGGTTTGTGGGACACCGTAGTGGAAAATGAGGTAGTTCAGGATGAATTTGGAGATCTGCTTCCCTATGATGTAGGTCATTGGGATAGCCTCTACCCACTTTTTAAAGTACTCTATAGTGGTGATAATGAACTTATGTCCATTGGATGAGGTGGGTGTGATTTTACCAATGAGATCAAGCCCCCATTGTGAAAAGGGCCAAGGTGTTATAATCGGTTGGAGCTCCTGAGCTAGTGCATGGATGAGATCTCCATGCTGTTGAAATTGCAAACACCTTCAGACATAGTCGTGAGCTTCTCTTTCCATCGTAGGCCAGTAGTACTCAATCCTCAGTAGTTTCTTGGCCAAGGTCATACCACTCGAATGTGAACCACAAATGCCATCATGTACCTTAGTTAAAGTATTCAAATATTTCTTAGGGTTAAGGCATCACAAAAGGGTTCCTTCGATACTACTATGTTACAAGGTGTGACCTAAGATAACAAAACATGATGACTTCTTGACAAATGTTGTTTTAAGGTTTAGGGTGATATCAATAGGGAGGACTCCTATTTTTAGGTATGTGTATATGTCATGGTACCAAGGATAACTGGGACCAATGATTTCACACATTAATTCAAACTTTGGTACCTCAAAAGCTAGTACGAGAAGCTACTCTACTAGGAATTCATGTTTATGGAAATTGCGTGGGATATCTAGTAGTGATCCAATGTTGCCATAGCATCAACTTCTCTATTGTTTTCCCTTGTTATTTTCTCAAATGTGATGTCAATGAAGAATTCCTTGAGGCTTTCCACCAGTTTCTTATATGGGGTGAGTTTGTTATCCTTTGTTTGGTATTCATCATTGACGTGATTGATAATCAGTTGAGAATCCCCATAGACCTTAAGTTCCATAATCTGCCATTGTACTACAATTCTATGTCCTATGACGAGAGCCTCATACTCTACAATGTTGTTTGTGCAAGGAAAAGACAACTTATATGACTTTAGTATGCAATCTCCTTGTGTTGTGATGAAGAAGACTCCTGCTCTTGACCCATGTTGTGTGTAGGACCTATCAAAATATACTTTCCAATGATTTTCTGCACTTAGATTAAATATCGACTCATTGAGAAATTATGATACCAATGGGTTTTCTGAATATATAGGTGCTTCTGCTAGCTGATTTGCAATTACCCATCATTTGATGGATTTTTTTTCTACATACTTAATGCCATATTTTTTTAGGATCATAACCCATTTAGCCATTCATCTTGTGAGTGTTTCTTTTGAAAGAAGATAGTTGAGAAGGTCTATTTTGGCAATGAGCTTAATCTGGCGAGCCATCATGTAATGCCTGGATTTTTGTGCAACAAATGCTACTACTAGGAAATCCTTCTCGATGAATATGTAATTAATCTCATGTCCCACCATCATTCTATTGATATAGTAAATGAATATCTCCTTCCCATTTTTATCATGTTGAGCTAAGAGAGCACCAAGGGCTACTACTGTTGCTAATATGTAGAGTATCAATGGTTTGTTTTGGATTAGTAGCATGAGGACCATTGGTGTTAACAAGTACTCATTGATTTTGTTGAATTCCTGGTCACATTTCTCATCCCACTTTTATGCTACCCCCTTGTGGAGTATATGATAATATGGGATACCCTTATCTGCTAACTATGTTATGAATCAATGAATGGATTGGAGCCTTCCCTGCAAACCCCTTAACTACTTCAATGTTCATGGTACTTCCATCTCGAGAATCACATTGACCTTGGCAGGGTCAATCTTGATTCCCCTCATAGATACAATATACCCTAGGAGCTTCCCTATTTGTACACCAAAGACACACTTCTTACAATTGAGCCTAACCTTGTATTCTTCTAGCTTGTCAAAGATAGAGCTTAGTGCCGCTATGTGATCTCAACGCTTCCTTGAATTGGCTATTTTTCATCCACATAGTCTTCCATAGTTTTGTGAATCATGTCATGGAACATTAACATCATAGCTCTTTGGTATGTAGCTCCTGCATTATTTAACCCAAATGACATCATGTTCTAGTAGTAAGTCCCCCATGGAAAACTAAAAGTTGTTTTATATTAATCATCCTTAGCTATCATAATCTGATTGTACCCTAAAAAATCCATCCATTAATGATAGCATTTCATGTCCTACCATCATATCCACAATCATGTCTATATTTGGGGGAGGGAAATCATCCTTAGGGAATGCTTTGTTTAGGTCTCTGAAGTTCATATAAATGTGGATGCCCCCAATGGGCTTAGAGATAGGTACAAGATTTGAAACCCATTATGGATAATCAATTGGTTGTATGAAGCTAGTGTCAAGGAGCTTTTGTAATTCAAGTTTGACTAGTAATGTGATCTATGGATGCATCTTTCTCAGTTTTTTTCTTACTAGTTTCACCTCTGGATAGATGGCTAGATGATGAACCACAACTTCTAGATCAAGACTAGGCAAGTCAGCATAGGTCCATGTGAATTTTACCTTTCTTTCTCTCAGAAATGTAGTTAGAAGTTCGTGTCCCTCAGTCAAAAGTGATTCTACAAAGAAGGTGATATGTGGCATTTCTTCAGTCCCTAGATTGACCGGGTTGCATTTTTCAGCTAACACTGATGATTTTACTGATGAATAGCACTAGGGGGAAGATTGAATCCCTAATCCTTTGACACCTCAGAGAGGTTTTCACCATCAGATACATCTTTTGTTTTTACTATTTTTGGGTCAAAAAGTGCCACAGTGTGGTTTTCACTTAAAGACCTAGATATTACTCTTAAATTTTCTATTTTGTGACTGAGGGATTCAATCGTTTCTCCATAGTATGTGTGTGCATCTAGCTCAACATCAAACCCAAATTTATGATCTCAACATGGTAGAGTAACCCACAATCCCATGAATTTTGAGAGAGCCTCATCATTTTTGAACGTGTCTAAGATTGGTGGTCCTCATTGGTCATAATCGATGAGTTGGGGGTAGACAAGTTTTAGTTCATTGGTTTAGTTACTTGGCTCAAAAGATAAGGTACTGATCATGAAAAGGGAGGAATCTTCAAATTACATGGGTAGGTTAGTGATGGGGTCCTCGTCATATACATTAGTTATATCAAAGGTAAATTTATCTAGAGGTAGACCTGTGGATATCGGTAACTAAAGAGGAGCTTTGACTTTTTTAACTAGGGCACTTTTTCCACGTATGGTTATCTTCAGAGGGGTACATCCAAGGCTAAGATTCTTCATGCAATCCCCAAGAATAATTGGTTCTAAAAGGACATTATTGTTTTTCTCAAGCTTTTTATTTTTGTTATAGCCTCGTCCTTGCATTAATTGCAGTCCTTTATTGTCATTGGCCATGGGAAGATCAGGTACGAGCCTTTCATCTTGATACAATAAGCTTGATATATCCCTTTCATCTACCACTTCCTGACTTAGGTCCCCCCACCTTTTGAATCTGGAGGGGTCTGATTTGAAGGTTTGAGATTGTGTGTCAATTGGTTGGGGTTTCCCATGAGATTGAGGAGATTGAGGTAACTCTCCTATTACAAAGGTACTCTTTTTCATTTTGTAGTTCCCACACTCATTATCTTGGATAATGACTTTAATATCAGAGATGTATAGAATGGAGGGTGTCTTTCTCTCAAAAGTGGAGGCTAGGCTAGATGGGTCTATATATGGGGATGTGGGTCCCTCATCATTCTTCAGGAGTTGAGAGATCTTGTAGTACTTGGCTCCTAGATCTTTGCAATAATAAAATGGTTTGGAATCACCATGGACTGCGACCTCTTGATTTTGATAAGGAAACTTTACACATTGATGGAAGGTGGATGCAACAACTTGAATCCCATGGATCCATGGGTGTCCTAGGAGGATATTGTAATGTAATTCGAGATCAAGGCCTTGGCATGTAGTTTCCATGATTGTTGGACCTACTTGAATAGGGAGTTGAATGGTTCCTTGAGACACCTGTTCTTGATCATCATATGACCTAATAGTAATACCCTTACCTTTTTCAATGACATATTCAGAGAATCCTAGATTCTTTATTAGCCTCGAGTACAAATATTCAACCGTACACCTCCATCCACCAAGACTCATTTGAATTTATTCTTATGGACTAGGACTTCAAGATGGAGTGCACTGTTATGAGATGGTATATTTGGGAAGTCCTGATCAAAAAATATTAGGAGATGTGGGGTGGTGATATGTTTGATCATAGCTTTGAACTAGTTTGTGTCAAGATCTGTGGGGACAGTGGATGCAGCTAACACTTTTCTAGGATTTCCTTATGTCCAGGTGAGATTTTTAACAATTCCATGATGGAAATCTGGGCGAGGGTCTTTTTTAGTTGATCTAATACATTATAACCATTGGGGATTGAATTTGGATTAGTCACAGATGCCTTCAGTGGTTGGGATGGTCCTAGAATGGTAATTCTGTCACCACATGTGGTGACTCCACAGTCGGCTCTGGATCCTTTGATATTGACAATGATGACCCACTCATCTAAGGATGCAACAAGATGGTCGTAAACATGGTTAACATTATTATACTTTTCCTTACCATTGTTGTTTCCCTTATTGTGATCATGCATCATATTTGTGAATATTTTGAGATTTTTATTTCCTATGGGTTGTTCAATGGTTATGGTTTTGTCTTTGATGAGGTCCTAAATCATATTTTTAAGTCGCATGCAGCTGGCTATCATGTGCCCTTTAATTTTGTGAAAATCACAGAGATGTTTCTTGTTATACCATGATGGTTTAACTTGAGGATCTTGATAATTTTCATAAACAAGGATCTTGATGGGGTTTGCTTGTACCAATTGTTGCATGAATTTATCAATTAGTTCCCCAAGGGGTGTGTATTTTTGTTTAGAGGGATACTTGTTCCTTAGGGGTGGTCCCCCTTGAGCATTCGGGTTATTGACCACTTGATTGTTGGGTTGTTGTGATGATGTGTTGGCTTGTGTGTTGTTTTGGTTATTGATTTGTGGTTGTTGATATAATTGCGTGTTTTTCCTTGGGGCACTAATTATAACTTTGGCGTCAACCACACCATTATTAGTAACATTTTTGTTCTTTGCCCATGTTGGAGGTTTTCCGTTGTAATTGGTTGATGGATGGTTGTCTTGATAAGTAGGTGTTCCCCCTTGTGCAATAAGGGCTCTTTCGATGTTGAGCACCTTGGTGATCAACTGGTTATATGTGGTGATGCATTGCATTTTCAGATGGAAGGACAAGGTCCCTTCAAGATTGGCGATGATAGTACAGATTTGTTTTTCTTTGGGCATAGCCCACTTGCTCCTATTGGCCTTGGATGGCCATCATTGCAAGTAGGATGCAAATGTTTCCCCGTTGGCTTTTTTTAGAGTGGATAGTTCTTCTAGACTCACATCCATGCCTATGTTGAATGAATAGTTCTGTATGAATAAGTCTATAATTTCTTGGAACTTTTTAATTCCAAGTGGAAGGTGGGAGAACCATTCCATCACTTTTCTAGTCAAACTTTGAGGGAATAGTTGCATTAAATAATATTTTTCATATGCAACTTCCATATAGTGGACATGAAATTCCCTGATGTGGTCTTCAAGGTTTCCAGTCCCACGATATTTGTCAAATTTAGGTATCTCAAACCCTGTGGGAATGGAACTGTCAAAATGCTTCTATCGAATGGATAGGGGCACAAATTCCCTTATTTTTTTGTTATTTTTCCTGATTGTAGGTCTAACACTTGTTGTGAGAGTAATTTGATCTATGCAAACACATCATTTTGTAGATCGGGTGGTGGAATGCATGTGTTTTGTGGTGGTTTGATTGTTGCTTGAGTGATGGGTGGGGTGTTCTGTGTGTTCATGGGAGGCTACTGCAAGTTTTTTTGTACCACCAATGCTTGTTGATATGCCTATAGTTGTTGTTGGTCTTGCTGTTGTTGTGCCAACAATGCTTGTTGTTGGGCTTGTAACTGAGTTGCTTGGTATTATTGCAAGGCTTGTTAATAAGCTTATTGTTGGAACAAAGATTTTTCTTGAGCTTGTTGTGCTTGATACTGAGCTTATGCCTAAGCTTGAGCTTGTTGGGCGGCTTGTATAGTTTGGGTAACTTGTGTGTCTTGTGCAGTTTGTGTGGCTTTTGCAGCCTGTGAAGCTTGTGTAGCCTGTGTGGCTTTTGCAGCTTGTGTGGTTTGTGCAACTTGGGTGGATTTTTGTTGTTGTAATAAAGTATGTGCTTGGGCTTGGGAAGCCTATTGTGATTATTGTGTAGCTTGTTGTGCTTGTGCTTATTGAGCAGCTTGCTGCACAACTTGTGTGGCTTGTTGAGCTTGAAATTGTTGGAATGCTTTTTGATAGGCTTGTTGGATAGTTTCCAATGTTATGCTATATTGATTTGCCATGTTTGGATTTAGTGGTGGTGGTGGAGGATTCAGAATGGTGTGAGATGTTGTGATGATATTTTGTTGAGTTGATTATTGAGGTGTTTGAGTGATGACAATGGGTTGTGCGGTAGATGGTGTGATTGATATGCTAGGTCCTTGAGAGACCTCATTTTGAGGTGTTATAAATGGTGTAGTGATTGATTGTGTTGTTTAGATTGGTGCCATTTGGTGTTGTGATATTAGTGGCATCCTTAGAGGATTTGGTATGTTGATTTGATTCATCATCATAGGGTTATTTTGATTTGGTTGATTGATGATTGGTAAAGGGGATTGCCCTAAACAAAGGATTGGTGTGGATGTTGATGTTGGAGGGGGAAATGGTGGAAATATGGGTGGTATGTTTTCTTGAGGAAGTGATGATGAAGCATCAAAGATTCCCCCTTGTCCAAATAGACCCACTTGTCCTTGTGAAGTCATGGGGAGAGAGACTTGTGTATCAAGAGAATAGGCTGGTGATGCGGCAAAAGTGGAAGGATTCTTAGTGTCATGGAAAATTAGTGGAATGTATGGATGCTTTGGATCTTGAGGAATGGTATTTGGTAGACCCAAGATGGTGTTTGCATACAAGTCTTGGTTATTTACACGGGGATGTGTTTGAAGAGCATGAAGCAATGAACTCTCCTTGGTAACCATAGGTTGAATTGGAGCATGAGATGATGTTGGTTGTATGATGGGTTGGATGAAATTTTGGAAAGAAGGTGTGAATGATACTAGTGGAATAATCCCAAGAGGTTTTTCTACAATAGTACTCACATCATAATCATAAGGTAGTTTATCCCCCTCCTTTTCTAATGCTAACATGTATTGTGAAGGATTAAGTCTCATCATTGTGTTAACAATCTTGTGGTTTTTATGATTTTGGACCATTTCCATGATTTCATCTTGAGTCATTCCTAGGACATTATTGGTGACATCCTCCAGTTGGAAACCTCCCTCTTGAAGATCTTGTGGTAGTTGAGGAAGCTTGAGTGGGGGATTGTTAGATCCGATGGGGTTGATTTAAGGTGCAGTTTGACTCAAGTCACTTGGAGTGGATTTTTCTTTATTTGCTTCCATATTTTTCTTGTGTTGAGATCTAGTTTGGACCATAAAATAAGGATCAACTTTTAGGAATATGGGAGGTAAACCTATAACTCCTTAGGTTGGTCTAAACTTTAGATACAAAGAAGAAAATTTAAGTTAAGGATAAAATGGTGGTGATGAGATAAATGAAAGATGGATGAGTGAATGATTGAACTCTTTAGAAACCTTGGAGGGATACCAGACTTTAGGAATTTTGGATTTGATTTGGATTTTGGATAATGAACTTATAAACCCCAAGATGTTGGATGTTATCTTGGAATAAACTTGTCCGCAAGGTGATAATTTAATTAAGTATATGAAGAAGGATTCATCCATAAACACTTAGTCAAACAAGACGATTTTTGATTTGAAGGATTACCAAAAGTCTAGCATGAATGATGTTTTCCAAGATTCTAAGAGTTGTTTGTGAGATGGGATTTGATTGATGTTTTGGGACGGATGAAAGTGTTGACTTTGATCCTAGGTGAACCTAGAGAGACTTTTGTTTACAAGACCTAGGTATTGAAGAACATGCTATACTTCTAAGAAATTTTCAACCCTACAAAGTGAGATACTCAAAACGTTGGAAGAGAGATGGATTTCAACAATAATAGAATGAGTACAAGTTTGGATTATCTTCTGAAGCATGTTTGTAAAAGTTATAGAGAAATATCTCTATAACTTGGTAAAGCATATTTTGACATTTCTTGAGATTTCTTGGACTAATCTATGCTTGTGATGATTGATAGACTTTGGTTTTGGGATTTTGATCTTATGGGAAATCATTTGAACAAACAAATGTGTGGGGTTCAATTATCTTTTATCTTTGCTTAATGGATTATTTTTACCAAAAACACTTTCTTGCTTATCTTTTCAAACTGAATGTCTATGTATCAATTTCTTTTCATCCCACAAGGTCCATTATGTGGAAATCAAGAGAATCAAGGCAATAGTTCCCTAATGTTGACTTTAGTGAGAAAATTTAGATATAGGCCCAAATATTTAGAAGCCTCTAAGGATAGAATCCTTAGGGACAAACAGTAATACTTGGAATTTTCAAAGGTATTTGCTCTTTCTAAAGGATTTGAGATTTGATGACCTTGTTGAATATTTTCTTTCAAGATTTTGGATCCAAGAAAAGTATGTAACTGACTCACAGATTACACAACCCTAGGATAGAAATGGCTATATTTTTTAAATTCCCATTTGGATTTCTCCAATTGTGCTTATTTAGAGTAGATGATTAGAAGCTTGACCACACTGGTTCCCCTCCATGACACTCACTTTTGTGAATCATCCAAGATTCAAGTTCTAATGAATCTTCCATGACAAACTCTTCATCTCTACTAAGAACTGCAAGTATGTGGGACAAATACTTGTTACTGCTTGGGTCATTCCCTTTGGGTGAGTGATTTTTCCTACCAAGGTAGGCCCTCTAAAGGTGAACAATAGCGAGTAAGTACATATGTAGTTTGATCATCTTTTTTTTCATGAACAAAGAGAGAACACATGTTATGCCTTTTCTCACACTAGCATGATTTGTTCAATTTAAAAAAATTGAAAATTGAAATGTGGAGGAAATATCTTAGACAATCTAATGTCATGAAATGATTTTGATTCTCGAGATTGCCATGAAACGTGAGAGAAGTGGATATGCATTCAAATGACACAAGTTTGTAAAGAAGATTGCAAAACAAAGCAAACACGAATTATTTTTTTAGTCCTCAAAGGTAATAATGAGTTCTTTTTATAGCACCAAGACCAAATGTTGAAATTGCTTGTTCTATTTGAGACCAAAATTGAAATTCTAGTAAGTTTCTAAGGTTCAATTTTAACCAACTTGAAAAAGCTTGAATTGATGGTTAATTTTAAGCCCAAATTGAATCTACTTGGTCCTAGGAAATGAAATACAAAAATTGAAGCCCCAGATTATCACAAAGAGCATTGAAAAATGCTTTTAAGTCTTCAAATTTTTATCCTCCCTTGCTTCCTGCAAATGTGGCATTGAATTATAGTTGCAACACTTTGAAACTATCAAATGCAGTGCTGAAAGAAAAAATTGATGCTCTAGTGAAGTCAAAAGCGATGCTCTGCAAAAATAGAGAGAACAAATATGTGATTTTGGAAGTGGCGCTATGTGAGAAGAAAATGAGATAGAAGATAGAGAGGTCAAATGCGACAGTGAAGCGTAAGTAGCATGACAGAGGCAAGCATATGTGGCATGATGTGGCGATAGTGATGTATGGAAAAAGAGACTCTACTGGTTCGCAATTGCACAAAGATGACATCACATTCCTGTGTCTACAAAAAATAGAGAAATCAAGTAAAATTCAACTTGTTAGGATGGTCAACCCTCCTTCTAGCACCAAAATGTGAACGCCAAACTTGAACAAACTAAATAGGATCAACAAACAAGTGTCAAACATGTTAGAAAGATCAATCTAGTGTTCCCTATGAAATTTTTTAACCAAAATCACTAGAAAACATGAAATAACAAGGAATGTAACAAAATAAAGTATGTAATCTAAATAAAATTAGCTAAACCTCCATTCCATAGGGGAGTGGTGCTCCTTTGATGTGGAAAGAAGCCCTTTCCTAATGCCTTTGATAATCTTGATGAAGTTTAGATGATCTAAGTGTAAAATTGACTATAATCTATCTAAAATGCTTGAAAATGATGAAAAGCTATAGAGTGAAATGCCTATAATGATAATGCTCTAAGTTGTGGATCCATATTATGAAAAGGATGCCTCTATTTATAGAAGCCAAGGGTTGAAGAATGGAAGAAATTGGTGAATGTGGGATAAATTGAGAGCCAATGAGAATGTGCCAAGTGTTACAATTCTATTGGAGGAAGTTGGAGCATATTTTAGGAAATGTGTGAGTGGAGGAGGATGGAAGAGAAGTAAATGTTGCTAGTTGAGAATCTGAAAATGGTGTAAGAGGAATTGAATGAGATTTGAGAGGATGTAAGAAGATTTAAAAGGTTGTAAGAGAATTTATTGCAAATGTAAGAGGATGTGATAGGTTTTTGAAAACCTTTGGAGGAAATTGAATGAGAGGTTGTTGAGAGGAATATTCCTCAGAATATGCCTTTGTGAGGATAATTGAGGAATTAGATAAATAGAAAAAATTGATTATTTTATGTGCAACCTGGTTAGTTGACCATGGTTGATTTAACTCTTGAAGAGTTAAAAGCTGGAGGATTTGATTGATGATGATTAGAAGGTGATTTAGGATTAATTAATTAAAAATTAATTAATTGGAAGAGGTTAGGGGGTTTGGGATATTTGATTTAATTTATTTTAATCAAATGAGAGGACTTTGGGGGATTTAATTAAATGATTTGATTTAATAAAATGTGATGAAAATTAGTTAGAAGAAAGGTGAATTAATTAATAAATTTAATTATTTAATTAATAGTTGAATTTGCTGATTTTAATTAAATAATGTTGATTATTCAATTAATTGATCAATTTGAGATGATTTTAGAAGAAATGGTGTTAATTGATCAGAATCAGATATCCAGTATCAATCAGGACATTTTACGTGTTTACAATACCATTAATAACTTTACCATCTTTGAGCTAAATTAGCCATCTTCGAGCATAATTAATAACTTATGTTATTTATGTTATATGTAGGTTTATGCAATTATTCATCAAACTAATAATAATTGGAATTAATAAATTTTGTTCATAAAAGTAGCTATGCAACTACAAAATCCTCCTCTAAGTGTTGGTAATTTACATTTCATGTAATGCAATTAGTTCATTATTTGTCTCTTATGTTTACATTGGCATGCACTTTTACCATATATTATTTATATAAAAATATAAAAATAGAATATAAACTAACTATTTTATATACATCAAATGATAAGAGAAATGGATGGTACATCCTTTATCTATAGATGTAAATATAAAAGGTTAACCATTACTATCTATCATGAGACCATGACACATGTTTGAAACATATATATTATCCTATGTTATTAGGTTGTTGGTTAACTAGGTCATACCTATTGCCAAAGCATGATATGTAACCTTAATCTAAGATACATTAATCTTAAAAATGAATAGTAAGTCACTAACAACACAAAAAAAGAGTAGAACTTTATTCCTCACTTGCCCAAATATACATATTTACTCCTTTCTCAATGCTACAAGTTTGATTTTAGATTCTTTGAACAAGTTCTAGCTAACACCATATATAAAGTGAACCTTAATATAACATACATTAACCTTACAAATGAATACTAAGTCACTAGTAGCATAAAAAACAAAAGTAAATCCATACATAAATCTACATCTCTAGTCATTGCTCAATGTTACGAGTTTTATTTTTTTGTTCTTTGACCATGGTTTAGCTATTCCTATGCCATAGAGTGTTTGATGGGTGGTAGAAAGAGCAAGAGGCTTGCAATGAGGATAATCTCTATTCAAAGTCCCCACAATGACATAATTTCTAGTTTTATGGGCCAAGAGTTGACTAAGGGGTTTCAAAGCATGATAATAATTGAGTAATTTCCTACAGTCAATGGTTTTCTTTGGTATTGTTACTTATTTCAAAATAATCATAAGAGTTGTTATTGGAAAGTTAAAGCCCACTTGTGTGTGATTGCTATATAAGGAACTAGAACTTATTTTGAGTTGACCAAACATGGTTTGCAAAAAAGACAAATTCTTGTATATATTAAAGAGGTAGAAAAAATTTGCAATGTGGTAAAGAAAACCAAATCAAAGGTGTTAGACACATGTTGTCTCTCCCTCATTAATTTTACCTTCATTACATACTTTCATTAAAAAATAAGAACATGGATTAGAAGATACCCAATTAAGAAGTTTGGTGTCTAGCTATTTCAGGACTTTGATATGCATCAAAAAATTCATTACTCAAACCTTATTAAGGAATCCAATGTTAATTTGATCAAATATGGGGGAAAACCATTGAACAAGAACTTGTGGAAGGTTTGTGAGTCTAACCATGAGGCAATACCTGACACAATAAAGAGTAGAACAAACCTAGATGGATCCATGGATTGATTTGTAAGTATGTACATTGGATTTGTAAAGTCATGCTATTGATCACTTTATTTTGGTTATTAAAATATGTATCATAAAATATAGACCTTCTTGAGGGTATTGATGTTGATGTATTGCATGCAAGTACTTGTGCTTCCCCTATCTAATCTCATACACACAATTCTTTAAATACACACTCAGTTCCTTAAATACACACTCAATTACTTCTATGCACTCTCTCTTGTAGACTCCAATGCACTTTCTACTTCACATTATTAGATTATTTTACTAGCTCCTCCTAAAATCATATTGCACATTTTATCTTTCTCTCTTGAACTTTCTTATCTCTATCTACATGCCTCTCTTATCTCTATCTATGCAAAATATAGGTTATTATTGAATACAATGTGGGTGCAATGAGATGGAAAACATCATTATGATGTGTCTCCATTAAATTGTGTTATAAATATTATTGAAATGAGAAAAGCACATATATTATCAAGTTTCAATTTTTTAAATCACATTCTTTCGTAGATTTATACCTCATCTTCATTCTAACTCAATCTAAAACTCCGTATGTTTCATTTTTGACATTAAGCATGGATAAAGTATAAACCTATTTATGTTTCTATGTTTTCAATTTTTCTTTTGATATTAATGTATTGTAGATGATAGTTAGAGTATATTAGTGGCTGAATTTGCACTTAATAGTGTTCTTGAAGGTATTTTGAGAAGAACTATTGTAAGAAATCAATTGTTGGCGAGTTATTTGAGAATATCTCACTCAGTTTATGGATCAAGTGGTATTAAAGTAGGTTAGATTTCTTATTTTGGTGAAAATTGTAGGGTTATACCCTCTATTAGGTCACATGGAAGTGATAATTTGAGTGCATTTGATCTAAATTTTGGTATTAGGGAGTGGAATAGAGAGCATGTTGATTGTTTAGAATACTGAGAGGGGGGGCTGTGAATTAGTATTCCATTAAACCATTTAGATGTAAAACTCCTAATCATTAAAGCACATATGATTACAAACTAGAATAAAGACATTGAAATTAACATCACTCCAAAAAACACATCAACACTAGATTTTTACATGGAAAACCCAAAATGGGAAAAACCACGGTGAGGTTTAGCTCACAATATAATATATCTGGATATAGAATATTACAGGGCTCACTGCCATGACTCATTGTCCTTAAAAGGCTTACAACCTGAGTATAAAATGAAATGGCTAACCGCTAAGATACAAAAGAATATGGCTCACTACCAATAGTATGAACTAATGGAAAGCACCTTCCATGTGTTGTGTTCAGTTCCAATGAGGATCTGTATGTGAAGTACTACTCTGCATACTAGTCACCTAACCATTCTACTTTGATCCTTGACTTCTTCCACAATATACCACTTACAATTGATAAATCATTTAGGCCCACATATTCTTTTTTCCCACTTGTACCCCACACACTTCAACTCCAAAAAGGTATTATATATACAAGTACATTTCATACATCAATTAGGTCAGCCTAATTAGATGTAAAAAAATAATCAAAATACCTCATGTCAACACGAAATAAGATTAAAACATTTTTATCCATGTGGCATATCATATCAACTCAGTGTAGAGATACAACTAACATCTAAAAATTATAATTATACTTCTTGATACAAGTTATATATTAGGTCAGCCAGGAATAGGACCTAATCACAAAAACTCAAAGTCAACACACATACTCCTTAAGATAAACACCTTCTAGATCTAATATTACAGTAGTTTCTCATCACATTAACATCAAGGGGATCACCCTTAGAACCATAGCATCAGAATTTTCTTTCTAAGAGAATGCGAAGTCTCCCACACTAGTATATAGAATAGAGAAACAACTGTAGTGTACAAAGTTAAACTTTATCATTGATAACTTTCTGTACACAACACAAAAATCCTCAAGATCCTGGATATACTTGTCTAAAAGAGTCATAATAATGAGATTAAGAGAGAAGAGTCAAATCTCATCTTGCAATGAATTCCAAACTCAAAAACCAATGTACTGACTCAGCATTACAGAACACTACCGGTAGAGATTAGCTTCCGGTTATACCAAATATGTTTCCCACTATGTTGCCATAATGTTGAAATCAATGAAAACACTGAAATAATCAAAACATCCCATGTGCACTTCATGCTCATGTTGTAAGGTTCCCATATTTCCAAAAATATCCCCCCTTGGCATTGATGGCAACATGCATATCAAAAACATTTTTATACCAATAAGAGACAACTAAATACTCTCCATTTCAAAGTTAAGCTATTTTTCCTCTATCTATTTATCTCTCCCCCTTTGACATCAATGGAAAAGGTTATGAAAGGGTCTGAAATAATTCCTCAAATAAGTAAGTGCACCAAAAATTGATCACGTATCATAAAAAAGTTAACTTGAGGAGGAAGCAGCTTTGAGATTCTTCATAATGTCTTCCCATGTGGCTTTGCCTTCTTCCCACAATCCTTTTGTGCTTGCAAGAGCTTGTGAAGTAGTTCAAGCTTAGTCAAAGACTCTACACCATCTTCCAAAGTATTGATATTGAGATTAACTTCTGATAAACTACCATACTATCAAGAGCATTGGATACATGAATGTGTTTAAGTTTTACCATATCTCTAAGTTCCAAATTTTTTTTAATTACTTATGTTCTTTGATCCTAAAGGGAAAATAATTTGTCTTGTAGCTGCACAATGTAGGACCATCTCTAATTGGTCCTTTCATCTTCCAAGCTATACATATCTTCTTGAGTACTCATTCAAGTTTCACTCTTCCTTATTTCATCTCTTATAGTTAATGTGCTATTGGACCAATACAAACAAAAAGAAAGAAAATTCTGAGCTTCTTTCTCATAGTTCTGTGCATCCTTTAATTCCTTTGCAACTCTGTGATGTGCATCTGCACATTTCTTCTTGATATCTTCTAGATTTTCTTCTGTAGACCTATTACTAGTCTAATCTTCTAGTCTGGTAATGTAAGCTTTTAAGGAGTTAATCATATTCTTGAGATTTTCCATAGATGATATAGATGAATCAAAACTGGCACTAGGGATCACTTTCTGCAGCTCTTTCAATGCTTCTTGAATATTTATGCTTTCATGCTCATGTTGAACTCTCTCTAATTCAATTCCTTTTGAGATTTCTTGTTTGATAAAAAAATTTCTCTTCTTTCCTATTTTGGTTGCAATGTGGGAGGATTTAGTCATAGATATTTCTTCTACATTAGGGTTCTTAGGGCTTTCCAGAAGCACCTTTACATAATGGTCAATCTCAGCTTTAGTTACTTCATAATCCAGTTCAAAAATCCACACCAATCTAGATTCAACTGCTTCCAAATAACAAAAATATGTAGAAACTAGGAAATTAATATTTCTGGAGTACTTCTCAATCATATCTTCTAGAATTCTTGACCTTTTATTCATCCTTATTTGAAATGTTCCAAAGAATTCAACAAGAGTAACCTCTTGAGCATCAGAGCCATCAATATTTTCCATGTAGTTCCTAATCTGATGAACTATAGGTTATGGATTTTCCCATTCTATTCTTCCAATTACTGGAAACTCTTTCATAAAGTAAAATAGTAAATAAATTGTTAAGGTACCATACTAGAATGTTATTTTCTTATTCTTCTTGATCTCTTTTAAGTTCTTCAATAGATGCAATCGAAGTAGCTCACAAAGATCATAATCCATTCAATTCCTAACCATATCAAGAGTAGTGTCAATGGTAGCAATAGAAACTATGAAGTCACTACTTGGTAAGAAAACTTTGTGACCAATAGCCATTGCAGCATATTAAATGATCGGATCTTCAATTATACTCAAAATGAGTTCTTTTTCTTGAAGGGTCACACCAGTTATGTCAATTATCTCTTATCCATTAACAATCTTTTGTCTAGGAATTAGACTAAAGGAACACAAACCAGTTACATCTCTAATAGCTTCTCTGGTTATTAGGTGTTCTTTGTCAACCCAAATAGATTCATCATGAATCCTGCTTAAAGCCATTTGGATGTATTTCTTATCGAATTCAAACAATAGGGCTTCCCACCATATATCCAAATTATTTTCAATTAAGATTTTATATGCATCATTATTTTCTTCCAACTCATTCTTCCATAAGATAATAAAAAATGCACCAATGGATTGTTCCGATAGATTTTTTAGAAAATACTTCCTTAATTTGATTTACAATCTATCTGAAATATTCACAACCTTTGAATTATCCATGGCATAAAATTGAAAAGATGTTTAAGAAAAATACCTTTGTAATTGACAATAAAGAATAGGATTAGATTTCTAGCTTCTGGAGCACACTTTGAATCCACTTCAATTTCCTCTTCCTTCACTGAATCCTGAAACTCTATTGCATGAAATTGCTTTGGTTCCTTTAGGCTTCTTCTGCATGCTTCTCCTTTTTCACAAATTCCTTTTGTTAAATGTGATTTCCTTGATACTTCTGAATTTATTTCTTTCATCCCAAATTCTTTTGCAATAAATGCTTCAAATTGTAGGTAGATTATCTTGAAATCCATGTACATTTCCATCCTTTCAAATTTTGTGAACATCATTCTTCACACATGTGCCTGAAAAATTCCTTTCACATGAAATATTGAATTCATAACCTTATTAAATGCATTTCTATCATGATAAGACATTATATATCGATGAGCGGTTTATTAAATTTTTTATTATTGCTCCCCCTTAGGTATTGTATGATTTCAAAATTTGAAGGGAATATCAACACCAAAGGAAGACACACATAAAAATGATGATTTTGATTTAGCTTGCTTGAATTCTCCTTCCTTTCTCTAAATTATCTTCATTTCCTTTCTTTCTTCTTCTAGATCAATGATTGGTTCATGTCTCTTTGTTAGATAGTTATTTTTTATCCTTCTATTTTTGCAGTCTCTAGCAGAATGTTCTAGATTACTGCATTCATGACAAACAACATTCTTCCATCCAAATATTCTTTTATTCAATCTATATTTTCACTAATTAGCCTTGTGTCCAAAAAATTTGCAATGATAACAATAGCCTTTAAGTGATAAAAGTGCTTTGTTCAAATTTTGACTTCTACATTCCACAGCCTTGTGTCCAATCTTCTTACACTCAAAATATTTATCAGAGAATGATAAAGTATCATTCATTCTACTTTTGCAGTCATTTTTCCTATGACTAGATTTATTACAAAAATAATAGACACCATTAAAAGATAAATACCTTTGAGCATTAGGTTGTCTAATGAGAGTCCTTCAGGTATTGCTTCCATTATTCTTGAGTTGTCCATTATTGCACTGAGTCTTCATATCAGGAGGTTGATCCGCATTTGAACTTTGTCCTTCTTTAAACCCTAAACCACTTTTATCCATTGTAGGTCTCTAAGAAATAATCAACTCATCAAGCATTGCAATGCTTTCCTTGAATTTATCCTCAAGTCTTTTTTCCTTTTCCAAATCTGATTTCAAAATTTCCACTTCTTGCTCAAGCTTTGTACATTCATCCACCTTCCTCTGAATTTCAATTTTCTGACAGTCTTCAATTTTTCTCTTTTCTTCCAAATTCTCTAGCAATCCAGTGATATCATCATGTGCCTTTTTTAATTGATCACTAATTTCTCCATATCTTTCCCTTAGATCCTTAATACATCTATTTGGTTCCCTCAACCTAACCTTCAAATATTCATTTTCTTTTGAATGCTCAGTAGAGATTACTTTCAGAGGAATAAGATTTTTTTTGTCTTCCATAAACTCAAATTATGGGACCTTCCTCAAGCTGTTAAACTTCTTCAGAGGAACTAAGCTCTGATACCAATTGTTGATTGTCTAGAATACTAAGAGGGGCATGAATCAGTATTCCATTAAACCATTTAGATGTAAACCACCCAATTATTAAAGCACATATGATTGCAAACTAGAATAAAGACATTGAAATGAACATCACTCCACAAAACACATCAACACCAGATTTTTACTTGGAAAATCCAAAATGGGAAAAACAACGATGAGGATTAGCCCACAATATAATATATTTGAATATAGAATATTACAAGACTCACTTCTAGGACTCATTGTTCTTAAAAGGTTCACAACTTGAATACACAATGAAATGGCTAACCACCAAGATACAAAAGAATATGGCTCACTATCGATAGTATGAATTGATGGAAAGAACCTTCCATGTGTTGTGTTCAGTTCCAATGAGGCTTTGTATGTGAAGTACTGCTCTACATAGTAGTCACCTAACCATTTTTCTTTGATCCTTTACTTCTTCCACAATATACCACTTGCAATTGATAAATCATTTAGGCTTGAAGATTCCTTTTGTCTACTTTCACCCCACACACTTCAACTCCAAAAATGTCTTATATATACAAGTTCATTTCATACATCAATTAGGTTGACCTAATTGGATGTAAACAAAATAATCAAAATACCTCATGTTAGCACCATATAAGATTAAAACATTTTTATCCATGTGGTGTATCATATCAAGTCGGTGTAGAGATCCAACTAACATCTAAAAAGTATAATTATTCTTCTTGATACAAGTCATATATTAGGTCAGCCAAGAATAGGACCTAATCACAAAAAATCCAAGTCAACACACATACTCCTTAAGATAAACACCTTCCAGATTTGATATTACATTAGTTTCTCATCACATTAACATCAAGGAGATCACCCTTAGAACCATAGCATCTGATTGTTCTTTCTAAGAGAATGCAAAGTATCCCACACTGGTATATAGAATAGAGAAACAATTATAGTGTACAAAGTTAAACTTTGTCATTGATAACTTTCTATATGCAACAAAAAACTCCTTAAGATCCTACATATAGCTATCTAAAAGAGTCATAATAATGAGATTAAGATAGTAGAGTCAAATCTCATCTTGTGATGAATTCCAGACTTAAAAACCAACATACTGACTCAATAGTACAAAACACTTCCGATAGATATTAGCTTTTGGTTGTACCAAATATGTTTCCCACTATGCTTCCATAATGTTGACATCAATGACAACACTGGAATAATCAAAACATCCCATGTACACTTCATGCTCATGTTGCAAGGTTCCAATATTTCCAATAAAGCATATAAGAATGTCTAGATAAGGAAAGAGAGAAATGGATGATGAAGAAGAGAGATATAAGTTGTTGGAGGAGAATGTTACAGTGATTTGTTGGTCTATGGGCAAGATAAATATACTTTATAGTATTCTTCATGCTATAACTTAGAAATTCAGTATAGAAAATTTAAAATTGAGAGAAGCAACCTAAGATGATTAATTTTGATCATGAAGAGTCATCCTCAAGTGGAAAATATCATTTTTAAGGTAGAGGCTAATATAAATATCCAATCATTTGATGGTTTGGTTATTGAGAGAAGCTTGGTTATTGGGAGAAGCTAGACCAATGAATTACTCAAATGGAGGTCTATATCATTTTGCATAACTATAATCACAACAAAAAATCTCTTCTTGTTTGAAGCTCTTCAATCATGCACTCACAATACAAAAATCATGTTGCCTCTTTGTAACTATGAACATTTTTTCCAATCTTCAAATGGGAGGAATTGTACCACCAATTCTATCCCATTTATTGTAAAGTGGAGAGGTCTATTGAATGCCACCTTTTTTTTCCAAAGACAAGGCTAATGTGCCCAAAAGTATACTAATGAGTTCCATAAGAATGCACTACTGATTGGTAAGGATGTGATGGATAGATATGTGCTAAAAAAGTATATGACTGCCTAGTGACCTAAGAATGGTTGTTTTGATGGTAAACCAACCATTGATTAGGCATGTGCACAAGCCCACTATGTGGAAATGAACAACAACTCATTTAATCAGCAAAATAAGCAAGGGAAGAACAAGAAATTGCAAGATGGGGACTCAAGCAAGAGAAATGGCAAGTGGAAAGGAAAAAATAATGTTAGTATCACTAGGAAGAATAAAGACAAGGATAAAGAAAAACATTTTTGCAAAAAAATTCACAAATAAGGATATAATGACGAGGTTTGTTTGAAGCTTCATTTGGAGCTATGCCCTTTTAAGAATTATAAAAAGAATAAGAATATTTCTTTAGCAAATAGGTGAAAAAAATTAAGTGCACCTCTAATTTAGATGAACAGATGTTATGCACCATAATAGGAAAAGGTGCATGCATGGGGAGTAGTGAATTTTGAGATGAGAACATGTTGACTAAACTCTTCCACTTCAAGATACAACTCAAAGGAAGAAAGGAAAATGTACTATTTGACACTTGTTCTTAAGAAAACTTGATTTCTCAATCTCCAATCAATGGGCTTGGGTTGTAAATTGATAATAATTTGAGTCCTTATTTGTTGGGATGGCTGAAACGAGGCATATAAATCTTAGCCGACACCTAGTATGTCATTAATTTTGGACTCATCATATGCTTCAAGGATGAAGTGATTGTTAACATTATTCCATTTTATGTCAATGTTAAGTACAACTCAAGCAAGGTGGCTAATTAATGTTGATGGAAAGTTTGCATTGTTGATGTTGAAGGGTAAGCAAGAAGAGAAAGTTACTAAAGATAAGATGATGCATGTGCTACATACCAACAAAGAGAAAAAGGGTATATATGAGCTCAAATATTGGCTCAATGAGCTCTTTGAAGAGCCAGCAGGGTTGCCCCCAATAGGCTAATTTATCATGAAATCAAATTGCTACCCAATTGCTTGCTTCCTAATATAGGTCTATACTGGAAAAAAATTTCAAAGGAAAATGAGTTTAAGAATCACCTTAAAGAATTATTACGAGTGTGAATTGAGGAGGATGACATGCAAAATCACATTCAAGACTAGACAAGATCTCTTTGAGTGTCTAGTGCGTCGATTCAACCTATATAATCTATCCAAAACTTTAATGAGGCTAATGAATGAGGTATTACAACAAAATTAATTGATATATATTATAAGTTGATTCATATAACCCATCAATCATGCATACTTTTTTAACCTAAGTAGAGTATTAAATTCCATCCATTACACAATTTAAGGAGGTTTATGAATGAGGCTTATGAATGAGGTATTACACTAGAGTTTTGTAAGGTCCTATTTTTTACCCCAACATGTAAAATAATTCTAGGCTACATTGTACCTAGGCTTTCTCTTAAGAGCCCTAAGTGTGAAAAAGTAGCAAACTTTGACAAGCTATTTATCAAAAACCATGGGACTTATAAATATTTTTTCTAAAGGTACATGGTCATGTAGGGTCCCTCTATAATAACCTCTCTCAATTTTTCATATCTCCAATCCATTTGGCTGTGGTGATAAGTTTTTGCATGTTGAAAAAAGCATCAAATGCATTGAAGAGAAATTTGTAAGGTGCCATAATTTTTATTTTGTTCATTGTGCAGCCAAACCAATAGTTCCAAAACGTTCATGTGGGTGGGTTTATGGTACGTAAGAATTTTTTTCGCACCCCAACATGCCAAATCATTCCAGGCTACATTGTATCAACACTTTATCTTAAGAGTCTTAAGTGCAAAAAAGTGGTGAACTTTGATGAGCTATTTCTAAGAAACCATGAAACTTAGAAACATTTCATATAAAGGTATAAGGTCATGTAGGGTCCCTCTACAATAACCTCTCTCAGTTTTTCATATCTCCAATCCATTTGGTTGTGGTGACAAGTTTTCACATGTTGAAAATGCATCAAATGCATTGAAATGAAAGTTGTAGGTTGGCATAATTTTTTGTTTTTATCATTGTGCGACCAAATTGATAGTTCCAAAACATTTGGGTGGGTGGGTTTATGCTAGGAAAGGTCCTATCTCAGACCCCAACATGCCATATTGTTCCAAGTTACATTCTATTGGCACTATCTTTTAAGAGCCCTAAGTGTGAAAAAGTGGCAAACTTTGATGAACTATTTCTTAGAAATCTTGTAACTTAGAAACATTTTGTTTGAAGGTGTAAAGTTATGTAGGGTCCCTCTACAATAAAATCTCCTAGTTTTTCATATCTCCAATCCATTTGGTTGTGGTGACAAGTTTTCGCACGCTGAAAAAAATGTAAAATACATTGAAGAGAAAGTTGCAACGTGGCTTAATTTTCATTTTGTTCATTGTGCAACCAAATCGATGGTTCCTACACATTTGGGTGGGTGGATCTATGCTAGTAATGGTCTTGTTTTGCACCCCAACATGTTGGATCATTCCAGGCTACATTGTACCGATGATTTCTCTTAAGAGCCTTAAGTGCCAAAAAGTTGCAAACTTTGATGAGATATTTATCAAAAACTATGGCACTTAGAAATATTCCATCTAAAGGTATAGGGTCATGCAAGGTCCCTTTACAATAGCCTCTCTCAATTTTTCATATTTCCAATCCATTTGGTTGTGGTGACAATTTTTCACACGTTGAAAAAAGCATCAAATGAATTAAAGATAAAGTTGCAATGTGACATAAGTTTTATTTTGTTCATCGTGCAACCTAACCGATAGTTCCAACATGTCTAGGTGGGTGGGTTTATGTTAGGAAAGGTCCTTTTTTGTACCCCAACATGCTGGATCATTCTAGGCTACATTGTATCGACACTTTCTCTTAAGATGCCTAAGTGCAAAAAAGTGACAAACTTTGATGAGATATTTCTCGAAAACCATGGCACTTAGAAACATTTTTCCTGAAGGTACATGGTCATGTAGGGTACCTCTACAATAAACTCTCTCTGTTTTTCATATCTCCAATCCATTTGGCTATGGTGACAAGTTTTCACATGTTAAAAAAGCATCAAATGCATTGAAGATAAATTTGTAACATATCTTTTTTTTGTTTATCATGCAACCAAAATGTCAATTCAAAAATGTTTGCGTGGGTGGGTTTATGGTAGGCAGGGTCTTATTTCACACCCCAACATGTCAGATTGTTCCAAGATACATTGTACCTGCACTTTCTCTTAAGAGCCCTAAGTTCCAAAAAGTGGTGAACTTTGATGAGCTATTTCTTGGAAACCATGGCACTTATAAACATTTCATCTGAAGGTACAGGGTCATGTATGGTCCCTCTAAAATAATCTCTCTCAAATTTTCATATCTCCAATCCATTTGGCTATAGTGATAAGTTTTTTCACATTGAAAAAAGCGTCAAATGTAATGAAGAGAAAGTTACAAGGTAACATTTTTTTGTTTGTTTGTCGTGTAATCAAACCAACAGTTCCAACATGTCTGAGTGGGTGAGTTTATGGTAGGAAAGGTCTTGTTTTGAACCTAGCATGTTGAATCATTCCAGGATACATTGTGTTGATACTTTCTCTTAAGAGCACTAAGTACCAAAAAGTTTCAAACTTTGACAAGCTATTTCTCAAAAAAATTGACACTTAGAATTATTTTTTTTGAAGGTATATAGGGTCCCTCTACAATAAAATATCTTAGTTTTTCATATCTCCAATCCATTTGGCTATGGTGACAAGTTTTTGTAGGTTGAAAAAAACATCAAATAAATTGAAGAGAAAGTTGCAAGTAGAATAATTTTCATTCTATTCGTTGTGTGACCAAACCGACAATCCTAATGACTTTAGGAAATTCACCACTAGTAATTCCCCACCAGAAATTCACCCCCAATAATTCACTGCCAACAATTCATTGTGCATACAATTCACCACCAACAATCCATTGCCATGGTATATTCACCATGTATACATTTTTCAATATTTAAGTGGCCAAGAGCACCCAAGAAAGAAAAAGTACAAATATTTTATTGAACACACAAAAAAGGCATACATAATGAATATACCATGGAAATGAATTATTGGTGGTGAATTTTCCTGATGCCAGTTCCAACATGTCTGGGTGGGTGGTTTTATGCTAGGAAAGATCTTGTTTCACACCTCAACATGTCAAATTATTCTAGGCTACATTTCAATGTTTTCTCTTAAGAGCTCTAAGTGCGAAAAAGTGGTGAACTTTGATGAGCTATTTCTCAAAAAAATGACACTTAGAAACATTTTGTTTGAAGGTATAGGATCGTGTAGGGTCCCTCTACAATAAACTATCAATTTTTAATATCTCCAATCCATTTGTCTATGGTGACAAGTTTTCACACATTGGAAAAAGCGTCAAATGCATTGAAGAGAAAGTTGCAAAGTGGTGTATTTTTTTTTTGTCATGTGACCAAAATAACAATTCCAACATGTCTAGGTCGGTGGGTTTATGCTAGGAAAGGTTTTTTTTCACACCCTAGCATGTTGGATCATTCCAAACTACATTGTATTGATGTTTTCTCTTAAGAGCCTTACGTGCCAAAAAGTGGAAAAATTTGATGAGTTGTTTCTCAAAAATCATGGCACTTAGAAATGTTCCATCTGAAGGTACAGGGTCACATAGGGTCCCTCTATAATAACTTCTTCCAGTTTTTCATATCTCTAGGTCATTTGGCCATGGCGAAAGTTTTTCTGTTGCCCCAAAAATTGTCAGATGCATGTAATGTGAAGTTGCAAGGTAGCCTATATTTTGTTTTGTTCTTCGTGGGGCCAAACCGTCAATGCCAACACATCCAAGTGGGATTGTTTAAACTAGGCATGGTCTTGTTTTTCACTCCAAATCTCTCGAAGATGTTCCAAGCTACACTATGCCCATGCTTTCTCTTAAGATCCCTAAGTGCAAAAAATTGTCAAAATTTGATGTGTTGTACCTCAAAGTTGGTGGAACATACAAATGTTCTGTTTGAACCTATAGGTGCATGTGAGGCCCCTCTACAACAACCTCTCTTATATTTTGAATACTTGAAACCATTTCTCTATGGTGAAAGTTTATGTGCTACCCCAAAAACCATCAGATGCATGCAATGTCAAGTTGTAAGGTAGCCTAATTTTTGTTTTGTGTCATGGGGATGAAACATAAAATCCAACATGTTTAGGTGGGAATGTCTACATTATGCATAGTTCTGTTTTGCACCCCAACTCTCTTGAATGTTCTGGGCTACACTGTGTCAACACTTTCTCTAGAAGTGGAGGTAACACAAGGGTAGGGCATGGGTACATGAGATGTCTATGTGGTTGTTACATGCAATGGTCATAATAAAAAAATGGACATGAATAGTTATTCAAAGCCTACACCATTGTATTTCATGATCTCTATGTGAGGTTAGGATTATTTGAGTTAGAGCAACATTAAGTCCTCGAGTACCATTGAAACCTATGAGCATCCAATTAGTCTAAGATGAATCTAGTTAAATCAATAAGTTATGATAATCTTATCACTATGTGAGAACCATTAAGGAAGAGTTAAAGTAGAAGGGAAAGTGGGAAAAATCACCACACCAAAGAGGACATTTCTTTCAAAAAAAAGAAAATTGTCTTACCAAGTAAATGGTGCAAAAAACAAAAAAACAGAAGTGCTCCAATGTTGATTTCCATGCTTGAATTCTACAAAGTAAACCAAAAAATTCATAATGGGAAAGAGTGCACCATCGCAAATAAAACATGATTGATTTCAATTTGGGATAGGGAGATAGAATCCACCCTACCAATTGAAATGTCAAAAACTTCTCTTAAGTAGCAAAAAGTAGGCGATGATGATATCAAGCCCTCAAAAGGAACCATTAACAAAAATCCTATCATTTTAGTCAAAACCACAAAAAAAACCATGCCAAAAGTTGAACCAAGGTGATTATTCCATGAACATAGATGTGGGTGAAAGGGTAGACACTAGAATTTATGATCAATGGTAGTAGCATGAAGAACCTCATTTTTGTAGCAACCATTAACTAACTAAAGTTGCTAACCATTCTTCATTTATAGTAGCACAAATTGAGATGGTTTAACTCCTAAAATAGCCAAGGTACATGTGTTACTCTCCATTGTTGCTTTTCATATGCTTTTTTTTCCTTTTTAGAAAGAGTAATTTCATGATGTAGTGCTAGTAGAAGTATGTACATTTGTAATCCTTGGAAATTGATATGTATGCATAATCACAAGTGTATATATAGTGCCAATCCTCACAATATAGTTGTGTTACTGGGTAGTAAGAGATACTAGATTCATAAAATGATTTCATGCTCAACACGTTTTCCAGCTAGATAAAGAAGATTATGTCATACAACTATTCATAATTGGATTTTCACAATTCATTATCAATTGACACACAAATTTTTATGGTAAAGATAGATTAGATTTTGGAAGACATCTTTACATAAAATTATTCTATGCCTATATAGAGTCTAGTTAAAGTGAGCTATCTCCCAAAACAATCCAAATGGTCCACTAAGTAACAAATATAGATCAAGGTTTTGCACCTACTATATAGATAATGCAAGAGACTATTGCTTTATAAGGAGAGGGAATTGAGCTAAGAGGATCAACTAATATTGATTTTTATAGTAATGCCAATACCATTCTCATGGCTTGTGATTTTTGAGGTAAAATTATGGTCTATTGTACACCAAAGAAACTATCCAATGCTCATAATTGTGCTAAGATCATCAATGTATCTCCAACAAATGTGAAATACCCTAGTAATGGTCAAATTATTATACACAAGATAGGACTTGGCAATAACTATACTTTTTCCAACCTTTTTTAGTTTCTAACATGGCTTTAGCAAGGTTAAATATACCTCCAACACAAATTGCAAAGATGAATTCACCTCACACATCATTGCATTGTTTCAAGTGTTGTGCTTCAAACATCAAACAATGTATCATCATGATAACCCAAGTGACACCCCTAAGATGATACACATGAAAATAGTTCAACAATTATAATAATCATCATCCTTCATGGAATGCAATCTATACACACATGTAACATTAGAAAATAAAATAGAATTGAGAACAATATATAAATAGATGACATTATAAAATAATATCCATACATCTTCCTCAAGAGTATGCCATGTAAGGATGATCAAATAAATAAAACATATCTACTATTTTTAATTCTATAGCAATCTCAAACTTTGAAATGCTCTGTATCATAAATATTTCACACATACATACACACATAAATTTATCTAGACCCTCATCCTAATAATAGTGGTAAAATGTAACTATCTAGATCCTCGTATCATCTATTTTGGTCGCGCCTATGGTCTGGGCTATTTGCAATATTTTTGTGGGTATGCTCCTTCATTGTTGGGTATGTTTTTATTATGATAAGGGGTTTGTGAAAAATGTAACTATCTCTAGGCATGTTTCCTTAGTGCTATTTTTGTTGATCTTTGTTGTTATCGACTGAATGTTGTTTGCTCTAGTTTGTTTTGTTGTCTTCACTTTTTATATGGGATTAGGTCCCTAACCCTGATTATTTAATAAAAATAGTGGTAAAATAAGATTTACATTAACCAAAAAACCATAAGACCATACAACGTTATATGTTGATAAAAGTATACAATATATCCAATAAAGTCATACAGGCTTGCAAAAATCCATATGGACATAAAACATATCCATAATATAAAACATATGTTCAAAAATGCCACATAGGCATATAACAAAGGACCCTAATACATAGTCATTTCCCACTAGGGGAAGGAAATAGATTGTGAGTTTCCTTTGATTGTCAACTGGATGGAGATGCATGTGATGTTGGTTTCTTTTGAGTGCACTCACTCATCCTCCTCTCTACACCACTCTAGATGCCCAACTAATACAATAAAAAGTATAGAAATTAATATATAGAAATCAAATTATGAAATGACATATAACATAATAATCACTTACTACATGCAAATAATCAACATGCTTATCCACAACAGGGGCACGTTCATGTGCTGGATTGATAAGCCCCTATAGAAAGCGTCAAGATAGAAATTAAACTATATATAGGTATCATTAAATTTTTCAATAATAAACCAATAAAAGAATAAATATAATGTGAAATTTACTAATCTGTTGGATACCTATATCAAAGGATCAGAACTTGCTACTGCTGCGACAAAACCATGGTCCATTGTACCACAAACATCGATAGGAATATTTGATGCCAACATCTGAAAATGAAACAATAAATGTTGTTCAATTACCAAAACTACTTAACATTGTTTTACAACACCATTAATGAATGAAGGTTACCTAAGTGAAGTTCATCGATGATGATAAGTGCGAGGTGTTGATGTCGAAGGTCCACCATCAAATTGTTGGACATACAAAGTGAGTTATGAGAAAACCATTCATATAAGGTTCAAATATTCACATGTAATAATTATATTTCTTTATTGGTTACATACTTGTGGACTCGACGACACAAATAAATAGGGGTCTAGGGGAACAGTACAAGTATTATCAACACTTCAACCTTGAATTTTTATCATAATGATTCTACTAATTTAGTAATTCTTATATTTTAGAATAAAATTTAATAAATAAAATTAAATGAACTTGCTGAAATTTACTTGAGTATTAATGCCGAATGTTTCATTCAATAAGGCATCTATCATAGTCATCTCTTGTGCAGCGGATGTATCCTATGTAGCTACATTCTAAGTAATTTCATGATCATATGTGCAAACATCACCATCACAAGAGTCACAAAAGTGGATTGTAACTCTGAGTTTACAAGTCTCGCCCATATTAGGCTCTACTAGAGGCCTCACATATTGTACAAGGCCCTGAGTGAGTGAGCTAATGGAGTCCAAGGTGTCTAGCTTGACATTGAACTTCACAATGGATGAAACAGTCACATGCTCCAGCATAAGTCTAACCAAGGGTCTCAATGCCAGCTATGGATTACATCGTGCCCCCACTCTGTCATGTGTGGAGCCTCCACCTCTACCTTGGAAATCTAGTAGGTCAAAATAATTTAAAATCTTATTGAGGACAAAATCTCAATAGATTTTCCTCAAAAATTATTGTGGCACCTCATAGTTATTGCACAAGGCTGGTCAAAAACCATCCACCACCTATCCCAAAAATTAGTTTTTATCCCTTCATGGTGGCACCAATGGATGGAGAACCTCTTGCATGCAGGTGATAAAGGTTGATTAGTTTGTAGGTTCATGAAGAGGGAACATGAGTTAGATTTTGTAATTTCTCTTTCTTCACTTGCTCATACGAGAGTTTATTTTCATAAAATTCTTTTTGTTCCTCCCTCTTATTGGACTAAAAATTAAATTATGCACTCATTGATCCTACATGAGATACTATAGGATTCAACAAGGCCTCTCCTTTGAGGGTGATGCAGGAGCATTCAGGTCCACGGGAAATCCTACATCGCCCAAAAATATTTCAATTTGATTTTTAGTGTTGTGTTTTTTTGGTTTGCGTTAGTGTTTTTAGTCATCTCTCAGCAGCAAGAACTCCAAAATTTAGTCAAAATTGCAATTTTCAATTTTTCGTCGATTCGCTATTTCAGAGGCTCCGCAAGTAGTTTTCAAAAAATTATTCCCAAAAATTCGTAAGAGCTTGATCATAATCCTTTTGCAAGGATATTCTTTGAGGTACCATGTAAAATATGCAAAAAGAATTAGAGTAAAATATTTCACAGTTTGAGATATTTTAATGCCAAAAGTTTGTAAAAATATGTTTTGACAATTTACAAAAAAATTAAAATATTGAGTTTTATGGAGGCTGGAGCAAAACAGCTTGGTGGGAGGCATCGTAATGATGTAACACTCATCTTGGCAATATTTCATGCAAAAATGAGCTTCTGGGTGAAAGTTATGCAAAAAGTCATTTTTTAGCTACTTGGCGTGAAATGGTGAAGTTGCAAAGAGTAAAATTTTCTAATGTTGCTCCATGAGGTATTATTTAGGGTAATTTAATGGTTTTATTTTATTCATTGATGCATTTGAAAATATCAAATATGTGAGGACAAAGAACCTTCATTATTTCATTGATGGTGCCATGTTTGGGAGAGTTTAAATATTGTTTTAATGCCTTGCAAAGTGGCATAGGAAATGGGAGGCTCCATATTAAATAGAATCTCATTTTTCCAATAGGGAAGAAGGAATTGAGGTGAAGTAATTGCAATTTAAAAAAAAATATATATATATGACTTAATATGCAACAATAATAAAGACACACAAAATGGGATGCCAAAGAAGGAAAATACTGCTTCTTGCCTAAGGCTATACCAAAAATAGAGATATCTACAACAAATTAATTTAATTAGTAGTGATCTTGTGAGAGAGAAGGCATTAAGAACAACAAATGCTCATGCTTCTGGGGTGGGGGGGATTTTAGAGTGAAATTTTCCCATGAGAGGGGCATAGAGAAGCCTAGGAGTTGCGACCATGAATGAATGCTGAAAAAGAGTTTGAATGTGAGGAATGATGTGGGGTTTAGCAGAGGAAAGATGCTTTATTATTTGCAGATATAAATCAGTCAAAAGAAAAACTAGAGAGGAGTGGAGTGTTGTAGAGTAGAAGAGAGTTGCAAAGAAGAATCAAATGAGGTTACTGAGTGAGAGGCCATGAAAGGCCAAAGATGTAATTTTGTTGCAAATACTTGTAGCCATTTTCTTTTGATGAAATTGAAATGAAATAAGTGTGATTTTATGTTAAGCTTTTATATAAGCTTTGTGTTTTATTTTATTGTGAAAATAAGTTTATGGATTTGAGAAATTGTATGTCAAATTTGAGTTATGAGTTGCATGTGGGAGTTGTAATTCATTAGAGGGTTTGTTGCAATAGTATCTTTTAATCTTGTAATCAATTCCTTTTTGTTGTTTTCTATTTTCCCTAGAATATTTTCTTGTGCTCCTAGGGGATTTCTATTCATTGAGAGAGGAGTTTGATGTTTTTCTTTTTCATGAGGGTTTTCATGAGGAGGTGATTGAAAATTTTCAATATTTGGAGGTGGAAATTCATTTCCTGGAAATTAAAAAAATTAATTAAAAAACCTATTCAATATAGAATTTAATTAAAAATTGAAATTGAAAAACCATAAATACTTACCTATTTCACCTTCATGGCATCTTGGTGGCACCTTGATGAGGATTCAGAAGCTCTAAGTGGAAAAATGCTTTCTATAGGGTGAGTGTAGGTTGGGAAGGGGAAATACATAGGTAGGTCATGGATGAACAACACAATGAAAGAATGAGGGTTTTAATATTGTAACTATCATATTAGGCTCAGTCATCTGAGAAATTTGGCAAGCACCAAATGTGGCGCTTGCCAAACATACAATTCAGGTAATTTTTTTAAAGTGGCATCTAAATTGACTCAACTTTGTGCACTCACCCATTTGTGTGCTTCACATAGACAAATTAGGTTTTCATGCATTTTGAGAAATTTATTTATTTTTAAACTTGAACCTGTGCAATGTTAAATCCTTAGACACTGTAGATGCTTTCTCAATTTTTAATTTGTTAAAATATTTCATCTCCAGTCTAGGGCACTACCACCCTTGTCTAGCTAAATTTTATCCAAATTTTAGTCACGGTGTCGTCTATATGATCTTTGTGTAAATTTGTCTTTTGTTTCTAAAATTTGTTTTATTTTTTTCACTTTAATTTATTTCTCTCTTCATTTTTAATCTTCCAAGATTGGATTTTTACTTTCAAAATATCTGATTATTTTGGTAAAGTAATGTATTCTCTAAATTCCTTAGTCGATGTGTCATTATGTTCTTTTGGTAACATTGCTCCAATAAAATATGCAACTTATGATTTCTCCTCTCCCAATGTATATCCTCCCAAAGAGGATATCTTAGAGAAAATGGATGATATCATCCATAGCTTTCTAAACATTACTTTACCTACCCTTCATTCAAACATTCCTAGGACAACATGATAAACATGCATGAAGAATCCACATACTAATCCCCTCTACAAGATTTACCTACAAGATACAATCCACCTCACCTATATTACATTCCATAACTCTACTAGGAATTTGTAAAGCCTATCATACCTTCACTTGACAGGATTTCTTCCTCTCATAAAGAGACCCCTTTACAATTCATCCCTCGACTATTATGTTTACATACAAATAATCCCCCTAGAACTCATGTTGATCCACCTTTCCATCCCAAACATGATGCTTCCTCTTCCTAAAATAGTCACTCACCCCATTTGAACCAAGCTAGTAACACATCTCTTGATTAGGAGACACATTATGGCCATTATTTTTGAATCCTCTCTAAACAAGGCTTTAATGCAAATAAGGAACAAAAATTCAAATCCCTATATAGCCCACACTAAATCTTACCACAATAGGAATATGATACCAACATCCTTTCCCACCACCTTTGAATGAAAAATTCATGCTAACCTCTACTGAACAATCAAATCATCATTTGCATAAAAATGGAGTACTCTCCATTTTGCATCCCTTATTCGAGATAGAAAATATATTATGCACATTCCTTCAAATGGGTATAATCACCCTTCTGCCTCCATATAAATAAATTTCCAATAAATACAAAAAATACATCGTTTTGTGCATATCATCAAATGTTTGGGCATTCTACTAACGAGTGTTGGACCTTAAAGAAGACAACACAACAACTATTTCAAATATATGGTGTCCCTATGGATCCATAGAAGATAATAAATTAATAATTATGGTGTTTCTCCTTGCTATGTGGCATTTGTAGCATCATATGTTGTTCAATGTTATTCATGGAGGCACAAAATCCTTTTGTGCAACCATATTTTCATTGAGGAGTAACACATAGTACACACAATGATTGTCCTTGTACACACACTTTGGGGGAAAAGATAATTAATATGGTGGAGTTTGTATTCTTTCCAAGGATCCCCTCTCCAATTTTTTTACTTCCTTAAAATATTAGCATAATAAGCACGCTAATATTTTAATGGGGGCATATCCCTCATCCATTTTCATACATTTGATATTTGGTGAAAATTAAATTTATGCTTGTGCCTCTTTAGTGGTGGTATTATACATGATTTCCCTCTAAGGTGTGGCCTTTCAATTCATTCATGTGCCCCTTTAGTGGTGGTATTATACATGATATCTCCTAAAGTGTGGCCTTGCAATTTGCTTGTGTGCCCCTTTAGTGGTGGTATTATGCATAATACCCCATAAGGTGTGGTTGTAATTTTATTTGTGTACTCCCTTTGTGGTGGCGTTATTTATAATGCCACCTAGGGCATGGTTACTAACTCATCCCTCATGACATTAAAATTTTGTACACCCCCTGAGGTGATTCATCCTCCATGACATTAAAATTTTGTACATCCCTTGGGGTGATTCGTCCCCTATGACATTAAACTTTTATGTGCTCCTTGAACCATGATTGACAAAAAAATCTATAGATTTAGCATGACAAAGCTTGTTATTTTGTGAACTTGAGAAATTATTACATGACCACTTAGCACAATACAAATTGATTTCTAGTGGAGCCATGTATTTCATGAGAAAACTAACATAACACAACTTACTAGCCTTGTGAACTCATCATATTACATGGCTACTGAGCATAACACAACTTGCTTGCCAATGGAGCTATGTGTTTCATGAGTAAAATAACATAATGCAATTTGCTAACCTTGTGAAACCTATCATATTGCATGGCCATTGAGCATAACACAACTTGCTTGAATAGCATAAAATAGTTTTATAGCCTTGTGAAACTCATTATATTGCATGATCATTGAATATAACACAACTTGCTTGCTAGTGGACTCTTGTGTTTCATGAGTAGAATAGCATAACACAACTTTATAGCCTTGTGAAACCCATCATATTGCATGACCACTAGGCATAACACAACTTGCTTTCCAATGGAGCCATGTGTTTTATGAGTAAACTAGCATTACAAAACTTGCTAGCCTTGTGAAACCCATCATATTACATGGCCATCAAGCATAACAAAACTTGCTTGCCGATAGAGCCATGTGTTTCATGAGTAAACTAGCATAACACAACTTTCTAGCCTTGCAAATCCCATTGTACTACATGGAAACCTAGCATAACACAACTTTCTAGCAAGTGGATCTATGTAGCTCATAAGTGATCTAACATAACATAGCTTGCTAGTCCTATGAGAGCATCATCATGTCTAACACTATATTCAATGGATGAAATTCAGTATTTGAGACAAATTTTCAGATTGAAGTGTCTTTACCTTATTGATTCAAATATTTTTTAGTGTACTAACTTTGCGTTTATGTCTTATTTTATTGTGTATTATTTGTATTGTGTTTGTTATTATGGATGATGAAAATGTGGATCACAAATATCAACAATGCAAAACTCACACTCTCACAACCATGCAATGAATTTCAATATCTTGGCTTATAATGTAGAATTTAGATAACAAGCAAATTCATCATAGCTAAGATCTTGATTTGTTGCATCATTGGTTTCTCTTCAAAGTAACAAACTATGAAAAAAAATAATGATATGATGCAATGATAATGATAAAATTTCAAAGATAAATGATACCTATGCTTGATAACTTCCAATGATAATGCTTAATAATGCTTGAATGCTTCATAAATCATGATCATAAAATTGCTAGATAGATCTTGACAATAAAAGTGATAGGGAGATTTGACAATAAAGGTGTTAGGAGGGATGAATGAAATGAAATCTTCTTATTTATATGCTTCACTTTGAAAAGGTGGGAAAGTGATCCCCAAGTTTTATTTGTTGATTACAAAACCTAGGGATCTTAATAGGTGCCTTTCCCTACAAATTTCATTAGGAAAGAGATCATAAGGTGTAATGATTGACTTTCAACCTCAATGGTGAGTCAGTTAGACCCTAATCTCATTCCTTAGGACAATAGGTAGATCTAAAACCAAATTAAATGATTTGAAATTCTCAAACTAAATGAACAACAAGATCTAGCACCTAAAATGCAAATTCTCGAATGTAAAGTGTGTCGTAGAAAAATGGCCCCTTGTCATTTTCATCACCTTTTAGGTCTTGTTTCATGGTGTTGGAACTGTGTAGCTTTGATTTTATGTTGTAACATGGCTTGAGCATGCTTATTTAGGTACTAAAAATCAAAGAACAACATCTTGTGAAGGTGTTGTGAAGTGTTGTAATACATTTCTACATTCTTCTAGACTCTATTAATTACAATTCACCTAAAAATCACCTTTTTATTCATCAACAAGTCCTATTTTGAAGTGTTGTAAAGTCTTGTTACAAGCTTTCACACTTTTCTAGGCACATCTTTACTATTTGTCCCTTTCTCGTGCTTTATTTGGTCCCTTTATGCTCTCATATGCTTAATTAAGTGTATTTTTTAGTATTATCCTGACAAACAATATTAAATACAACATATTTATCGACACTTGTTTTTAGGTCCTAGGTGGGACCCATTCGCCATGGGTGGTGAATGAGTCCCCCTTGGCCACAAATTCAAAATATTTTAAATTTCCTTTGGATATTTTAATATTCAAAATCACTTGATGTCAGCCTGTGATGAGGTATGAAAGGGTAAATAAGGCACAAATGTGTATAAATATGTGAATTTCACCTTATTTTACATCTCCTACAATCTCCTCACTCATTCAAGCATTTCATCTCATATTTCAAGCATTCAAGCATTTTACATATTTTTCAAGCACTTTGAAGCAACCATTGACATTACTTTAGAATTGCATCATCAAGGGTTTGGTAAGTTAATAGTAATTGCATGTTGTTGGTTTATCATTCCTTTTCATTTCATTATTTTATTGAAGGTTTGATTACCAAAAACGGGGTTTGACCAAGGCAAACCCCTATTCACTAACCTTAAACCATTTTTCCCTATTGCATGTTTGTTTGCAAACCTAGGCATGTAGGTTTGACAAGATTTTTGATGTTGAAGATTGGTTTACAAGTCAACTAGGTTCTTCAAGTCAAGTTAAGTCTATTTCAAGCTTGGAGAAGGTTTTCTGTCCATTTTCTGTAGAATTGACTTCGACAACCCGACAAGAAGACTTTTCTAGATCTGGTGTTACAGAGTTGTCTCCTGATTTTTCAGAAATTTGGGAGAGGACTGATTCACAACCTATGGAGAATGAGTCCCACCTTAGGAATGAAAATCTAAATTTTGTCATATTTTGGATCCCAATGGACAAAAACTTGCTCCTGACAGTTTTTCACTAGGAGGACTAATTTGCCACCTTGGGCGAATGAGTCCCACTGTGAAAAATAAATAATTTCCACCAACATCCAAAACACTCCAAAATCATCACACTTCATCCAGGTGCACTCAAATTCATCCCTTTCCTTTACGTTCTGCATAATTTCTTCATTTACTTAGTTTTTTGCATATCATAGTGTGTTTTCAAACATAGCTTTAATTTCACTTTTGAATTCATTTTTATTCATTTAGATTATTTAACTTCATTTAGGTTAGACAACATCACACATAACATTAATTGAATGAACCATTAGAATTTTTGGCCTACTTCTCTCCTTTTAGGTGAAAAACTCTAGAAGAGTTAGAGAAGCCCTAGGAACCAAAAATCAACAGTTCATAAAGAAACAAAAATAATAGTTTGTAGGAAGATTTGAGAAGGGTTTGATGGCATGTACCTACGACCAAAAGCTATTTTTTAGAGCTGCTAAGGGACTAATTCACCCCTGCGTGAATAGTTCCTTGTTAAGGCTTCCAAAGTAAGTTTTAACATTCCTTTGATGTTGGATCTTGGCTTTTTATTTGACACAAGTCCCATTGTCGAAAAGTCAAAAATAAATTTTGTAACTTAGTTTCCATGGCTTGACAACAATGATGAAAACTTATGCAAAATTGCAAAATTGCTTCTTCAAGATCTCTTCAATCCTTCTTCCACCTATATTTTGCACATATACAAAGAGGAAAAATTGTTTTGTTTGTATGGGGGTTTGCCTTGGTCAAACCCCAAGTTTGGTAATTAAAACTTGATAGAAAGATAATGAAAAAGGAGAAGGAAATGATGAATGAATACTTGCTTTCTACAACTCACCACCCTTCAATGGCTTCCCTTAGAGGATTGAAGTAAAACATATCTCTCCAAGGAACTCGATCTTACTTTGCTTGATGGATTTGGATACTTGAAATGCTTGGATGCTTTAGGATCAACAATGCATATTAGCCTTCACAAGATGACTTGAACACACATAGACTTGAACATGTGATGTTAGGATCTCGAATTCTACAACAAATGATTGATAAATTTTCTCTTGAATGCTCTTGATAAGAATATTTGCTCTTGAAATAAAAGAAAATAGGTTCTTTCTATGAAAATGAGGTTTCACCAATAATTTACTAAAAATAGAAAGGGAAAACTTGGGTGTAAGGAACCTATCCTTCTCTATCTCATTAGGGAAAAGAGATCTCTTAGGTCAAGATTGACTTTCATCCCTAGTCAACCTTGAAGATCTTTTTTTTTTCCTTATGATCTAGGATAGGGTAAATCTGCTGAAACAACACTTTTGGGAGAAAGACTAAAAATAGTAAATAAATCCAAAAATGCAAAGTAATACTTGAAATCACAAGATTAAACCTTAATCTAATGAAACGTACAAATTTATAGCAGATTTGAGAAGGTTAAGTATTTTTGCACCCGTCATCAAAATTTTGTTGTTGAGTGTCCTCTAGGAATCATTCGCCCAAGGGTGAATGGGTCTAGCTACAGGGGTTGAAAAAATTATTTCATAGTCCTCTAGTCCTATGTCTACACTACTAATTCCTCTAGGTTTCACAATCGAAAAATTTAGAAATAAATTTTGAAAGTGGGTTTTTGTGGCTTGACGACAACTTTGAAAATTTTTGAAAATTTTCTCCTTGATAGATCTCTAATCCTTCTTCAACCTAAAATCTACAAAACACACAAGAGGGAAAAATTGTTTGTTTTTGGTGAATGGGGGTTTACCTTGGTCAAACCTCATTTTGGTAATTAAACCTTGAATTGGAACAATGAAAAATGAAAGGAATGATGAATGAACAAGTGCCATGTTGCAACTCACCAAAACCTTGATTTGAAACCCTTGAAGGATTGAAACTTAGTAGATCTCTCCAAGGTCTTGATCTTGCATGAAATTTCTTGATTGATGATGTGATCTTGATGCTTGAATCTTGATTTGAAACTTGAAACCTACATCACAATGTTAGCTCTAAAAACATGCATGATGCTTGATAACCTTGACATGATGCTTGAGATCTTGAATGTTGCGAAAAATTCTTGTGAAATCTTCTCTTGAACACCTTTGAAAATAATCTTAGCTCTTGTAAATGCTTTCATAAAGTTCTAGGATTTGAATTGATAAAAATACCTTTCTTTTATAGACAATTTTCTAATTTCTCAAAAATTAAACATTAGACGCTGACATTTAAAACTTTAAGATGCCGCCAAAAATATGTTTAAAATTTGAATTTGTGATATTAAAGGGGACCCATTTTCCCAAGGGCGAATGGGTCCTAACCTAAATTGCTAGGACCTATTCATTTCGAGGTGTTAAAAATGATAATTACATTAATTAAATCATGATTCCCCTTTCAAAAATTGCAATTAATTAGGCTTGTAGATGCAAATTTGGGCCAATTAGAGGCTTAATTAAGTTCAATTTATTAAGGGACCCAAATATAGTGTGAAAATGTAAAGGATTACATTTCTTGACACTACATTTATCCCCCACTTTAGTGAGAGGATGAGCCCTACACTCAAACTCACACTAAAGTAGTCAAACAAGCGTCAAGAGAGATATAATTGTACAATTGTTGGAAAGGTAATAAAACACAGGTCAAGGAGGATGATCAAGCCCCAAAGATCTAATATCTCACAAAAAAATAGCAAAGGCACAAAGAGACACATACCTATGTTAAATATGCAACAACAAGACAAGATACACAAGCATCCAATTCCAAAATTAATGAGAAGAGAAAGAGGGGGGAGACGGGTGGATCAAGCCTCAACTTTTTCTCTAACTAGTATGGATCAAGCCTTATCTATTTTTCAAAAAACATTTACAAGTGGAAACCTGTTTTCCACTATGCAAACGAAATGTGCTCACATGGGCTAGTGAAATTAATTGCCCACTAGGTGAGCCCCAAAAAGTGGCTAATGGGAAGGTCATGCCAGGTCTATAGGCTCCCATTATACTAGCCATACCAAATTTACACCTCCTGATAACTTTGATAAGGTGCCACATAAATGGTCACAAGGCTAGCAAGTTGCGTTATGCCAGGCACTCATGAAAAAGGTTCCACTGGCAAGCAAGTTGTGTTATGCTTGGTGGCCTTGAATAAAATAAAGGCTACACTAGCAAGAAAGTTGTGTTATTCTTGGTGGCCTTGATACATACAATTGGATATTCAAAGGATTTTTTTTTAGTTCATGAATGGTCTCACCTTAGGGAACATTGCACCTAATGTCTCCAAGAGAGGACTAGTTGAGGATAAAAGATTCACAAGTTAGGGAATGCAATATGTAGCATTACCACTAAGAGGAATGCCATATGATTAGAAAGGTCACAATCTTCAAGGACATCAAACCCAATGACACCACCAAGAATAAAAATCATGCAAAGTAAGAAGAACACACTTTGAAGCAAACAATGAGTAGGGACCTGTATGCCCCCACTTAAAAGAAATTGCTAAACACCATGCTGTGAGAAATTACTTTAAAGTAAAACACAATAAATGCTAATACATGAGAGATTTATTCTGAAAGCCCTATGTAAAACATATGTTTCCAAGATATAGCTATGTCATATAACAAAGGGTTTCTCCCATATGCCATCCCGAGATAACACATAAGGGATCCATGGATTTGGGTTCAATGTTTGTCATTGTCGCAGTGATATAATTGAGCTCAAAATCATCATCATTCCTTGAATAACTCATGGAACAATGAACACAAAAGAATAATGATGCATGTATAGAGAGAGAACATGAAAAATATTTTGGGTCATACCCAAAAGTAAAACACTGGACAATAGATAAAGGTTATGAAAAATAGAAGACTGTAGATACAAATAGAAGAATATCACAAAAAATTTGCTTCCTTTGTATCTTTGCACCAATGGAGTGACAAGGGTCATCCAAAGTAGGCTCACAAACATATAAAGACACACCAATGAACACAATACGGGGGATCACATTACACACATGCAATAAAAAAAGAACATGAAGAAAAGTCTACTATAACACATGCAAGTCAACCTGTAGTAGGTCATCCACATCCCAATCTTGTTCATCATATGTGGAAGGTGAATAGCTAACCAAAGGGACAACAACAAGTGTTGTACTAGAAGCATCACCAGGTTCAACACGTAAAGAGTCACTCTTGTTAGGAAGACAATCATGGTTGTTATCATCTAAGCTTATGGAAGAGGAAAATAATAAATTCAACTCATTATGCACTTCCTTGTCAATTTTAGCCATCTTATCATCATCATCCAAGTTAATCATAACAAGATGCCTAATGACAATTTCCTTAGAAGTTTCTTATTGTTTTTGTTGTGGTGACTTGGTGGAGGATCGTCATGCTTTGTTTCAATTGGTTTTTGATCTTGATTTTCTATTTTATTCTCTTCATTTAATCTACATGCAATAGCACAATATCTATGCCTACTCTCTTTAGCATTTTTGTTTCTCTTTGTACGATTTTCAAGTTGTGATTGTATAGGAGTGAGTTTATCAACCATAGGTTTCTTTTCTTCATGCAAAGGAGGAACAAAAATAACCATGGGAGATTGTTCAACCACTTTATCTTTAGCTTTACAAGCTTGTTTAATCTTAGGAGGGACAATAGTACTTATACTATTATCTCTTAGTCTTTTGTAGGCAGGCAACAGATTTGTCATGGGTTGGTCTTGGTTACTAGGAAGAGATTTTGGTTTAATCATGGTTTCATCTATGATAGGAGGCTCAATCATGGGTTGAGGCATGTTGCTAAGGGATAATTTTTCTATACACTTTTCCTTAAACTTTTGATAAGATTTGAAAAAGAAGTCCTCATGAGGTTTAATAGGTTCCATAGGTTTGGGACAAAATAAATCCAATGAGAAATTCCCATGGGAAGACACAAGATTAAAGCCACTATGGTGCATAGTAAAGATATCATTTCCAAATGAAAACTTTAAACATTTATGAACTACCGAAGGGATGACATCCATGGAGTGTATCCATGGATAACCAAGCTTCAGATGGAATTGTTTCAATGATGGGATGATGGAGAATGAGACATTCAATTTTTTTATCCAACTTGTAAAGGAAGAGTGATTGAACCTATCGTAGGGAAAGAAAATCCATTATGCATTTTGATCCATGATTTTAGTTTTTCATAAGAATCTCAAGATAAATTTCACGCACAAATAAAAATTCCTTGGTGATCACATTCTCTACACATACATGATCAATTAATATTCCATTAGTAGGCTTGTCATTGATTCTTTTGATGATGTAAAGAGGATCATTGGGTGCATGTCTAATAATGTCATTTTGTGAGAAAGAAATGTCAAGGGTAATTTTGGTTTGTCCCTTACAAGGTTGCACATCAATGAAGTCGACCATACATTATTTGTCTTCCTCATTGTCATTATTTGTATCTTTAAATTTTTCAACATTCATCACATCATTCTTGGCATCGGTAGCTTTCACAAAAGAGATCTTGTTATTTGGCATGGGATTGGTAAAGATGTGGAAATTATGGTTGGGTGGGAAACATAATTATTTCCTTGATCATTAACACCACCAATCTAGATTTGATTAGAAACAATGAGGTCTTGCACAATATGTTTAAGATGCTTACATTGTTTTGTATCGTGTCCATTTTGTCAATGATAATGACAAAAGGAATTTGAGTTGAAGTTTGGAGGTAACAACTTAGTTGTATCAATGGATCTAATAGGAAGTAAGGTAACTAAGTTCTTGAAAGGTTGTAAATTATTACATGGGGCACAACTTCGTAATTCTCAGGATTGTTAGGAGTTTTTGCTTCACAATGACTAACAAAATTTTGATAATCATGAAGGGTCATGCATAAGTGTGTAAAGGAGGGAAACTTCAACATCTCAAGTTTAGCTTGAATATTGGTATGAAAATTGGATATGAACATTCTTTGAAGGTCAACATCAAGAATCTTAATGTTTATTTGTGAGTAAAGCAATTGGTATCATGTTGTGAAATCAGTGATCTTTTCATCTTTATTTTGTTTACATTGCATTAAATCCTATCTAAGGTCATATTGGGACCCATGTGCACTTGGAAATGGTTAATAAAGGCATCAAAATGTTCATTGAATGAATTAATTGAGATATTCTGTAAAGAACAAAACCACTCCAAGGTAGTGTCTTTCAAGGATCTAGGGAAAATTTTAGCCAATATTTTATCCTAAAAAATGAAGTCACTACATAAGGATGTGTATGTCAATACATGGTTACTTGGGTCTCCTTTTCCACCATATTTCAAAAATATAGGAATCCCTATGCCTTGTGATGTTTTTTCTTTCAATATCTCCAAGGATAAAGGGTTTCTTTTGACATATTTTGAAGGTTGGCCATTTTGATTTTGGTTCAATGTAGAAATTTTTTGTTCAATGTAGAAATTTTTTGTTCGAGGGAGGAAACATTTTGTAAGAGTTGGTTAAGAATGAGATCATTGTTTATGTTGTGAGATGGAGATGAATAAGGTGGAGGTATGTATGCATTCAAAGGGAAGGTGAACTGTAAGTTTGTGAGGGGGGGTGGATTAGGAAATATGATATTTGAATGCACAAAGCTAAAGGGATTCCCAATGGAAATACCTAAGGTGGTATTAACATTGCTGGAAGGTTGTTTAGTTATGGTAACAATTGGATTAGTGTATGTCAAAATAGAGGTCATAGTTGTGGAAAGAGGAATTGGATTTCCACCTTTACTTTGAGTGAACCCCAAAGTTTTATCACAACTAGTCATTGCAGTGACATGTTTATCAATAATATGTGCTAGGCTACGAACAATCTATATTCCTTGTTCATTATCAAGAATTTTCCTCATGTTATTGATGATGGGAATTGTAGTACCAAAAATGTATTTAGAACTCACAAAGTTCTACAATTTTTCTAAATTTTCATCCATTTATTTTATTTCTTCTTGAGAGACATTAGCAACCAATGTGTCAACATTTTTCACATTGGTTGTGGGGAGGGTGGTCATAGGAAATGAGGTATCAAAGTTATGGTCCATAGTGGGTTGACTAGTATCAACACTATGAGTGAAAGAGTTGGTAAACTCAAGATCTGCAGCTAGTGTAGAAGTGTGAGATGGCATGAGTCTTGAACTACGTATCACTATAGTATTGGTAATAGGACACCAGGTTGTGAAACTCAAACAAGTTTCACTGAACCTAGGTGCACCCAAAATGGAAAATAGGCACTAGATAAATGCAATAAAACACCCTAGAATATGAAGTGCAATGAAAATATGCAAAAGAGAGCAATTTTCAGATTTTAAAAAAGATAATTTATTGATTATACTATGTAAAAACCTGAAACTGTTGTCTTTTAATTCCAATTTTGATTTCCAAACAATGAACTCAATTTGACTAATTAAACCTAATGCAAAAGAGGGTATATTTTTCTTATTTCTGAAACGAAAACCCAAATTTAACAGCAAATCAGAAGAATACAAACAGAGACAAATCATTTCCCAAAAGTTTGAAACAACATCTCTACAAAGAAATTCTTTTGAGTTTAAAGTCCAGATCTAGGGTTTCTTGTTTTAGGTTATAAATTGTACCTTCAATGACTATTTTTTCTAGATTTTTTTATGTTTAAATGCAAGTGAAATGAATGACAAATGATGGAAAATATGACACTTTTTGAAATGGAATTTTCACTCAATTTTTGAATATGAATGATTGAACATACACTAATATGCAAGTACTATGCAAAACCAATGTAAAATGCATGCAAATTTTTAATTTTTTTAAATTTTAAAGGATGAAAAATGTAAACCTAAAAGCCTAAATGAAATGCAAACTAATGCAAGTTAACAACCCTAAATGAGATGCATAGTAATGAAATGTAATGAAAACTAATGCAAATCCTAGATCTAGGGTTTGAATGGACTCCAAATGAGAAAATTTATAATGCAAGAATGTCAAGTTAACGAAAATGAGATAAAGGAAAATAGGTTCTTTCTATTAAAATGAGGGTTCACCAATAATTTACTAAAAATAGAAAGGGAAAAATGGGGTGTATGGAGCCTATCTTTCTCTATCTCATTAGGAAAAAGAGATCCCTTAGCTCAAGATTGACTTTTAGGCCTTAGGTGAGTCAACCTTGAAGGAGAAATTATTGTTTTCCTTATGATCTAGGATAGGGTAAATTTGTTGCAGCAACACATTTGGGAGAAAGACAAAAAATAGTAAATAAACCCAAAAATACAAAGTAATATTTGAAATCACAAGATTAAACCTTAATCTAACAAAAGCCAGAACTTTCTGGTAGATCTGAGAAGGTTAAGTATTTTTGAACTTGTCATCAAAATGTTGTTGTTAAGTGTCCTCTAGGACTCATTCACCCAAGGGAGAATGGGTATAGCTATAGGAGTTGAAAAACTTCTTTCATAGTCCCTTGATCCTATTTTTGCACTCTCGATTCTTCTAGGTTTCATAGTTGAAAATTTAGAAATAAAATTTGAAAGTTTTTGTGGCTTGACAACTTTGACAACTTTTGAAAATTTTCTTCTTGATAGATCTTCAATCCTTCTTCAACCTAAGATTTTCAAGACATGCAAGAGGGAAAATTTGTTTTTTTTTTGGTGAATGGGGGTTTGCCTTGGTCAAACCCCATTTTGGTAATTAAAACTTGAATTGGAACAATGAAACATGAAAGGAATGATGGATGAACAAGTGCTATGTTGCAACTCACCAAAATCTTAATTTGAAACCCTTGAAGGACTAAAAATTAGTATATTTCTCCAAGGTCTTGATCTTACATGAAATGGATTGATTGGTGATGTGATCTTGATGCTTGAATCTTGATTTGAAACTTGAAACCTACATCACAATATTAGCTCCAAAAAAAAGCATGATGCTTGATAACCTTGATATGATGTTTGAGATCTTAAATATTGGAAAAAATGCTTGAGAAATACGCTCTTGAACACATTTGACTTCAATCTTAGATCTTGTGAATGTTTGCATAAAGTTTTAGGATTTGAATTGATAAAAATACCTTGCTTTTATAGACAATTTTCTAATTTCCTAAAAATAAAACATTACAAGATGATACTTAAAACTTGAATTTAGAACTTTAAGATGCTGCCAAAAACATGTTTGAAATTTGAGTTTGTGATCTTAAAGGGGACCCATTTTTCCCCGGGAAAATGGGCCCTAACCTAAACTACCAAGATCTATTCATTTTGGGGTGTTAAAAATGATAATTGCATTACTTAAATCATGATTCCCCTTTTAGAAATGTAATTAATTAGGCTTGCAGATGTACAATTGGGCCAATTAGAGGCTTAATTAAGTCCAATTTATTAAGGGACCCAAACATAGTGTGAAAATGTAAAGGAGTAAATTTTTTGAAACTACAACTCTTAGGATTGCTTCATAAAGTGTGTTGGATTTCAAATGATAAAAAAAGACTATGTATTTATAGGTGTTTATCTAATTTCCCAAAAAATTGATTCCAAAAGTTGATAATTGTAATTTTAATTTGAATCATTAAAGGTTGCCAAAAAACATATTTTAAAATGGGGCTTGGTGCTTAAAGGAGACCCATTTTCCCATGGGTGAATGGGTCCTAGCCTATAAGTACAGGATACACATATTCCATGGTGATTTAATTATTGATTCTATTTATTTAATTTTAGTTCTCCTTTTGGAAAATGGGAAAAATAAGGCTTTGGAATGCATAATTTGGAAAATTAGAAGCTTAATTAAGTCCAGTAAATTAAGGAACCCGAACATAGTGTGAAATTGTAAAGGTATACAGTTTTCTATACTACATTTAGCCTCCACTTTAGTGAGAGTATAAAATTATACTCAAACTCACACTAAAGTAGACAAATATGTGTCAAGAGGGGTCCAAGTGCACAAATGTTAGAAAGATAGGATGATAAAAGATCAAGGAGGGTGATCAAGCCCCCATGATCAAAGATCCCATGGAAAACCAACATAAGCACAAAGGACACACATGCATGTAAGATATGTGTAGCAAGAAAAGATACACAAGCATACAATTTCAAAGCTAATACAAAAAGGAAAAAGAAAAGGATGGATCAAGCCTCAACTATTTGTCCAACAAGAATGGATCAAGCCTAAGTTGTTTGTCCAAAAAATACACTCAGAAGGGCTAGTGTAATCTGGTATAACTAGGTGAACCCCAAAGATAAAAAGATGAGAAACACACACTAGGCCTATAAGGTGTGTACCCACTAAAAGGTGTCAGATAGGGAAAGTCATCACAAAAATGTGTACCCATAATTGAACCATACCAAAAGTTATGCTCCTTGATAACTTTGGTAAGGTGCCACAAAATGATCAATATTCTATGTCAACATTACAGTGAGTCCAACTCCTGTGAACATAAGTAAAGAAAAAATATAAAATTGAAAATGAAACTCACCCTAGGAGGTGCAAATTCCAAAATTAAATAATGCAAATGTATGCCACCACTTTAAAGGAGTTGCTAAACAACATGTTGTGAGCAATTACTTTAAAGTAGAAATGATAAATGTCAATTGATAAAAGAGCAATGAGAGCTTATTTGGAAAGCCCTATCCCAATGATATGTTTCTAAATAGAGTTGTGTAATGAAGAAGGGGTTTCCCCCACATGCAATCTCAAAAGATAACACATAAGGGATCCACAGATTCAAGTTTGACATATGTCTTTGCTTTAGTGATATAATAGAGCTCAAAATATACTCATTCCCCAAATACACGTATAACAATGAACACAAAGGAAGAATGACACATAGAGAGTGAAACAAAAGAAAATATTTTGGGTCAACATGGAAGATACTTATATGTATCAATGCCTTACATCATCCCCAAAAGGAAAACAAAAGACAAAAGAAAAGACAATGTTTATGATAGATAGAAGAATGTCATGACAAATTCACTTCCTTTGTATACTTGCACCAATAGAGTAGCAATGGTCATCCAAAGAAAGCTCAAAAACATAAAGACACACCAAGAAGCACGATACAAGGGATCACATTACATACATGTAATAAAAAAAAACATATAAAGAAAATAAATTAATTATGTTACATGCAAGCCAACCTAAAGTAGGTTGTATACATCCCAATATTGCTCATCATTTACAAAAGGCATATAACTAGCCAAATGGACTACAACAAGTTCCATACTAGAACAAGGCTACCTAGCCCCTTGACCCCCCAAATATAGGACAAGGATGAGCCAAGATAAATGATGATATGGTAGTCCTTGAAATATGGAAAAATGAGTTATATAAAGTGCAATACATGTAATAGTGAGTATGCTAAGATTCTACAACTATCACATGGCAAGGAGCAAATTGAACAATTTTTATTTTATTATACGATCATACTCACTTGGAGGAGAATCAAATTATTTCAACACCTTCTTTAAAGCAATACAATCATTATTATGGTGTCCAAATATTCTAGGATATGCATAGTAAGGTCCATTGATATCCTTTTGTTTATTGGTTTTTCGCTCGGATATAGGTGGTAATTTAATTAAACCTGTGTAAAAGTGTGAAAAAATCATGCTCAGTTGTGGACTGATATAATAGGTGATGTAGATTTTCAAGGGGATCATGAAGTTTAGGCTTATGTTTGTTACTTGATTGAGCAATGGTTTGGTGTGAAGGTGGAATATCTAAGGTGACCTTATCATCCTTATCTAAGAAATCCCTCTTACTATATTTTAAAATAATTGTATCAATGATCTCATTTTCTTTTCCAACTATCTCCTCCCAAGTAGGAGAGGTGGGGGGAAGTAGACAAACAACATTCTCATGACACTCAATGATTGGATCTTCTAATACCAAGGCATGATTATTCTCTTATATCAAATCATTTTCACAAATGGGAGAAGGATTGGGAGATGAAAGAAGTCAAGGCAAAGTGATATTAAGAAATGTGTCAATGATTTTCTCTTCTTGTGCCATAATATCTTTCCAGGAGGGAGAGGTTTTAGGAGAAGTACAAACAAGATTTCCATGATACTTGATGGGTGGGTCTTCTAACTCCAATGTACCTTCTTCATAAAGAAGAGAGGTATTAGGAGAAGAAAAATTATGATTGTCATGATTTTCCATGATTGCATTCTCTTGTACTATAACATTCTAAAAAATGTAAGAGATATTAGGAGGGTGATTAACACGCTTGTCAATGGTTTCAATTATTTTCCTTAGGTTATGCTCATAAGTAGAGATATTACAATAATGCAAGCTATGTGATACCTGATGAAAAATATATGCTTGAAAGTGAAACATGTGTCTATTTGTTAAGATATAAAAATGTATTCCAGTTTGATGCAAAGTGTAAGAATGTGAAAGATATTTTAAATGAATTTTTAATGCAATTTTCATATTCGAAATATGAAATTTGATTGAGTATAAGATGAAAAAACCTGAAAATGATTACTTTTGAATGCAAATTTTGATCTTAAACAATGCACTTTCTTTCACCAATTAAACTAAATGCAAACATCTATAAAAATGTGCAATTTCTGAAATTGAAATAGAGATATGGAAGTATAGGAAATTGAAGTAGACAAAGAAAAATGTATGCACATAATTTTACAAAATCACCTGTGCAAGGAAAGGTTCCCCCAATGGTGAATGAGTCTTTGCATAGGGTCTTGAAAAATTAAAATCTGAGTGTTTAACTTGATAATTAAGCTCACCATTCCTAATTGCAAACAAATTCTTTAGTGACAGTTTTTCATATTTTTTGATTATATGTAAATACAATTTGTATGACAATGTATGAACAAAATGATAATTTTTTTGAATGCAATTTTTCCTATAATTCTAATCTAAATGACTGAAACACACCTTAATGCAATCTACTATGTAGAATGTATGCAATGTTTTTGGATTTTTTTATTATTTTGAATGATGCAAATATGCAATATGTAACCCTAAATGAAATGTAAAAAAAGATAATGCAAAACCTGGATCTAGGGTTTTAAGGATCTCCAAATCTGAAAAGTATGATGTAAGAATGTCAAGTTCACCAAAATGAAATGATGAGAAAGTGATCCCCAAAGTTTTATTTGTTGATTATAAAACCTAGGGATCTTAATAGGTGCCTTTCCCCATGGATTTCATAAGGAAAAAGATCACAAAGTGTAATGATTGACTTTCAACCTCAATGTCAAGTCAATCAGACCTGGATCTCAGTCCTTAGGACAATAAGACATATCAAAAACCAAACTAAAATGATTTGGAATGCTCAAACTAAAGGAACAATAGGATCTAATACCTAAGATAAAGATTCTCAAATGTACAAAAATGGAAATGATAGTTTGTAGGTAGATTTGAGAAGGGTATGATGGCATGTACTTGTCACCAAAAGCTATTTTTGAGAGTTGCTAAGGGACTAATTCACCCTTGGGTGAATGAGTCCTTGTTAGGGATTCCAAAGTAATTTTTGACAATCCTTTGATGTTGGATCTTGGCTTCTGTTTGACATAGATCCCACTATCAAAGATTTGGAAATAAATTTTGCAACTTAGTTTTCATAGCTTGACAACAATGATGACAACTTATGCAAAAATGAAAAAATTCTCCTTCAAGATCTCTTCAATCCTTCTTCTACCTGTAATTTGTACATACAAAAAGAGGAAAATTTGTTTTGTTTGTATGGGGGTTTGCCTTGGTCAAACCCAAAGTTTGGTAATTAAACCTTGATAGAAAGACAATGAAAAAGGAGAAGGAAATGATGAATGGACACTTGCTTGCTACAACTCACCACCCTTCAATGGCTTCCCTTAGAGGACTGAATTCAAACACATCTCTCCAAGGAATTTATCTTTCTTTTCTTGATGGATTTGGATACTTGAAATGCTTGGATGCTTTAGGATCAACAATGCATATTAGCCTTCACAAGATCACACAAGCACACATATAATCGAACATGATGTTAAGATCTTGATTGCTCCAAAAAATGATTGATAAATTTGCTCTTGAATGCTCTTGACAAGAATATTTTCTCTTAGGATTGCTTCATAAAGAGTGTTAGATTTCAAATGATAAAAAGACTATGTATTTATAGGTGTTTATCTAATTTCTCAAAAATTAGATTCCAAAAGCTAACAAATGCAATTTGAATTTGAATAATTAAAATTCTACTAAAAAAATATTTTAAAATGGTTCTTCGCACTTAAAGGGTTTCCCATGGGTGAATGGGTCCTAGCCTATAAGTCTAGGACACACATATTCCATGGTGATTTAATTATTGATTGCATTTATTTAATGTCAGTTCTCCTTTTGGAAAATAGGAAAATTAAGGCTTTGGAATGCATAATTTGAAAAATTAGAAGCTTAATTAAGTCCAATAAATTAAGGAACCCAAACATAGTGTGAAATTGTAAAGGTATACAATTTTCTACACTACACACTTAACATTTGATCAATGGCAGAGATTGATTTGAAAGATTAATGGATAAAAAAATTCAAAATAGGGCAAGACCTAAATTTTGATTTTTAAAGAAAGAAAAAATTATTTAGTTCAAATGATAGCTTGGAGAAATAAATAAATAAATATATATATATATTTGATACATAAGATTAGTATTTTATTGATAACAAAAATAGGAATACAAACATCTGCCAAACAGGTAAGAAGGCAATCTGTAAACACACTAAACACCAATCCTCAAAAACAAATACAAAAACCAACCTAAATAACTACCTGAACCATCGAGATCCCAACCAAAATTATCAAAACCAAACCATTTTAATGGCATTAATGTAGCCATGGCTTCCAAAAAACCTAGACAAACTAGAACTAGCACCTTCGAACCAAAAAAATGAGCCACCACCTAGCTTACATAAATTTGTTCAACTTTTTGAAATCTTCTAATTCCACTTTCCACTCCACACTGTCAACCGCCATTAGCCCAAAGAACTTCTTAAGAAAAAAAATAGCAATTGACTGATGTCACATCAAGCCCGATCCCTGCAAATCCAAGAGGAAAGGAAAAATTTTCACCTCCTCTGAGATCACCCTTTCCACGTCCCAAGGCCTTGGACATCCCTTGCCTTTGATCACCACATGGAGAACCTCGTCAACACCTTCAACCAAGTCTGCTTTGAACAATTTAACCAACAAAATTTTTGCTTCCACCTTTGGCTCCAAATTGTCTAGAAGAGAGGCAAGGAAGCCAAAAGAGACGTGCAAATTGTCTCTCCCATACTTGCTGCACTCCAAATGACCAGAGCCCAAAACCATTTTCATGGCCACAAGCACCAACTAATCATAATTCAACAGAATCCATTTTAATCTTTGGTCTGTGACCACCCTAAAAGAGGCCTGTCTCACCGACGACCATAGAGAGATAGGAGTGTCAGCCCCAAACTGAGCAAGGCCTGCCACCAAAACCCCTCACCAAAAGCACCTAACAGGTGAGATAGAGAGAAACCCACAAATGCCTCACATCTGTAGAGAAAGCTTAAGGAAAAAAAAGATCCAAGCTTGCAATAAATAAAATTGGACCATGAAAGTGCCACCAACCTCCTCAAATCGTACCCCCCTTCCGGTGTGCAAGATGTCTTTACAAAGGTGGGAGCTCACATTTCCATTATTAATGTTAATCACTATACATTGAAATGAGTGCCAAAGTTTTATGTCACCGTACACCCAGCTTGTCAACAAGACAAGCCAACACCACACTACTAACATTTCATCCAACTTGGCACCAAAGACCCCCAGCCAACCGCCACCATGGCAACCCATGCCACCTCCCTCCACCACCCTGGAGGAATGCCCACCCTTCCATCCACAAATTAATATTAATTTATTATTTTAGAAAAAAAAAATTATTTAATTGCTTGGAGGAAAATTGATTTAGTTCAAATGATAGCTTGGAGAAATAAATAAATATTAATTTGTTATTTTAGAAAAAAAAAAGAAAGTAAATTATTTTAATCTATTTAAAAGATGAGTGTTAGCCAATTAACATTTATAGAGGATGAAAAATAGATTTTAATTAATGTTGGAGAGAAAATGATAAGAGATGAATAATTTAAATAAATATTTAATTAATATAGATATGATAAAGATAAAGATAATTAAATACTTTAAAATATTTAATTATTATGGATGAAAAGAGAAAAATGGTAGATTAAATAAAAAAAATTAAGATGGAGGAAGAAGGAGAGGTTGATGAACACCTGGATGATGACGTTAAACAGAGAAACCATGAAAGTGAAACCAGGTGATCGACCGCACAAGATGATAGGAAGTTTGAAATCACTCACAAAAATTGTTCAATTGGATGTAGAAGTTTTCTTGAAGATGACGATTATCAGTCAGTTCCTGGGGAAATGATTCACTAGGAAAGAGATTGGGTTATGGGTGGTAGAAAACTAGAAAGTGGACCCAATAATCAATTTTATGCTAAGAGGTTTCTTCATGGAAATTTTGGAGAACAAAGAAATAAGGGAGAAGATTGTAGATAGAAAGGATTGAAAATTCAGTAACTCTCACCTATACTTGCAACGATGGGAGAGAAATTTTAATCCCCTGAATTGTAATCCAAGGGATGGACCAATGTGGATTAGACTCTACAATTTTCCTTATGAATACTGGTTGGGTAGTTGTCTAACAAAGATCGAGGATGCACTGGGGTTGACAGTGGAAATAGATTTAAGGAATAGCGAATCCTTGATCTATTCAAGAATAAAAGTAACTTGCAATCAACGAAATACCAAGAGAAATAAAATTGGCATATGGCAGTAACAAATGGACACAATCTCTGGAGATTGAGAAATCCACATTCTTTTGCCTAAATTGTAGAAGAAGAAATCACAACATGAATGACTACAAGCATCTCCCAAGAAAAACCAAAAGAGTTTGGAGACAAAAACAAGACAATAAGGAAGAGGTAACCATGGCTAAGGAGGATAAAGAAGCATTGAATAAAGCAAGCGAATGGGCTATGGTGGTTGAAAATCCTAACTCAAATGAAACAAACTTCCATGAAACTTTGAGTGAGGAAGGTGAAGTCATAGAATTTGGTAATACCAAATATTGCTATAGATCTACAAATGATAGAATATATGAAAGAATGGGAAAAGGAGGACTAAGAGGATGCATCATCCCAAGAAGAGGACATGATTGATATTACCAAAGAGAGGCATATTGTCCAATTGGTGAAGGTGGTATCTACAGGGAAAGTTGGTAGGAGGACCAATAAACAAAAATAGGAGGAGGAGGTTATGAATGGTGAACAACCATTGATCAAAACTTACATGACTAGATCCAAGGGAGGAAATTCCTCCCTTGGGAAAAGATGAATATTCTTATATGGAATGTTAGGGGCCTTAATGCCCCCAACAAGAGGCGATTGGTGAAATGCTAGTTGGAATTCCAAATAGCAGACATTGTGCTTCTTTAGGAGATGAAACTTGAAGGTGGCGAAAATGAAAGTTTCATCAAATCTTGTAAAAAATGGAAGGGATATTTTTTCAATGTAGTAGGGGCATTAAGGGGCCTAGGTGCCTTGTTGAACCCTTGAAAAATTGAAGTTTCAATGGTTGCATCAAATATCAATTGGATGAAAATGGAGGTAAAGTTATCTTCAAATTTTGAATTTTCATTTTTTAATGTCTATGAACCCACAAAAACAAAAGAAAAAGTTCAAGTTTGGAATAAAATAAGTACAGTCCTAACAAAAAATAAGGTGATCCTAGGTGGGGATTTGAATGCAATTCTAGACTTAAGTGAAAAAATGGAGGATGTAGGCAGGTGGCACAATCACAAAGGGACTTTGTAAATTTCATGGACATAAAAAAATTGGTAGATATAAAAATAGGAAATGACACCTTTACTTGGACCAACCATAGGAAGGGGTTTACACATATTGCATAAAGGCTCGATAGAAATCTTGTCTCAGAGGATTGGATGTAGGAAAACATACCCCCAAAGGAAATGATCAGACCAACCTTCATATCAAACCACTTTCCTGTCGAATTGTCTCTTAGCTTAAATGAAAAAAATTCCAAGCGCCAATTCAAATTCAAGAAAATCTGGCTTTGACATGAGGGACTGTTGGAACTGATGAAGGAATGGTGGAGCGAACCAATGCAAGAACTTGATACAAAGATGTTTTTGTTCCATAAAAATCTATTAAAGATGAAAGTGAAACTCAAGGAGTGGAACATAAATGTTTTCAAAAATATATTTGAGGAAAAGTCTAGACTAGAGGTGGAGCTAGAAATTCTTGATGAAAAATTTTAGAGGAAAGGATGAAGTGGGAGGAATTTGAAGTAGATAGAAAGTTGATGGTAGAGTATAATGCGATTTTGGCTCATGAAGAAGTGTATTGGAAAAATAAGTCGAGAGAGAACTAGCTTGATGAAGGTGATTTGAACATGAGGTTCTTTCACAACTCAACTAAGATTAGGTGAATTTGGAATAGGATTACCTAGGTAAAAGATGCAGAAGGAAATATTGTCACAAGGGAAGATCAAATTCATAATCTAGGAGTCAAGCATTTTGAAAAATTGCTTGGGGGATAGGACTTGGTGGAACCATTGAGTCATAGAATATTAGAAAATGTAGTTAGTGTGGTGTCTAAAGAGGACAATGAAATATTATCCGACTACATCACTAAGGAGGAGGTTAAGGTGACCACCTTTCAGATGAAGCTGGAGAAGTCCCTAGGGCCAAATGGCTTCAATGCACTGTTTTACCAATCCTATTGGGAATTCATGGATGAAGAAATAATAGTAGTGATAGAGGAGTCTTGAAGGAAAGGTGTTAGATTGAAATATTTTAACAATAAAAATATCACCATGATTCCAAAGAAAGACTTGTGTGGAATTTTCAGACTTCGAGTTGATTTCCTTTTGCAACTCAATATATAAGATAATCACAAAAGTGGCAGAAAATAGATTGAAAAGGATCTTGCAAGGGTTAATCACAAAGAAGCAGAGCAAGTTTGTATTAGGAAGGAGTATAACAAATGGTATAGTGATAGCCCATGAAGTGATGCATTTATTAAAGTATTCAAACCAAGGTGGTATGATTGTTAAACTAGATCTAAGTAAAACATATGACATGATTCAATGGATTTTTTTGGTTAAAGTCATGGAAAAAATGGGCTTTAAGGACAAATGGTTGAAATGGATCTTTACTTGCATATATTCACTGAGATACTTAGTGCTTATCAATGTAGTCCCTTGTGGTTTTTTTCAAGGAGCAAGAGGCCTTTCCCAAGGTGATCCAATTTCACATTTTATTTTTGTCATACTAATTGATGCCTTCAGTAGGCATATTGCAAATTTGTGTGGGGCCCAAATATGGAAAGGAATAAAAGTAACCAACTCTCACCCTATGTTTTCCCATTATATCTTTGTGGATGACACACTTCTATATGGTGAATGTTCTGCAAATGAAGCAGGAGTAATGCACAACACAATAGAACTCTTTGGCAGGGAGTCAAGTCAAGCTGTGAACACATGTAGGTCAAGAATATTCTTTTTTAATGTAGGTAAAAGGATCCAAATGGAGATCAAATTCATCTTGGGTTTCAATAAAGGCTCAATACCTTTGAAATATCTGGGGATTACTTTATTTTTTGGTCAAGACAAAACAAAGCTTTGGGAGGAAACCATCTACAAATGCAAAGATAAGATAGGTTGTTAGCAGGGTTGATGGTTGCCACTGGTAAGTAGAATAACCATGGTGAAATTGATCTTAGCATAAGTTCCCATTTATATGATGGAATGCTTGGTTTTAACAAAAAAAGAAATGCATCAACTGGTGGACATCCAAAGGCAACTTATCTGGGATGGAGCCCACGAACAACACAAAATTTTGCTAGTAGAGTGGAATGTGGTGCAATGTCTAAAGGCTTATGGTGGAATAGGTATTAAAGATTTGCAGATGTAGAACAAAGCTTTGAGGGTGAAAATAGTGTGGAGTCTATTTGCTAAACTGGATTCTCAATGGGAAAAGATCTTAAGAGTGAAATACCTTAACAATTTGGAGGAGGAGAGGATACTAACAATAGCAAACCAGAGGAGGGGGTCTGCAATTTGGAACTTCATCATTGAAAGCATGCCTTTGATAAATGACCACTTGATGTGGTCAATTCCAAGGATGGTAGCAAAGCATCCTTTTGGAAGAACTCTTGGAATGAATACTTTCCACTTAATACTCTACCTGGTTGGAGGAAGCCTCATGACTACCAATTGTAGTATTTGGAGAATGGGTGAGGGACTATGTGATTATCCAAGAAAAGAATGGAAGGAAATAATTTACTTGGAAAAACCTGTATATGTTGGATGTCACCACACATGGTGTGCTTGAGGAAGAATTGGCTAAGAGAAGGCTTTTTTTCTCTTATGTGCTTGATAGAATAAGGTGGTGCACGGAAAAATCAGGGGCTTACTTAGTAAAGCATGGCTATGAAATCCTCAAGAGGGATCAAAACCGAGGTGGTTGGCCAAGTAAGTTGTGTTGGGGCATGTTTTTCTTGCTGAAGGTAGGGGCATTGGCTTGAAATGATTTGCATGGTAGGATTTTGATAGGAGAGAGGTTATGCAGGTTGGGGTTTAATGGTCCATATAGATGTATTCTCTACATGAAGGAGGAAGAGACTATGGATTATTTATTAGCTGAATGTGAATATGCACAAGATTGTTGACAGCACTTTTGTAGGAAATTGCATTAGAAAGGTTCGCTTCAACACCACATGGTGCTTTGGATGGAAGTGCCCATTGTGACAATATGAAAAATATAGCATGAGAGAAATGATTGAATTTTCAAAGAAAAGGTGCTTCCAGTCAACTAGGTAATAAAAAAGATTGAAAGAGGTGTGTGTGAACATTTCAATATAAAAGCATCCAACAAAAGATACAACTTCTGAACTTGGGACCAACAAATGATAAAGGAATGGCATTTGATTAAGGCTATGATAGGATTGTTAATAAAGAATAAATCTCAAATGGTAAATGCCAAATGGGAATTGGCTTCAAGGGGGGCTTAAACTAAATTTTGATGGTGCCTCGAGGGGTAACCTAGGCCCCTCAGGAGCCAGATTTGTTATCAGAGATGTAACAGGTTCCCTGATTTGGGAAGCCATGATAAAATTTCCAATTGGAACTGTGATAGGTTGAATCTAAGTGCTAGAATATGAGCAACAAGCAAGAGAATGCAAAATAACACTAAAAACTACCTACACCTCAAGATTAGCGTAGTTGGATTCAACACAAGATAAAAACAACAAATGGAACCTTTTACCTTGTCTTGAATCGATCCTTTGGTTGGCCCTTCGATCTTCGGTGTTGTATGCTCCTTGGATGACATAAGATGCAAGCTAGGTGATGATATGATAATGGATCAAAGTGGATGCAAGCATGAAAATGGCTAAATATGGATTCTAGGAAATTTTTTGCAAGAGTTTGGCTACAATGCATGATCTCCCCTAAAATGAGAGAAAATAGGGGGTATTTATAGAGATTTTGGAAATCTCTAGGGAAATAGACGGTCAAGATTGAGCCACCAAGATCAAGATGTAGGGCTAAAGTGAGTTGATAACTCACAAGCCCTCACATCTTGACATGTAGCATGTGATATGGATTAAAATGGGTGATGTGTACATGAGGTGGAAGGATAGTACATGACATGGAGGGAGTAAAAATTACCTTGGGATTGGGACAAGATCTCCTCATAAAGGAGGTACTTGTCCCCATGTGGGTGAGAGGACATGTGGGGAATTAAAAATTCCTCAAATATTCTCATGGGGATGAGAGAAGGAATTTAAAATTCCTTTAAATGCATAGGGGGATTAAATGTGAATTAAAAATTTACATGGGGAATGGAGATGCCTTGTTCAAAAAGAGAAAGCTTTTAATGAAGTTGACTAAGGACACATTTCATAAATGATATGGGGATTAGAGATGACCTAATTATGTGATTAAGGTTGTGCAAGTACTTGCTTAGACTAATTAAGGACTTATTATAGGCAAGTGAGAAATTATGGAGGATGGGACCCTAATGATGATTAGGGATGTGCACATCTTAATCATAAATTAATTATGACTAAGGAAGAGGGTTAGACTGCTAAGAGGGATTAGAGGCCAACTTGCAAAAGTTGGAGGATGTGACAAAAAGAGAGAAATTAGGGAATAATTTTTTAAAAAAAATTCCAAAAGATAATATGACTAAATTAAATAAAGTGATGCATTTATTTAATTTAGAGAGGGAAGAGGGGAAAAGTATTTATTAAATTAAATACTTTGGGAGACCTTATGCAAGAAACACAATATTAATTAAATGCATTATTTAATTAATACCGACAAAGAGGACGATTTTAAAGAGCAGAGGGATGATTAAGAAGATGACCTTGACCATGTGGAAGTGGTCAAATTTGGATGTCTACAGGAACAAACAATGGGACAGAGGTGGGTAGATTGGTAGAAGGTTTGAAATGTTGTGTAAATAAGAAATTAATAGATATTGATTTTGAAGGGGACTCAAAAATAATTGTGAGGGAATTTAGCACACAAAAAATGATGAACTAGAAATTGCAATCTTGGGTGGAAATGTCCTCTTCATAATTGGAATGCATGGGAAACTTTAGCTTTCGTCACGTCTTCAAGGAGGCCAACAAGTTGGAAAATATTTTGGCTAATGAAGGGGTAGAATAGGAGGTGCCTATACACGCCTCAAACAACATTGGGGACTAGTCGAGTAGTACAAAAATTCTCAACATTAAGGTCAGTAATGTTATCACAGAATCTAGCAGCGCTCATTCCACGGATAACCCCCCTACTAAACTTGTCCGTTTCCTAGGATTCGTGAAGTTCAAGTACGCATAACAAAGTGGTTTTCCAGGCACCTCAAAATGCATTCCTAAGTCTCAAATAGTCAATTTGACCATTCCCCCATGTTCGCCTCGCGAAGACCTTCGAAACAAGATCCTTCGCAAAGTTTCACTATCCGTACTTAGTGAATTACAAAAAATGCAGTGGCACTGAAAAAGTGCGCTCCTGCCTTGAAGCCAAAGTTGGCTAAGTACAAAAAATGCAAGGGCGCTAAAATTTAGCGCCCCTGCATGAAGTGAAATTTCCAAAAAATGCAATAGCGCTAAATTTTAGCGCCAGTACACTTTTCTTCGCCACTTAGACTTTTTCTTGGCCCTGGCACGTTTCTTCATGAATTTCATGTTTTTCGTCAATCGAGCCACTTTTCATGCCTAAATTTATTGCTCAACTTGAGTTAGGTTTTTGATTTTCCTTTTCACTTAAAGGTGTTTTAATTTTCCATTTTCATTTATTATGATCTTTGTTCTTTTCTCTCTTCTTGCTGGGTGAAGTGCTTTTCAAACTGCAAACACATTTTTTTGGATTTCGCATTCTCCTTCAGCACTCTTCGCGTTTTGGTCTTGGTAAGTCATTTGCTTTGTCTTCTTCTTTCATTTCTGTATATGTTCTAGGTTTAGTATATGCGTTTTTGTATGTATTATGCATTTTTCTATGCATTCTTTTCAATGTTTTTTCCATCCCTCCCATGCATTTTTGTTCTTTCTTTTTCATTTCACGTCTTTTCTTTTCCATTCGCATTTTTCTTATCCTCATGCAATCGAACCCTCACTTCTTGTTTTGAATGCGCGTTTCTTTCCTTACTCTTCACTCGCATTTCATTCGCCATCTCCTCTATGCGTGTTGATATTTGAGAACTTGTATGTCTCCAATGATTTTTTTGGTTGAAATCTCTCTTTGTCGCCTTCTTAATTTGTTTTGATGTGAACTTTGAAATCAAAAGAGGGTTTCTTTATGAAAGTTTCTTTAGCTTTTGAATGCATTTATAATGATGATGAATTGCAACCCTATCCAAAGGCAAACAAAATTGTCTTCAAAGTTTTCATGTTACAAACAAACACATTTTCCAAGCATGAGCGCCATTTACATTCATCCTTTCATCTGTTTTTCCAAAATGTGCTAAAATATTGAAGCGCTGAATTTTAGTGCTATGACATATTGCAACATGTCAAAAATTTTCTAACTCTGAAGAGATGTAAGGGCGCTAAAATTTAGCACGCTTGCATCAAAAGTGAATTTCCTGAGATGTAAGGGTGCTGAATTTTGGCGCCCTTACATTTTTTCTAGTTTTCTACAATCCTTTCCAGATGAGCTTCATTTTCAACCAGTACACTCCAGAACCTTGTTCTTCTGCCTTAGTGCATCATTTTGCGTGCCTCATCATCCGCTCCATGCTTTCCCATCTTCATTGCTCATTTCACACTTTCCCATGTTTCCTAACAATTAATGTTTGTTTTGGCTAAACGGATTGCAGTCTCCTTTCAAAGATCTTCAAGTCAGAGTGATCAGAGTTCCAGTTCTTTTTGATGACTGCTAGTAAGCCTCCTTCCTCTTTGAAAGGAAAAGGCAAGATGAAATACAAATATCAAGGTGTTTATCCGCTGACTGTAGTGCTCTCCAAGGTGGAAGAGATAAAAGACACGGAGGTTGGTCATCAAGACTTTGTTGATTTCATGAAGCAAATAGAGATGAAGCCTCTCCATGATTCAATGAGAGCGATCGTACACAACAACCTTCATTTGGTGGCAATGTTCCCTACGTATACACACAATATCGAGTTTGTTATTTAGGTGGCATCTCATTACATCAGAGAAAGTAGAAGTGTGATCGATTCCTCCGGGCATGAGATTCTGAGACTCGACCCTGATTTCTTTGATATTGTTTTCAAGGTCCCTCATATGGAGAAATAAATTGATATTTCTATATCAAAAGCATAGGAGACCTTCGATGCTGATCCTAATAAGGCTAAACAGTTGATAAATACTCAATGGTTAAAGAAGCCTAGATCATCCGTTTCTAGATGGCCGAAAGGACTCTTGCGAAGTGACTTCAAAGATGAAATCAAAGATATGATCACATTTCTAAGCAGAGTGAAAGGCTTGTCGGAATCATCCACTTTTCACGATTGGATGTATGAATACATCAGGATCATAAGGAGACAGAAGGTGCATATTGACTAGGGCAAATAAATCAGTGATGAAATACACGAGCAGTTGATCAATGCTCCTTCTACATTGAAGTTCTACATGACTTCTTACCTGATGTATGTGGCGGCTGTAATGAGACAATTCCTAGGTCTACCTACAAAAGGGAATCGGATGATGGTGCCTGTGTCCAGATATTTCCATCAACTGGAGCTGAAGGAAAGCTTTCATCACTTCAGACGGGTCACTGATGCTTTCTTTGTGCCTTTGCTCTTCAATTTTGATCCAGCTCTGGAAAGAAGAAGAGTATTTGATGAGGCTTATAAGGTGGTAAGTAAAGTTGGATGCATATTTCTCAAATTCCCAACGTTTACTTACTTGAGAGTAGGCTGCTACACTGGTTGTCCCTACATGCTACCACATTATCCTTCGGATAAGTGGTTTCTCATGGAAACATGTAGATAGTTGATGTCAGTGTAAAAAGAACGAAGAAGCAACCACAAGCGTGGATTTAAGTTCCCACTGACCATCGGCCGATATACTATCCAAACTACACAAAAAGCTAAGTCTGTTTATGCTGAAATGTAGATCATGACCATTAAAACCTACAGGTATAGGTTTGATTTCGATTACTGAGATGTCAGAAAAAAGTTGCAAAAGGGTCACCAACACAAGTACCATTTTGAGGACATCTAGGCAGATTGTAGAGATGAAGAAGCCATTCACAAAATGGACTATTATAGATTGACGGTTCAACAAATCAGAGATCTTGATATTGCTGACCTACCAGAGGATTTTGTAGATCCAGGTGATATCATGAATGCTGTCTATGATGAGCAAGGCATTGCTAAGAGGTCGTTGCCTGCAATACAATGGTCTAGGAAAGAAGTTACCAGCATAAGAGAAAGGTTGAGGCAGATACTAGCCAACATAGAAGAATGGTTACATAAACATGGTTATGCAATGAAAAGTTTCAGAACAGACTTAGAAGGAGAGGAATCCAAAGCAGAAGCTCGCCAACAACAAGAATTCTGCGACAAAAAAAATTAGCGGCTATTCCCACTTCTTCACGAAGAGGTCCTAGGATCAAGTTCACTGTTGGCAAGAAAGATACCCACCCTGTCCCAGAGACAGTAATCACAGAATCTAATCCATCTCGCTCTAAATGTAAAAATCCTATTCTAGAGGAGGTAGATTTTGATGAAGAAGAAACTTCAAGTGACCAATCCGCTAAAGATGAGGATTCAGCAGAAGCAGACTCTGACATAGAAGAGGTTTCTGATAGTGGGCAAGAGTCTGATGAAGATTCTGAAGAAGGATCTGAAGGTGATTTTGAAGGTGAACCAGAATCAGAGAGACAAGAGGGTGATCAACAGGAACCCGGGCATGATCAAGAAAGAACTACTTCTCCTCCTGAGAATGTAGTTGAGGAAATTCCCAGAACATCATCGCCTGTGACTTCAAATGTTCCTCATACCCCTCCAGATTCAAGAACTCCTCCACCTCTAGTTCCCTCATCACCTATTCCTACCACATGCATTCCTGCAGCCAAGATATCTCCTATCCTTGCAGCATCAACCCAGCTTGATACTCCTTCAGTGACAAGCATCCATACGGTTGATATACTGTCAAGCCCTCCATCGTCCATTCCTAGCATATCTTCGCCAACGTATGATATCACTTCTGAAAATGAATTCAATCATTTCATGAATGAGTCAATGCATGATCAGCTCAATGTGTCAACTACAGGAGCAATGATGGCAGACACTTCTCCAATTGTCACGATACCTATGATAAGTTCAGATGTCACAATAACTTTAGAAGTAGCAATGGCGATTGAATTGACAGTAAATCTAGAAGTTCACACTTATTTTCTTCCCCCTTGGCTAATATCTCAAGTGTCAAATCATAAAAAGCAAATGATTTCTCCGGAGGAGCTTGACCTCGAAGAGATAGTTCTTCCAAAAGCCAAAGGGAAGAAAAAGGCAAAGGTATACTCAAGGCTGAACATTGATAAGTCCGGCCACAAGTATGCTGAAATTGGCATACCACCAAATGAAGAAGGTGATGTCAATATGGAGGACTACATGGTAACAAAGGTCCAGCTTGGCAAGGTTACCAATGAAAGTGAAAAAGCCGATGCGTAAGTCACTTTGGATATCTTGACTGAAAGGCTGTATAAAGTAGAGCATGCTTGTAACATGTACAAACAGAGGGCAGAGCATTATGCCACTATTATAAAGAGACTTGTAGGTTCTCTAAGTAATGCATAACCACTGATAGTGGTAAGTATTGAAGACCCAGCTATCAAGAAAGCTGAGAAATTCGCCTCCAAAGGTAGGGTGTTGTATGATTTTGTTGAGAAGATAATTGAACACAGATCTCAAATTATATTGGCTGCAGATGAGAAAACTACCTTGTTGGCCAAGCTCACCATAGAGCTTGATAAAGAAAAAAATGTACTTTCCTAGGACCGCAGAGACAAGGAAAGATACCTGTTGTCATGGTTGAAAATGAAACAGGTAAAGCTCAGTAAATTGGTGGAGGTTGGGATAATTCCTGACAAAGAAAAGTTTGTTGAGGTAAGGGAATCTTTGAAACACAGAATTCAAGTGGTTTAATCTCTTACAGAAGATCTTCACCAAGTATAGGAAGATGTCAATGGGCATCGTGCCATTCTTGAAAAAGGTATCAAAGAGTTGCCTGGTCAACTTCTTGAGGAAAATCGTATCTTCCTGCTGGCCACAGAAATATCCCAGATCTTCAAGGAAGCCATCATGAATTTGATTAACAGTTTAGACTTCTCAGAAGCTTCACTAAACATCATTTATGATACAAGGCTCACAGTGGACAACCTGAAGATGCATCTTGACAGGTGCAAGAAGGTTCACTCATCTGCCGTGAGATCGATCATGAGAATTCACACCATTGTGGATTACACCATTGGTCCAGATGAGAAGTTCGTGCAGGAGACTAGGAGGAAATTTGAAGACTTCCACACCCAATGCAAAGAAACATGAAGCAACCCCCTATTCTCCAGTGTTAGACATTTCTGGTGCATCCCATTATGCATCTTGTAAATATTTCTGGACATTTTTTAATGTCATTTTGTAAATTATTACACCAAGTCCAAAGATGTAATATTTTGAAAACAAATTACACTTTGACTTTGGTCAAAGTTAGGTGAGATCTCCTAAAATCGCTCACCTAACTTTCCTTAATTTTCTCAATCTCTTTCCTAATTTTGCTCATCCCTCTTTCTATATAATATGAGGGGTTTTCATTGTAAATTCATCCTTTAGTGTTTTGAAATGAAGTGCTGCCCTTTTTGAAGAAAATTTGTGAAACTTTGCGTTCATGCTTTGTGAATGAAATTAGATTAATAAAGAAGAGGATTGCAAGCCAAACTTTGCGTTGGATTCAATACTTTTGTGAGTTGATCTTATTTGGTGGTGATTAGCTTGAAGAATTTGAAGGACTCTAAGTAGTTTATGTAAACTTTGTGTTACATTTATTATTTAGATCTGCATTTTTATTTCTGTTTATCATTTGGTTGAATGATCTACAAGACTTTGTGCTTGTAATCGTTCATGCTCTTGCATATTTTGGTTGAATGATCTACAAGACTTTGTGCTTGTAATTATTCATACTCTTGGATACTTTTGTCGAAGGATCTACAAGACTTTGTGCTTTTAATCATTCGTGCTCTTTGATACTTTTGTTGGATGATCTACAAGACTTTGTGTTTGTAATCATTCATGCTGTTCGAGGAATTGCTGAGTCTAAGAAGACTTTGTGCTTCTAACATGACAAACGGTACATCTGCACAGATCCAACATTGATAAAGCTACGGAACGACTTTGTGCCTTCGTGAGCTTTACCTTTTTACTTTATTTTTTTATTATTAATCACTTCTGGTATCTCTACACTTCGCTTTGATGAGATAGAGGTATTGGTATTACTGCTAGTTGTTAGTTTAAGGTTATCAAGAATTGTAAACTTCCAATGGTGAAGCATTGTAAACATCTTCTTTGAAAAAAGAGAGAAGGATGAATGTAACACACCCCCCCACTTCGTAAGTTTCGTGTACATTTTGTAATTACTTGTTTGATTTACTATTGCTTCTGTTAGCAGTAAGAAGGGCGCCTCCCCTTTTCGAGAGGAGAGATTTACATCTCACATAGCTATGGCTGAAGTCCAAGTTGTGTAATCTATCGAAAAGCTGATTACATAATTTTCACCCAACAGTTTTTTGGTGACTCTACTACGGAAATGACATATGCAATCTAAGCCTCACACTTCTGATTGAAGTAGATAAGTTTCATTTTTCTTGCTGCTCTTTTGTATATTGTTAACTCTGTAACATCCATTGTATTTAGATCTACATTCTGGCGGACCAAATATATACAAGAGGATTGAGAGCTCAAGGAGTGACAAATCCACTTTTTGAAGAGTTGTTGCAACATGAAGTTTGCTATTTACTCTTCCATGAGCAAGGTCACCACTACAACGTGCTATAAGCTTCCCTCCACGTAGCCAAAGATCTCCTATCCCAAGTGTTTGGTCAGTTTATCACAGGCGTCCTGTTCAAGTACCTGTTGTGCAACTAATGATGGCCACACCACCTACAGGACCATGGGGAAATGCTTTTGGTCCCCTCTGTTTGACTCCAACTTTGCACGAATTGCCATGTGTATCCAGGAAGCATCTCCTAAAATTCCAAGGTGATGGCAAACAACATCCCGATGAGTACATATCCGCATTCTACATCGTATGCGGTGTTCTTGGCATTGAACACGAAGATGTTTTCGTAAGATTGTTCATTGAATCCCTTCAAGGGGTTCTAGCCAAATGGTTCTTTACTCTTCCTAATGCCTCCGTCACCAATTGGGCCACTCTTCGCACTAAATTTGAAGAAATATTTAAGCCTGCTGAAGATTCACATGCTCTATTGGCGCAACTCACCACCATGCGTAAAGAGGTTCATGAGCCTATGCATGAGTTTGTGGAAAAATTCAATAAATTGGTGACGTGGATCCCAAATGATGCAAGACCAACAGATCATAACCTAAAGTGTTTCTTCATCAACACTCAACTACCTAAGGTAAGTTTTTACTTACGTAGGGAAAATCTTGTTATTGTTGAAGCAGCCCAACAATTGGCTACTAGTCTGGAGGATGACATGATCCTTGCTGGAGAAATTAGGATGGGGACTAATGGAAATAAAAGGATGCAAGCCTCAGGATCTTTGGCGTCCAATGTTAGTACTCCCACTACCAGCTCAAATTTTACAGATCCCATGATCCAAAGGTTGGCAAATGAAGTTTTGTCTCTTAAGAAGCAAGTTTCAAACAACAACAACAATAACAACTACAAGGATGTCCCTAGGACTTTCCCTAATTATGCTAGTAACAAAAATCAGAATCGTCTCCCAGCACCTCTAGGAAGAATTGCTCTGGAAGCCTCGCCTGCTAACAATGTTGCAGGGTACTATGAGACTGAACAAGATGATTATGCTCAGCCCGAATATCCTGAAGAAGAAAATGCCGACCTCTTCCAAGAAGAAGAAACTGAATCGGCTGGTGACTCCAAGATTAGCTATTTGCAAATGATGGAAGAAGAAGAAGAAGAAGATGACGACTTGGTGACTAACACTTACGCTATTTTTACGCAGCATCAACAAAATCAACTTGACAAAGCTCAAGCTGTTGCTATTCCAGAAAAAGAGAAACTGCCAGTAACAATCACCAAAAGAGGATCTCCCCTCCCTTGGCAACCTAAGAAAGCAGCAAATCCACAAGTAAGTGCACCTCATTCTCCTTCGTTAACTCCCGTTATTCCTAAAGCTAATCCTCTTGTTCCAAAGACCAGTGTGCCTTTTGTGAAACCAATCAACGAAGTTACGACTTCCAACCTACAAAGTTCTTTCTAGGCTTTCGACATTATTGACCATGCCAAGAAAACCAAGGTTCAAATGTCCGAGGCTAAATACCTCAAAGCCAACCCCGACCAATTTGACAGGCTTGTCAAGTTTGTCAATGACAAAAAGATTTCCCCGAGTTGGGATACTCCTCTTGACATCCTAGTTACTCCTAAACCCAAGGTATCATAGAGTAACCTTGTATCTAATCCTCCAACTGCTTCTGGATGCATTGATCCATTTTTCATCTCCCTACTTGTAAATGGTTTCAAGCTGAGTAATTGTGTCATAGACTCTGGTGCATCCGACAATGTGATGCCCGCCAAGGTAGCTACTGCATTAGGCCTTGAAATGACCAAAACCTTCAGCCATTGTTTTTCCATGGAGAATAAACAAGTGCCATTGATCGGTCAGATCAAAGATGCACAATATGCATTCTCCGCATACCTAGAGAAGAAAATAAAGATGACAGTCCTCGTGGCCGATGTACCAGCTTCCTACGGTATCCTCCTCAGATGCAATTTTTGCAAAGATGTTGGAGAGCTAAGTATGGATATGTCTGAAGCAAGAATACCAGTAAAAGGCATGATGCAAAAGCTGATTCCTAAAAAAGAATCAAAGTTTTTAGTTGTTGAGTCAGATGATCCTAGAGCTTAGATTTTGTTTGAATCTTCAGGCGTGGGAACTTACTATCTACAGACGAATGAGGTAGGAGAATCCTTGACTCAAAATGAGTTAGACAATGATGATATTTCTTCAACTTCAAATGAGACATCATCAAGAGATTTGTCCATCTCCGACCATGAATCTTCATCAGAGGATGAAGCTTTGGACTTCAACACTGTTCCAGTTGGTGATCCCAACGGTGTCTGGTTGCTCGAGTTTGATGGTAGCTACTCTTCGACCTGCTCTGGAGTAGCAATGGTTTTCATTTTGCCATCAGGAAAGTTTTTCCCTTTCTCCTTCAAGCTACAGTTTGATAACACCAATAACACTGCCGAGTACTAAGCCATGTTGTTGGGAATACAAGTTGCATTGAAGAAAGGTATAAAAAATCTTCATGCACAAGGTGATGTCGAGCTGATAGTATGTCAAATAAGAAATCTCTATCAAACAAAGAATGAGAGACTCAGGCATTATCATAATCTAGTATGCGATTCCGTTGAGGAATTCAAAGCTTTTGATATCTCTGTTGTTCCCAAAGAATACAATACTAGAGCTGATTCCCTCGTGATCTTTGCCACGCTCTTGGTGCCACACAAAGACTTTCAAGGTTCTACTTACACCATAGAGTTGGTTTTCCACCCAAGTGTACTTGACAATTCAGAGAACTGCCAGATTTTCAATGATGACCATCAAATCATTGCCTTTCTTGAGAAAGTAGAGAATTTTGATGAGTTGTATTTTGAGGGTAGCGATTCTCCGCCTTGAGAATCCGTGTCCAATATAGATCCTATCACAGGTGAGGAATATCTACAACTCAAAGGGAATAAGATCCCCAAAGGATTACTATCCTTGGAAAAGCTTTTTGACAAGCATGATCGCCATGTGAAGAAGCAACTCTCAGATTCTGACTCATCTAATGAAGTGGAACATATTAATTTAGGAACTGAAGCCAACCCTAAGATGGTGAACATTGGTAAATGTTGCACGGCCGAAGAAAGAAGATAGTTTGCTCAGCTACTGTAGGATTATATTGATGTCTTGGCATATTCATATGATGATCTAAAATCATTTCGGCCCAAAGAAGTGCAGCATGATATTCCTCTCAAGGTTGGAGCTTTACCTTACAAGCAAAAGCAGAGGCAGTACAATCCCAAGATCTCTGGAATGATTTTGGTAGAAGTTCAAAAGATGCTGAATGCACGGATAATATTCCCTATCCATCATTCAACATGGATAGCCAATATCATCCCCGTTTGTAAGAAGAATGGTGAAATCCACATTTGTGTAGATTTCAGAAATCTAAATCAATTGTCTCTCAAAGACAATTACCCACTTCCAGTGATGGATCAAGTTCCCAAGATCTCTAGAATGATTTTGGTAGAAGTTCAAAAGATGTTGAATGCACGGATAATATTCCCTATCCATCATTCAACGTGGATAGCCAATATCGTCCCCGTTCGTAAGAAGAATGGTGAAATCCACATCTGTGTAGATTTCAGAAATCTAAATCAATTGTCTCTCAAAGATAATTACCCACTTCCAGTGATGGATCAAGTTCTACAAAATGTAACTAGATCCAAGATGCTCTCCATGCTAGATGAATTTTCCGGTTATAATCAAATTGAAGTTAATTCAAGCGATCAACACAAAACTGCTTTCACAATGCCATGGGGAACCTTTGCGTATCACAGGATGCCATTTGGTTTGATCAACGCTGGCGCTACATTCCAACGTGCCATGGATCTCGCTTTCCGTGACGTGATGGGCAAGTTCATTGTGGTGTACCTTGATGATCTCATGGCTTTCTCTAAGCAACATGATGAGCATTTCTACCACTTGAGGCAAACTTTAGAGAGATGCCGTTAGCATGACATTTCCCTAAATCCCAAAAAATCAACTTTTGGGGTGACAAAAAGTAAACTTCTTGGTCACGTTGTATCTGCTGAAGGAATCAAGATTGACTTGGAAAGAGTTAATGGAATCAAATCTCTCGTTTTTCCATCAAGCAAAAAATCTGTTCATTCCTTTTTCGGCAAGGTAAACTTCTTAAGGAGGTTTCTTCCAGACTTTGCCGAAAAGACACGTCACATTGTGAATATGATGAAAGGTAACACCACATTTCATTGGACGACAGAAGGCTAGGCAGCTTTCGATGACATCAAGGAGGCCATTGCTCATGCACCTGTGTTGGTTTGCCCTAACTACACCAAAGATTTTGTTATGTACAGTTATGCTTCCGAGCATACGCTATCAGCAATTTTGGTGTAGGAAAATGATGAGGGTTTTGAATCCCCCATTGCATTCATGAGCTACCCCTTGAAGAATTAGGAGTTGAAATATTCTCAGATGGAAAAGCACGCTTTTGCAGTTGTAAAAGCCGTCAAGCATTTTCGGTTCTACATTCTAGGCAGTCATGTGAAAGTTCTCATCCCAGATTCAACTGTCAAGTCTATCCTCACACAACAGGAATTTGGAACAAAAGAGGCAATTGGATTTCCAAGATCCAGGAATATGATCTGGAAATTAAACCCACTAAGTTGATATGTGGACATGGCCTTTGTCAGCTTGTTGCAGAAAATAATCCAGATGAAGAAATTTTAGGGGATGAAGAAGTCTCAGATGAAGAGGAGGTTGATCCCAGTACACTTCCAATGGTACTATTTGTTAGCACCACTGATGAATGGTATTCCAATGTCACTCACTTCTTGACATATGAAGAATGTCCCAATCACTTGACTCCGAAGGAAAAGAGAACCGTCAAGCTGAAGTTAGCTAATTTTGTCTTGTGGGACAACGGCTTGTATAAGCGTGCAATGGACGGGACATTTCTCAGATGTGTTGATAAAGAACAACAACAAAAGTTGCTGAAATCTTACCATGATTTGGCATGTGGTGGACATTTCTCAGCACCAGTGACTGCTCACAAAATCCTGAGAGCAAAGTATTACTGGCCCACACTTTTTTAGGACATGTACTCTTAGGTGCGTAAGTGTGAATTGTGCCAACAATTTGTCGGCCGTCCCAGGTTGGCATCTTTGCCATTAAAACCTGTTGTGATCAATGAACCTTTCCAACAATGGGGCATTGATTTCATAGGTGCAGTTAATCCATCGTCAAGTGTCGAACATATTTACATTTTGACGGCTACTGACTATTTCACCAAATGGGTGGAAGCAATACCTACCAAGCGTGCTACTTCAGATGTAGTGTGCAGTTTCTTAAAAGAAAATATTATTTCTAGGTTCGGTGTGCCGAACAAGATTGTTGCGGACAATGCTTCTGCTTTCTCATCAAGCGAGATCATGAAGTTTTGTTTTGAACATGGTATAACTTTGTCACATTCTTTCAACTATTATCTACAGGGTAATGGTCAAGCAAAATCTAGTAACAAGAATATGGTAACTATAATCCGCAAGCTGGTGGACGAGAATCAATGTTTGTGGCACAAGACTTTGTTTGATGCTTTGTGGGCAGACAGAATAACTCCAAAGTGAGCAATCAGCATGTCTCCTTTTCAACTCTTGTATGGGTTGAATGCCAAGATTCCTATAACCTTAGAACTACCAGCCCTCAAGTTGGCTAAGGCCATTGAGGATGAGATGTTTGACAATTCTGTTGATAAGTGCATCATGTATCTCTCCGAATTGGAAGAGAATCGGGTTCAAGTGGCTGACCACGTCGTAGAACACCAGGACCAAGTGAAGAAGCTGTTTGACAAAAAAGCTAAGTCTCAAGAATTTCAAATTGGTGACCTCGTTCTCCTGTGGGACAAACAAAGAGAACCAAAAGGTATGCATAGGAAATTTGACTCACTATGGACAGGACCTTTCCAAATACATCAGTTGCATGATGAAAACAATTTCTTATTAGCATACAGAGATGGAACGCCGTTTGTCCTTCCTCACAATGGGCAACATCTCAAGCACTTTACACAATAAAGAAGTTGGTGTTGGTATGTAGATACTTTTTATTTTTTAAGTCCTTTTGAGTCTTTACAGTTTTTGTTTTTGTCGTCGTCGTCGCCTGAATCCAAGCCCAATGGATGGATAAAGGCACTTGAATTCTGGAATTCTTCTCCCTTCATTCTTTTCAAAAGAACAACTGAAGGAAGATCCCCAGCAGGAGCTAGCTGTTATCACAGAATCTAGCAACGCTCGTTCCACAGATAACCCCCTACTAAACTTGTCTGTTTCCTAGGATTCATGAAGTTCAAGTACGCATAACAAAGTGGTTTTCTAGGCACCTCAAAACACATTCCTAAGTCTTGAATAGTCAATTCAATCATTCCCCCATGTTCACCTCACAAAGACCTTCGAAACAAGATCCTTCGTGAAGTTTCACTGTCCGTACTTAGTGAATTATGAAAAATGCAGTGGCACTGAAAAAGTGTGCTCCTACCTTGAAGCCAAAATTGCCTAAGTACAAAAAATGCAAGGGCACTAAAATTTAGCGCCCCTGCATGAAGTGAAATTTCCAAAAAATGCAATAGCGCTAAATTTTAGCGCCATTACACTTTTCTTCGCCACTTAGACTTTTTCTTGGCCCTGGCACGTTTCTTCACGAATTTCACATTTTTCGTCAATCGTGCCACTTTTTCGTGCCTAAATTTATTGCTCGACTTGAGTTAGGTTTTTGATTTTCCTTTTCACTTAAAGGTGTTTTAATTTTCCATTTTCATTTATTATGATCTTTGTTCTTTTCTCTCTTCTTGCTGGGTGAAGTGCTTTTCAAACTACAAACACGTTATTCTGGATTTCACATTCTCATTCAGCACTCTTCGCGTTTTGGTCTTGGTAAGTCATTTGCTTTCTCTTCTTCTTTCATTTATGTATATGTTCTAGGTTTAGTATATGCATTTTTGTATGTATTATGCATTTTTCTACGCATTCTTTTCAATGTTTTTTCCATCCCTCTCACGCGTTTTTGTTCTTTCTTTTTCATTTCGCGTCTTTTCTTTTCCATTCGCGTTTTTCTTATCCTCACGCAATTGAACCCTCACTTCTTGTTTTGAATGCGCGTTTCTTTCCTTACTCTTCACTCGCATTTCATTCGCCATCTCCTCTATGCGCGTTGATCTTTGAGAACTTGTATCTTTACAACGATTTTTTTTGTTGAAATCTCTCTTTGTCGCCTTCTTCATTCGTTTTGATGCGAACTTTGAAATCACAAGAGGGTTTCTTTGTGAAAGTTTCTTTAGCTTTTGAATGCGTTTATAATGATGATGAATTGCAACCCTATCTAAAGGCAAACAAAATTGTCTTCAAATTTTTCATGTTACAAACAAATACATTTGCCAAGCATGAGCGCCATTTACATTCATCCTTTCATCTGTTTTTCCAAAATGTGCTAAAATGCGTAAGCATTGAATTTTAGCGCTATGACATATTGAAACATGTCAAAAATTTTCTAACTCTGAAGAGATGTAAGGGTGCTAAAATTTAGCGCCCTTGCATCAAAAGTGAATTTCCTGAGATGTAAGGGCGCTGAATTTTGGTGCCCTTACATTTTTTCTAGTTTTCTACAATCCTTTCCAGATGAGCTTCATTTTCGATCAGTACGCTCTGGAACCTTGTTCTTCCACCTTAGTGCTTTATTTTGCATGCCTTATCATCCGCTCCATGCTTTCCCATCCTCATTGCTCATTTTGCACTTTTCCATGTTTCCTAACAATTAATGTTTGTTTTGGCTAAACAGATTGCAGTCTCCTTTCAAAGATCTTCAAGTCAGAGTGATCAGAGTTCCAGTTCTTTTTGATGACTGCTAGTAAGCCTCCTTCCTCTTCAAAAGAAAAAGGCAAGATGAAGTACAAATATCAAGGTGTCTATCCGCTGACTGTAGTGCTCTCTAAGGTGGAAGAGATAAAAGACACAGAGGTTGGTCATCAAGACTTGGTTGATTTCACAAAGCAAAAAGAGATGAAGCCTCTTCTGGATTCAATGAGAGTGATCATACACAACAACCTTCATTTGGTGGCAATGTTCCCTATTGCTGTGCACAATACCGAGTTTGTTCTTCAGGTGGCATCTCATTACATTAGAGAAAGTAGAAGTGTGATCGATTCCTTCGGGCACGAGATTCTGAGACTCAACCTTGATTTCTTTGATATTGTTTTCAAGGTCCCTCATATGGAGAAATACATTGATATTTCTATATCAAAAGCATACGAGATCTTTGATACTGATCCTAATAAGGCTAAACAGTTGATAAATAATCAATGGTTAAAGAAGCCTAGATCATCTATTTCCAGATGGCTGAAAGGACTCCTGCAAAGTGACTTCAAAGATGACGTCAAAGATATGATCACATTTCTAAGTAGAGTGAAAGGCTTGTCGGAATCATCCACTTTTCACGATTGGATGTATGAATACATCAGGATCATAAGGAGACAGAAGGTGCATATTGACTGGGGCAAACAAATTAGTGATGAAATACATGAGCAGTTGATCAATGCTCCTTCTACATTGAAGTTCCACATGACTTCTTACCTGATGTATGTGGCGGCTGTAATGAGACAATTCCCAAGTCTATCTACAAAAGGGAATCAGATGATGGTGCCTGTGTATAGATATTTCTATCAATTGGAGCTGAAGGAAAGCTTTCATCACTTCAGACGGGTCACTGATGCTTTCTTTGCGCCTTTGCTCTTCAATTTTGATCCAACTTTGGAAAGAAGAAGAGTATCTGATGAGGCTTGTAAGGTGGTAAGTAAAGTTGGATGCATATTTCCCAAATTCCCAATGCTTACTTACTTGAGAGTAGGCTGCAACACTGGTTGTCCCTACATGCTACCACGTTATCGTTCAGATAAGTGGGTTCTCATGGAAACATGCAGATAGTTGATGTTAGTGCAAAAAGAACAAAGAAGCAACCACAAGCATGGATTCAAGTTCCCACTGAGCATCGACTGATATACTATCCAAACTACACAAAAAGCTAAGTCTGTTTATGTTGAAATGTAGATCATGATGATCAAAACCTACAGGTATAGGTTTGATTTCGATTACCGAGATGTCAGAAAAAAGTTGCAAAAGGGTCACCAACACAGGTATCGTTTTGAGGACATTTGGGCAGATTGCAGAGATGAAGAAGCCATTCGCAAAATGGACTATTGCAGATTGACGATTCAACAAATCAGAGATCTTGATATTGCTGACCTACTAGAGGATTTTGTAGATCCAGGTGATATCATGAATGTTGTCTATGATGAGCAAGGCATTGCTAAGAGGTCGTTGCCTACAATACAATGGTCTAGGAAAGAAGTTACCAGCATAAGAGAAAGGTTGAGGAAAATCCTAGCCAACATAGAAGAATGGTTACATAAACATGGTTATGCAATGAAAAGTTTCAGAACAGACTCAGAAGGAGAGGAATCTGAAGCAGAAGCTCGCCAACAACAAGAATTCTGTGACAAAAATAAATCAGCGGCCGTTCCCACTTCTTCATGAAGAGGTCCTAGGATCAAGTTCACTATTGGCAAGAAAGATACCCAGTCCATCCCAGAGATAGTAATCACGGAATCTAATCCATCTCACTCTAAAGGTAAAAAGCCTATTCTAGAGGAGGTAGATTCCGATGAAGAAGAAACTTCAAGTGACCAATCCATTGAAGATGAAGATTCATCAGAAGCAGACTCCAACGTAGAAGAGGTTTCTAAAAGCAGGCAAGAGTCTGATGAAGATTCTGAAGAAGGATCTGAAGGTGATTTTGAAGGTGAACCAGAATCAGAGAGACAAGAGGGTGATCAACAGGAACCCGGGCATGATCAAGAAAGAACTTCTTCTCCTCTTGAGAATGTAGTTGAGGAAATTCCCAGAACATCATTTCCTGTGACTTCAAATGTTCCTCATACCCCTCCAGATTCAAGAACTCCTCCACCTCCTATTCCCTCATCACCTATTCCTACCACATGCATTCCTGCAGCCGAGATATCTCCTATCCCTGCAGCATCAGCCTAGCTTGATACTCCGTCAGTGACAAGCATCCATATGGTTGATATACTGTCAAGCCCTCCATCGTCCATTCCGAGCCTATCTTCACCAAAGTATGAGATCACTTCTGAAAATGAATTTAATCATTTCATGAATGAGTCAATGCGTGATCAACTCAATGTGTCAACTACAAGAGCAATGATGACAGACACTTCTCCAATTGTCACGATACCTATGATAAGTTTAGATGTGACAATAACTTCAGAAGTAGCAATGGCGACTGAATTGACAGTAAATCCAGAAGTTCACACTTCTTCTCTTCCCCCTTGGCTAATATATCAAGTGTTGAAGCGTAAAAAACAAATGATTTCTCCGGAGGAGCTCGACCTCAAAGAGATAGTTCTTCCAAAAGCCAAAGGGAAGAAAAAGGCAAAGGTATACTCAAGGCTGAACATTGATAAGTTTGGCCGCAAGTATGCTGAAATTGGCATACCACCAAATGAAGAAGGTGATGTCAATATGGAGGACTACATGGTAACAAAGGTCCAGCTTGGCAAGGTTACCAATGAAAGTGAAAAAGCCAATGCGCAAGTCACTTTGGATATCTTGACTGGAAGGCTGGATAAAGTAGAGCAAGCTCGTAACATGTACAAACAGAGGGCAGAGCATTATGCGACTGTTATAAAGAGACTTGCAAGTTCTCCAAGTAATGCACAACCACTGACAGTGTTAAGTATTAAAGACCCAGTTGTCAAGAAAGCTGAGAAATTCGCCTCCAAAGGCAGGGTGTTGTATGATTTTGTTGAGAAGATTATTGAACATGGATCTCAGATTATATTGGTTGCAGATGAGAAAACTACCTTGTTGGCCAAGCTCACCACAGAGCTTGATAAAGAAAAAAATGTACTTTCCTAGGAGCGCAGAGACATGGAAAAATTCCTATTGTCATGGTCGGAAATGAAATAGGTAAAGCTCAGTAAATTGGTGGAGGTTGGGGTAATTCCTGACAAAGAAAAGTTCGTTGAGGTAAGGGAATCTTTGAAACACAGAATTCAAGTGGTTTAATCTCTTACAGAAGATCTTCACCAAGTACAGGAAGATGTCGATGGGCATCGTGCCATTCTTGAAAAAGGTATCAAAGAGTTGCCTGGTCAACTTCTTGAGGAAAATCGTATCTTCCTGCCGGCCACAGAAATATCCCAGATCTTCAAGGAAGCCATCATGAATTTGATTGACAGTTTAGACTTCTCAGAAGCTTCACTAAACATCATTTGTGATACAAGGCTCACATTGGACAACCTGAAGATGCATCTTGATAGGTGCAAGAAGGTTCACTCATCTGCCGTGAGATCGATCATGAGAATTCACACCATTGTGGATTACACCATTGGTCCATATGAGAAGTTCGTGCAGGAGACTAGGAGGAAATTTGAAGACTTCCACACCCAATGCAAAGAAACATGAAGCAACCCCCTATTCTCCAGTGTTAGACATTTCTAGTGCATCCCATTATGCATCTTGTAAATATTTCTGGACATTTTTTAATGTCATTTTGTAAATTGTAATTACACCAAGTCCAAAGATGTAATATTTTGAAAACAAATTACACTTTGACTTTGGTCAAAGTTAGGTGAGATCTCCTAAAATCGCTCACCTAAATTTCCTTAATTTTCTCAATCTCTTTCCTAATTTTTCTCATCCCTCTTTCTATATAATACGAGGGGGTTTCATTGTAAATTCATCCTTTAGTGTTTTGAAATGAAGTGCTGCCCTTTTTGAAGCAAATTTGTGAAACTTTGCGTTCATGCTTTGTGAATGAAATTCGATTAATAAAGAAGAGGATTGCAAGCCAAACTTTGCGTTGGATTCGATACTTTTGTGAGTTGATCTTATTTGGTGGTGATTAGCTTGAAGAATTTGAAGGACTCTAAGTAGTTTATGTAAACTTTGTGTTACATTTATTATTTAGATCTGCATTTGTATTTCTGTTTATCATTTGGTTGAATGATCTACAAGACTTTGTGCTTGTAATCATTCATGCTCTTGCATATTTTGGTTGAATTATCTACAAGACTTTGTGCTTGTAATTATTCATACTCTTGGATACTTTTGTCGAAGGATCTACAAGACTTTGTGCTTGTAATTGTTTGTGCTCTTTGATACTTTTGTTGGATGATCTATAGGACTTTGTGCTTGTAATCGTTCATGTTGTTCGAGGAATTGCTACATCTAAGAAGACTTTGTGCTTCTAACGTGACAAACGGTACATCTGCACAGATCCAACATTGATAAAGCTACGAAACGACTTTGTGCCTTCATGAGCTTTACCTTTTTACTTTATTTGTTTATTATTAATCACTTCTGGTATCTCTACGCTTCGCTTTGATGAGATAGAGGTATTGGTATTACTACTAGTTGTTAGTTTAAGGTTATCAAGAATTGTAAACTTCCAATTGTGAAGCATTGTAAACATCTTCTCTGAAAAAAGAGAGAAAGATGAATGTAACACACCCCCCCACTTCGTAAGTTTCGTGTACATTTTGTAATTGCTTGTTTGATTTACTATCGCTTTTGTTAGCAGTAATAAGGGCACCTCCCCTTTCCGAGATGAGAGATTTACATCTCACATAGCTGTGGCTAAAGTCCAAGTTGTGTAATCTATCGAAAAGCTGATTACATAATTTTCACCCAACAAGTAAAGAGGTGTAATTAACCTCTTGTCTTCCAGAAAATCTCCAAAATGGATTTTAAGAGTCCATTGGGATGATGCTGGGAAAAGGACAATAGCCAAAGATGTTTCAGTGCTTAGTGATATATGGAGTACCTGGTACTCACAAGGTTGTTTATGCGTGATGAGGTGGTTTGTTGCGGGCACATATGTTTCATATCGAGTCAAGTAGATGGTCCTCTTTAAGTTGGTTTTATAGGACAAAGAATCATCCTCTTTGCAGGTTGGGTGAGATTTGTTTGATTTTATTAGCCTTTGTAGTGTTGACATTGTTAGAAAACCGATCTATGATGGGCTCAAACAAAAAAATGTAAGTTTTCCTTTCAAGTGGTGCTTAACACAAGGGTCTTAGTGTGACTGATTGGTGCAACTTCACCTTTAAATGGAATCCATATCTGCTAGTTTTCTTTAGGGAAGGGGATCATGGTGCTTGGATTTTCATGGGTTAGTGAACAATGAAGATACCAATAGTGTGCAAGCGGTTTCGTATCTTGGTAGGTAAAGGCGAGTTTGCTAAGGATGTGCTAGAGACATATGAAGCTCAACTATCCTGGTTATTCAAGAAGGCTTCAGGTGATTTTCTGGTGGAGATCAAGAGGGTCATTGGTGAACATCAACTTTAGGGGGATCACCACCATGATGGAATGATGTTAAGTTTTTTCTTCACGAATGTGCTACATTCAATAAAGAGTATGCAACCGATTTGTAAATGCATCTATGATCTCCTGGTAGACAATCATGTGGAAGATGTCTTGAAGGTTCTAGCTTCCTATCCAGAATGGCTAGTGGATGGTTTGTGGGGCACTGGATGTGGCCAAAACAAGGAGCAACAAGAAGGTTGGAGCAGCAGCGGAAAATTTTAGAGAGGCAATCTTGGGAGATGATTTGAGGGTTTTTTTGGAACATGTTATTGCAAACAAAAATGTACTGTCAGATGTCCATATTAGTCAGATGACAGATTTGGGGATGGGTCTCATTACCATACTCTCGATATCCAATTGAGAGATTTTCTTTGTGATGTAATTGGTTTTTGAAATTAATTGGAAGAGTGCTACCCTCTCTGGTAGTGATTTGAGTTTAAAATAATACAAATAAAATTTAATTAATATAGATAGAAGAAATGAAAAGATGAAAATGCATTAGCCACTTTTAGGAGTCTATATTTTTCCCCTCTTTAAGAAAATGTGTTTTATAGTTGTAGACACATAAAATGTACATTCACTTGATCCTGATTTACTAACACCAATTCATCCTGAATAATCTCCTTTGCTAGTCATTTAATTAAATAATCTCCATTTAATTAAATTCATCACATTACGCCTCTTAATTAAATAAATCATTCTTTATCTAATTAAGTCATCATCTCCTATTAATTAAATAATTCATTTTATTTAATTAGTCTCTAAAGCCACTCTATTAAATTAAATAAATCAATCTTTATTTGATTTGATCTAACATCATCCCCTTTAGTTAAATAAATCAAAATCCTTATTTAATTAAAGTCTAAAATCATTTTCCTCTCATTTTGATTTATTTCAATCCAAAAGTCTAAGTCAAAATGGTCAAATCAACTAATCTCCCTTTAAATTAATCAAATCCTGATTAATGCTAAGTCTAATCCATCAAATCCTCTAGCTTTTTCCACTTGCTCATGAAAATCATTTTAATTGATTTATTAAATCTCCCTTTTCATTCAAAAAGACATCAAAGTGGGAATATTCTCCAAGTTTGAATTCTCCCCCCAAAAGGACTTGTCCATCCAACAAAGCATTAAAGTCTCTTACAAGTTCTTTTTCTTGAGCCATGTGGCATTAACTTCATCTTTCATCTCATCCTTCAAGCCATATTTTGAATTTCAAATATCCCCCTCTTTGCACATTCTCCAAAATGTGCTCCATCTCTCTTCAATAACATGTTGACAAGTGGCGCTTTATCATTGGATCATTTTTAGTCCCACATCCTCCATATCTTTCATCCTTCAATCCTTATCTCTTATAAATAGAGGTTGTTTCTATTTGTTTTGGAGGAGCCACAATCAATGTAAAATCATTATGCTCATTTAGGAGGAGAATGGGAGCCAAAGTTATCATCTTTTGAATCAAGTTCATCCATTTTCATCCATTTTTATCATCATAGCTAGGTTATGCAGGAGTTTAACCAAGGAAGCATCAAATCATCACCAAGCTTGCAAGGGATTGGGAAAGGGAAATTTTCCACATCAAAATGGCACCAATTCCCCCATGAGATTGAGAGTTGGATCATCTAAATATGATTTAATAGTTTCTTTCATTGTATTCTTCATTTATTTCTTATTTTGATGTTTCTAATAAATTGCATGGGGAATCTTAGTTCTAACTTGCATATGTGACTAACATTGTGTTTGTTCTTTATGTTTGTGTAGGTCTAGGATTGGGATTCACATTTTGGCACTAGAAGGAGGGCAAACTTGAAGATTTCAACACATTTTTTTCAAAAATTATGTGGTTTTTTGTTAACTTTTGTGTCTATAGGAATCTGCGCCGCTATCAGTCCAACAACGCCATACAACAATGCTAAAAACTCTAAACTCTGTTGTTGAGGTCTTCCTGCCCAAAAATTCAAAATTTCAAACTCTGACACTGGGTCATTTCTTTGTCGTTGGGTTCCCAATTTTTAAACAACATTGCTAGCCAAAATAGTGCCGTAATTGTGCTCTTTGTCCCTACTACAGAGCACTGTTGTCAGTCCTAGTGGTGCCATATAGCACCACTGACCTCTTCAAACTGTGATGCATATGCGGGTTGCACCACTGGGGTGGGGTAAAAATTTGAATTTCAAGTTATTTTTGACATATGCCTTTTTTCTTTTGATTATTTTGAGCTATTAACCTATTTTTTGCCTCTGTGTTTCTTGGACTAATTATTTTTTGCAAGTGGAGTCAAGAGATGATCAAGGAGAATTTTGAATTATAACATCATTTCTTTATTGTATCAAGTGTTTTTAAATGCTTTTGAGAAATTATAATCCCTCTCCTAAGGATTTGCTATCTTTCATGTTGTTAGGACTCAATAGATTTCAATTTGGGTTTAAAAAGAACAAGACAAAAGGATTAAAAAGAACCTTAGGAAAATTTACTTGATTTTGTTTAAGGTTAACAATTGAACAAGCAACTTTCACTTTTCTTTTGGTGCTTAAAAATAATTCACTCTTGCTTTGAAGGATTAAAATGAACACGTGCTTCTATGTTTTGTAATCACCTAACCAAATTAATATCATCTAAAAGACATATGTGCTTCTCTCGCACCTCACGGTGATCTTGAGAATCAAAAGGATTTTTGTGATATTAAGTTGTGTAAGTGATTGCCTCCACACTTCATTTGGGTTCTTAAAATTGGACAAAACTTGCGAGTGTGAGTGGAATATATCATGTGTGTTCTCTCTTTGTTTCTCAACAAAGATCGATTGAACTATGTATGTGTTTACTCATTTTTGTGTTATCTTAGAGGGCCTTCCTTGTGGGAAAAATTAATCACCCAATGGAATGACCTAATTAGGAACATGCTAAATCCAATTGACTTCCAACTGGTATATAAGTGTGGGTACTTGAGGAAAGGAAAGTATCATGAGGATTGTTCTTACGAGAAGGGCAACAATGGTCTCTTGCCACATGGATGACCCCCCATGAATGGAATGCCCCTACTAGAACCTTTGTTTAGTAAAGGCCAAAATCCTTAATCTATTTTTTGGTGCAAGAGGTCAGACCTTTGAAGCCACCCCACATTTTTGTGGCTCCTAGTAGAGATGAGAAGTATACCATGGGAGTTTCATGGGTACTGATGCTTGGATGACCCGAGAAGAGAGTGCAATGTAAGGGGGAGTCTGTGTGGTCAAGCATATAGTCATCTACTTTGAATAAGCGCAATTGGATTTATCCAAGTGGGGACTCAACAAATGTTGTCTCAATATCCATAGGGTTGTGCATGTCCTTGGAAACAAAACACTTTTCTTGATTGTAAACATTGGGAAAATAAACATTCAACATGAACATCAAATTTCAAACCCTTTAGAGAAGAAAATACCTTTGAAAAAATTTAAGTGTTATTGCTTTCCCCAGGGATTCTATCCTTAGAGGCTTCTACGCATTTAAATTTATATCTCAATTTTCTCACTAAAGTCAACAATAGGAAACTTTTCCTTGATTTCCTTGATTTCCACCTTTTTGGGATGATAAGAAGTTAGGACATTAGACATCTAGTTTGGAAATCTAATCAAGAAAGTGTTTGTGGTAAAAGCAATTCACTAATCAAGATGAAATCAATTGAACCCCACACATGTGCTTGTGTATCTTTTGTCATATGGTTTTTCATGCAAACATTGATCTTTTGGCTTGAAGTAATCTTAGGGAAAAGCATGTTCTGTACTATCTTGGTCTTGTAAACAAATCCCTCTTAGGTTCATTTAGGATCAAAACAACCAATCATTTCATCCATATCAAACATCAATCAAATCCCATCTCACAAGCAACTTTTGGACCATTGGAAAAATCATTTATAGTAGACTTTTGGAAAATCCTTTGAATCAAATCAAAATCATCTTGTTTGACTAGGTGTGTGTAGATGAATCCTTATTCATACACTTAGTTAAATTATCACCTTGTGGAAAAGTTTATTCCAAGATAATATCCAACATCTTGGGGTTTATTAGTTCATTATCCAAATCAAAATCAAATCCAAAATCAAAAATCCAAAAGTCCTAAAATCTAGTATTCCTCCAAGGGTCCTAAAAGCTCAACACCCACATCATTCACCCCTTTCATCCTTCATCTCATCATTGGTCCTAAACACCTTAGAGGTCAACAAGGTCAAAACACAAGAAAAAAACATGGAATATAAACTTGATTCATCCATCATGAGTGATCTAAATCAACCAAACTATCAAATCCTTACAAAACCAATGGATTATCAAAACTCACATTTACACAATCTATACATGGGATCACTATCTCCTACAAACCTCAATGGTACAAAAAATGTGAGTATGCCCAATCTAAATTTTGGAACACCTTTCCCTATGGTAGATTTAAATCAAAGTCCAAACCTACAAATCTATCAACCAAACAATCAGTACATGAGTCTTCAACAAAGCGGAATTATCCCACCAAATCCATACATGTCGAATGTGAATATACCAAGTACAACTTTACCAAACATGTCCATTTCGAATCCCCACTTGGTAAACTTTGGGATAGATATGTTTGCAAATCACACAAATGTTGTTCAAAGTCCAAACAATATGTTAACAACTCCATGTATTGATCCAAATCAAGGTAACACCATGTAAAATCAAAGTTACCTAAACAAGGAAATGTGATTCCCAACCGCAACAATGTTCAATTTCAACCTATCATGACAAACCTAAGCATCATCCCAAATCAGAACATTGTCCAAAATCAATCACCACATCTCCAAAATCAATCACCACAAGGTCAATTCAAAGGTCAAATCTCACAAGGCAATAGATGAAAATACACACCACTTGGGAAACCAATTGAATCGATCATGCAAAAAATGGTAAATGAGAATCTCATCAAAATCCCCATCTATGAGAAATATCAAGAGGACATATCTCAAGAATTTATTCCAAATCATAATCAACATCTTTGACCAAAGTCTAGCAATGGTCCTTTCCAAGACATTTTTGCAGATATTGAAGGAATCTTCAACTCAACATTTGATCCAAGTCCACTCAAAGATCAAGAGGATATTAAGCCACTTCCCATTCCTAATGAAGATATCCAAGGATCCTTTGAAATTGACCCTTGTCAATAACTTGATCCAAAGCATATCAAAAGCAATTCCAAAATTAATCAAGATCAAGAATTTGTATCTCCAAGCTACTACAATGATGTAATGGACACTCTCCTATCTATACAAGATTATCATATCCACATAGCACATACTCATCCACCTACCCATGAGATGCTTTATTTAGATGGACACTTAGATGATCTTCATTCATAATAGGATTCCTGTACTCCTGGCATTATTACACAAAAAGAGTGGGTTATTGATTCCTATAGTCAAAGTGAATTGTCAACATTAGAATCAGATATATCCAAAATTTAGACTGAGGACATCATGAATGAAGATATCCAACATTATCGACTCAAAGAAGCAGGTCATACAAAATAGGATATTCCAGAGTCAACAGAGAGAAAATTGAAATAATGTCATCTGCAGTGGTCATTTATTAGAGAATGTTTATTGAATAGGACATCTCAAAATAGGAAAAATCAAAGAAAAAAGATGCTACTACCACCATACTAGGTGCAACTATGTCTCAAGAAAATGTCAACATAGAGAGCACAAAGAATCCTTATATGAAACCAATGCCAATAATACAACCGTCCATGTCACGAATCTTCATCCACCTATCACCCCATCCACAAATTGGGACCAACATCAAAAGAAGAATGTGAATCAAAACAAGAAGAACATCATCAAAGAAAAAGAAGTTGAGAAGCATAATGGACAAATAAAATACATATGGATACCAAAGAATACAAAGAAAGAATATCCCTATCAAACTCCATTAGTCAAAGAAACTATGGGGAAAAATAGAAAAAAGGGAAAAGTATCCATCAAAGATGTCCACAAAGGAAAAAGTAAGCTTCTCAAGAAACTTACAAAGTATATCAAGCAGTTGGTCCTAACTCCACGCACACCTCTATATCCACCTATCATTTCTCATCTTCCTAAGTTTGGAGAGTCAAAGGTTCCAAACTATCAACCAATCCATCTTTTATTCCTAAACACACTCCATCCATGCCTCCACGCATGATATCCAATTCTCACATTGACCATGTATTGGTAGCCACCCTTCATAATAAGGATACAGATGACACTCTATCATGATGTGTGCACCAAGAAAAAGTTAACTCCGGTATCAACAAAGCAAATCAAGAATCTCAAAATTTGCATTCAAGTGCATGTATATTAGCAAAGCAAATTTTTCAGGAAAGATATCAGTGGCACATTATGAAAGAAGCATCTACATCAACACCACTAGGTGGTTCAACACAAGCTTAAAATATTTCACAGAAAAATACAAAAATAAAATAAAATATGAAAATCCAAAAAATAAAAAAAAGGATTGAAAACAGTAAAGAAAAAAATCATCCTCTAGTGAAAAACACTATGGTGGTGCTTTGGACAAGTACCATGATGAAAACCTAGCAAACAGACGTCATGTGTAGAATTGAGCATCTACGTGCACTTGTTTAGGTGGAAGGATCTCATCCCATCCATAATAAATCTAGCATCTCATCCCATCCATAATAAATTCAACATTCCATCCATCTTATCCATATCCATTCATCCATGAACCATTTATCCAATCCATTTCCATCCATCTACATCCATCTTCCAAATATTCTTGATCTTGATTAAAGTTAGGTGTACACTTTACACTTGCTTATGGTAAACATCTTCACATGGGTCATTTTCATTAATCCTATCCTATCCAACATTATTTGAGCCATGAAGCACTATTCAAATGAGCATCCTTTGTTTGGACACCTTATCTTATCACAAGATAATCCATATCCCTCCATCCATACATCTACCCAAGCATCCACCCACGGCATTCCATACATTGCTAGACATTGGGGGAAGATATTTACATCTTTGCTTCGGGAGTAAATCTTGATTTATATTCTCCAACTTATATGGTGATCTGAACATTGGAAAATGGGAAATCAAATTGGTCAAGCATTTGTGAGAAAAAATCCAAATCACTAGCCCATGGAATATTTTGAAGAGAAGATGTTCCTTATTAAGCTTCATCTTTCATCGAACATCAATCCAAACAATCAATATTAGTGGCATCTAATTTTCACATCAACATCACATCAAATCATTCAAACAAATTTTGTTCCAAACCAAGCTTCAAAATATTGATCAATCAAATCCAATAAATCCATCATCATCTTGGGATATCCATCCTAATCCTCATGTTGCTTAAACACTATCCTTGCATTGTTGTGTATCCTCAACAATGTTATCATCATCAATCCATCAATCAGATCAATCAACCTTAGCTTGGTTTTCAACAAAATCCAAAAATAGAGCATTGATGTCATCACACATATCCATACCCAAATCATCCAAAGCATGCGAAAATCCAAAACATATCAAAATCCAAAAACACTCAAAAAGCTAGAAAAACATCAAAAACGTGGAATCCAAACTATGTCATCTTTGAGCTTAAACGTAGGCAAGGCTAATCTTTGATCATCCCCTGAGACACAAAAACACAAAAACACAAAAAAATTCAAAACATTCATAAAATCGAAAAAAATCAAAAAAAAAATCCAAAAATGGCCTCAAAACATTTCAAAAATTCAAAAAATCCAAATATTTGAAAAAAAAAATCCATCCATCCCATTTTGCTTTCACCCACAATAATCTCATCCATAATAAAAAAATTGCCACCTTCATCCTTTGGCAACACAAACAGAAACAACCACAACAATCAGCAAAATCAAACATCAAATGCAAAATCAAAATCGAAACAACAAACTTTTAAATGCAAAATCAAACTCTTGATCATTTGCAAACATGTCAATCAACCTTATATCAATAGCCTTTCAAACAATCTATCAACTTGTCACCATCCACGAACATGTCCTAGGATGCATCCTTCCTACAATGGGCATTATCTTTGGAAAATCACTTTGTATTCTCATCGTAAACAAAACACATCCCTTTGGCTGAGGTATGAAGAACATTGGCTTGTTTGCTTGCTTGATCTTTTTTTTTTGATTTATCTTATTGTGCTCATTCCAATGACCTCTCGATGATGTCTATCAAAACAATTTAGAGAGAAAGGAATTATGGGGCAATGATCTTTATCTTTTTATTTGTTGTGCTTGTGGGATGTTCTTGTAATATAACCTTGGTCATGCATGCTTTGTTTGGGTGTAAGGAGGGTGTTTTAGGTGTCTTTTTGACCACATAGGAAGCCTTTCCTTTCTATGTTTTGGTCCAAGATATTTGAAATATCTGAACTGCATTTTAAATGAGGTTTCGTATGTTAGGTGTGAACAAGAATACTACTATCTGTTTGTCGAGTCAAAGTCCATCGCACTAGGTACAATGCCATCCTGGTTCTTTATACCTTGATGCATCATGCCTATGTGTGTTATCAAATATTAAGGTAAATAACCCTTTTAAAATCCCAATTCCTGATAAATAAAACATCATCATCATCATCCATCATATCTAATAAACTCTTAATGACTCATGGACTTGTTGGATCCTCTTGTCATCCATCTTATTTTTCTTATTCTTCTATCTTTACTAATATTTCTATCCAAGTATCAAGTGTGTGTAATATATCAAAATATACATGAGGCTATCCATGGTCAATGACTATCTATGCATCATCAAATTTGTCTACATCAAATATTGGAGTTGAACTAATCTTGAACCTCTTTATTGTGAGATTGACCCTCAAATTGAACTTTTCCCTCGATCTCTCGAGGGGGCAGTATACCAGCGTAATTCTTCCAATGGGGTAGCAGTGGGGCATATGAAAAAATATAAAAAAATTTGAATTTTGATCTTGACAAGTTTATTCCTTAAACCGACGCAATAGGTACATTGCTTCAAAGAGGGGAAAAATGTAGACACGTAAAATGTACATGCACCTGATCTTGATTTACTAACACCAGTTCGTCTTGAATCATCTGCTTTGCTAGTCATTTAATTAAATTCATCACATTCTACCTCTTAATTAAATAAATCATTATTTATCTAATTAAGTCATCATCTCCTATTAATTAAATAAATCATTTTGTTTAATTAAATCCTATAGTCCCTCTTTTAATTAAATAATTAATTTTATTTAATTAGTCTCTAAAGTCACTCTATTAAATTAAATAAATCAATCTTTATTTGATTTGATCTAACATCATCCCCTTTAGTTAAATAAATCAAAATTCTTATTTAATTAAGTTTAAAATCATTTTCCTCTCGTTTTGATTTATTTCAATCCAAAATTCTAAGTCAAAATGGTCAAATCAACTAATCTCCCTTTAAATTAATCAAATCCTGATTAATGCTAAGTCTAATCCATCAAATCCTCTAGCTTTTTCCACTTGCTCATAAAAACCATTTTAATTGATTTATTAAATCTCCTTTTTCATTCAAAAAGGCATCAAAGTAGGAATATTCTCCAAGTTTGAATTCTCCCCCCAAAAGGACTTGTCCATCCAACAAAGCATTAAAGTCTCTTACAAGTCCTTTATTCTTGAGCCATGTGGCATTAACTTCATCCTTTATCTCATCCTTCAAGCCATCTTTTGAATTTCAAATCTCCTCCTCTTTGCACATTCTCCAAAATGTGCTCCATCTCTCTTCAATAGCATGTTGACAAGTGGTGCTTTATCATTGGATCATTTTTAGTCCCACATCCTCCATATCTTTCATCCTTCAATCCTTATCTCTTATAAATAGAGGCCTTCTCTATTTGTTTTGGAGGAGCCACAATCAATGTAAAATCATTATGCTCATTTAGGAGGAGAATGGGAGCCAAAGTTATCATATTTTGAATCAAGTTCATCCATTTTCATCCATTTTTATCATCATAGCTAGGTTATGCATGAATCCAACCAAGGAAGCATCAAATCTTCATCAAATCATCACCAAGTTTGCAAGGGATTGGGAAAGGGCCATTTTCCACATCAAAATGGCACCAATTCCCCCATGGGATTGAGAGTTGGATCATCTAAATAGGATTTAATAGCTTCTTTCATTGTGTTATTTGTTTATATCTTATTTTGATGTTTCAAATGAATTGCATGGGGAATCTTAGTTCTAACTTGCATATGTGACTAGCATTGTGTTTGTTCTTTATGTTTGTGCAGGGCTAGGATTGGGGTTCAGAATAGCATTGTTTAAAAAAAAAAGATTAATGATATGCCCCAACATGCCCTAGTAGACCATAGGATGGAGGATGTGATGCCTCCTTAAGAGATTGGCTATAAAACAAGTCTCAATTCAATCTCATGTCAAGAATGATTATTTAATAAATACATATAGAAGAAATGAAAAGATGGAAATGCATTAGCAATTTTTAGGTGTCTACATTTTTACCCTCTTTGAGATAATGCATTTATAGTGTTTTTTCAAAGAAAAGGATTAATGATATGCCCCAACATGCCTTAGTAGATCATGGGATGAAGGATATGATACCCCCTTGAGAGATTGGCTAGAAAACAAGTCTCGATTCCATCTCACAATAGAAATAATTATTTATAATCTTGTTTTTGTTATTATGATTAAAAATGATTTATTATGATAATGATACTATGTTGCATACTAACACTTGTGAATGCAACAAAATTAATCTCTACCAAGGATCAAATATCAAAATGAAACATATAAAGAGGAGATGCCACAAAAAGATGATATGTAAAGCAACAAGGAAAAAGAAACAAGACATATTGTTACTTTGAAGAGGAACTTGAAAAAGTGGATAACACTTGTCATTTTACCAAACTTGCATACACACAAGACACATGCAAACAAGAAAAGAAAGCCATGTCTAAACCCAAGCTGCTCTAAGCACATTAAGATATAAACCTTTATTGAGAAAATGGGAGACAAAAGAAAGTCAAACATGTCAAATAAGACAATCATGCTATGACACAAGTTGCTCTAAGTTTATTAGGATAGGCTTTCATTGAGTAAATAAGATTAAAAAGATAAAACCATGAAAGCAAAAGAAAAACAATTGAGAAATAAAATAAACAACCAACATACTTTTTGCAAAAGGATAAGGTTAGTTTGATAAGTAAGGTCCATTGTAGGAAGGATGCATCTGTTAGGACCTTAGATTTGTTTTGATAATGTCCATCACAGGAAAGACAATTCCATTAGGACATGAAAACATTTTTGATAGTGAAACATAGAAAAATAACATAGGTTCACCAAAGCATAGGGTTTTATGCTAAATTTGGAATGTTTCACCAAACTTACTATAAATAGAAAGGGAAAAATGGGGTGTAATGAACCTACCTATTTTTTTTTTCATTTAGGAAATGAGATCCTCCAAGTTAGAATTAACTTTCAGCCCTTCTAGGTGAGTCGATTCTATGGAAGATCTGACAATTTCCTTTATGTGTGTGTAGACATGGGGTAAAGTTCAAACAACACTTTTGGGAGATGAAAATAAAATAGTAAATGAACTCAAATCTGTAACCTAAGACCTGATTCATGTAGATGAAGCATAGCTCTAACATAAACAATCAATTTTGTGCAAATTTGATGAGTGGAAGACACTTAAAACTTGCCTCAAAAATCAGTTGCTAAGTGTCCAAAAATGGCGAATGGGTCTTGAGACAACCTTTTGAAATGAATTTTTGGGAACCTCTAAATACATATCTAAAATGAAATTTCCCACTAGTTTCACTTGAAAATGACAAAAAATAAATCTGAGATTTGAGTTTCTATGATCTTGACAACTTTTCTTATAACTTTGACAACTTTGGCAACTTTTGAAATTTTGCACTTTAGAGATTTCCACTCTTCAATTTTTCTTCAACCTAGGACCTACAACACAAACACAAAAGGGAAATTTTTTTTTTTTGTTGAATGGGGGTTTGGCTTGGTCAAACACCATTTGGGTAATTAAACCTTGAATTAAAATAATGAAATATGAAAGGAATGATGAATGAACAATGCAATGCTACAAATCACCAAACTCTTGACTAAACCTTTGGAAGTCTACATTATTTATCTTGATATTGCATGAAATGGCTTCAATGGATGTGGATCTTGATACTTGAATCTTGATTTGAATGCTTTACTTGAATCTTTGAAACCTACATCACAATGTTAGCTCCAAAAACATGCACGATTGAACATAGCTTTGACATGATGCTTGAGATCTTGATTTGTTGTAATAAATCACTGATAAGTATACTCTTGAATGCTCTTGACAACAATATTTGATCATATGAAATTTTACCTCTTGCTAGATTCTTCCTTAGACTTGATTTGATCAAAATAACCTTGCTTTTATAGATGATTATCTAATTTCCCGAAAATCAAACATTGCAATCCAACATTTGAATACGAATTTGGGATCATGAAAATACTACCAAAAAATTATTTAAAATTTGAATTTTCAACTTAAACAGGACCCATTCACCCATGGGTGAATGGGTCTTGACCTAAGTTATCAGGATTTTTTAATTTCGAGGTATTAATAATGATAAATGTATTTATTAAATCAAACTCCCCCTTTCAGAAATTGCAATTAATTAGTCTTATAAATAAAAAATTTAGGAAATTAGAGGCTTAATAAAGTCCATTTAAATTGATGGGACCCCAAAAAAGTGTGAAAATATAAAGGAGTACATTTTTCTACACTACATTTAGTCTCCACTTTAGTGAGAGGATGACCTTGCGTCAAACTCACACTAAAGTAGACAAATATGTGTTAAGAGGGGTCCAAGTGAACAAATGTTGATGGGATAGGATGAAAAAGATCAAGGAGGTTGTACAAGTCCACAAGATCTAATATCTCATGGAAACCAACATAAGCACAAAGGGATACACACAAGACGTATGATATGCAACAACAAGACAAGATACACAAACATACAATGTCAAAGACCTAAAAGAAAGAAAATGAAAAAGGGGTGGATCAAGCCTCAAATGTTTGTCCAAATCAATGTGGATCAAGCCTTAGCTATTTGTCCAAAAAAATTTACAATTGAAACTTGTTGTACATCCACTATGCAAACAAATGTGCTCACATGGGCTAGTGAAATATACTGTCCACTAGGTGAGCCCCCGAAAGGTGGTTGATGGGAAATTCATCCCAAGTCTAAAAGCTCCCATACGTCACCATACCAAAGTTATACCTCTTGATAACTTTGATAAGGCACCACATAAATTTTCACAAGGCTAGCAAGTTGCATTATGCTAGACACATGAAAAAGGCTCTACTGGAAAGAAAGTTGTGTTATGCTTGGTGGCCTTGAAAAAGGTTATACATGCAATGAGATAAGATATTCAAAGGGGTTTTTCTTAGTTCATGAAAGGTATCACCTTAGAGAACATTGTCCTTAATATCTCTAAGAGAGGACTAGTCAATGATAAAAGATTCACAACCTAGGGAATGCAATCCATAGCAATACCACTAAGAGGAATGTCATATGCTCAGAAAGGTTGCAATCTTGAAGGATATCAAAAAAATAACACCACCAAGAAGACACATCATGTGAATTAAGAAGACCACACTTTGAATAAAAATTTCACATATTCTAAGAGATTTATAATATCATCACTATGAATGGGGCATGCAAACAATGAACGAGGACAATATACCCCCCACTTAAAATGTCAACATACTTACTATGTTGGTATTTTAAGTATAAATAGAGGAAGAGGTGATCATTGAAAAGAATGCACACCTTGAAAAATTAGTTATCCTTGCTCCCTAATCATAAAGACAAATACAACCACCAAGAACTATCATGTTACTACCAAGAGAGATATGGTTGCACCTAATATTGTACCACCATGAATGGAAATGAGCAAGACACATAAAGATACTAATACCACATAGTGATGAGAAACTTGATAGGATGAAAATCAACATTAATTAGAGGAAGTAGGTGCTTCACCACAAGGAAGAGCACCATAATACTTAAGATGTTAAATTTTATCACTCAAAGCCTTACATTCATTAGTAGAATGACCATGAACTCTATGATATGCACAAAATGAACTTTTGTTATAAAATTTCTTTCGTGTTCTTGGAGGGAGAGGTATCAAGCAATATTAGAGAAGTCTTGACAAGATACTCTCTTGATCAATAGTAGATGTTCCTTTCTTTTGTGACAAAGGTATCTCTTGCTTAGTACAAGGTGTCATACATACACATGACTCTTTAGATTGTGAGATTTTGTACTCTCCCTTAAAAAAGGGTGCAAAATCTAATGAACCCCAATCATTACTAAGACATATGTTTGAAGATGTCCTAGGAGTGTTTTGCATTATGACATTGATATTAAGTGAAAATTTCTTTGATTCTTTCATTTCTTTCGAGGGACAATAACCAAGACCACTAGTTGTTTCTATCAGTTTAGGATGCACAAAGGTTAAAGTTGTCTTAGAAGAATCTTTTGTAATAGTGTTGGTATTGAGTGAAGGATTTTTTGATGCTTTTATTTCTTTCAAGGGACCATAAACATGACCACTAGTTGTTTCTTGTGTGTTAGGCTCTATAGAGACATGGATACCTTGTTCTCTAGCACCACATCTTTTTCCACTATAACCAAGTTGTTTCAAAAGTTTGTAACCTCTTCCATAAAGAATTTCCATTTCTTTTGGATTTGGTGGTTGCTCATAATCAACTTCATCAATTTTTTTTTGTAATTGGTTTCTTCTTCTAAAGTGGTTGAAGTGGATGCTTTCGAAGGTTCTTTTGAATTTTGTGTTGGCATTACCATTGGTTCTTTTTTCTTTTCAAACTCTTTTTTTATGCTCTTGTATTCTCCCATGAATGTAGGTGTAAAATATAAGGAACCCCAATCATCTTTCGATAACTTTGTAACTTTTTCAATATTGTTCTCTTTTTCTTCCTCTTGCATAGGTTCTACTTTTGAAGTTGGTATCAATGTTTTCAAAGGACTTTCCTTGTCTTTCTCAATGTGCAAACTTTCTGGTTCAGGGTCAACCTTGATTGTGTACACTTTATTGTTGTAGACATACTTCATTATACAATGAAGAGTTGAAGGTACCACATGCATCTTATGAATCCATGGCCTACCTAAAAGAATATTGTATGGAAGATCTTGGGGTATAACATGGACAGGAGTCTGAAATGTAGCCTTTCCAACTGTAATAGGTAATGTGATCACACCAAGCAGTTGTTTTCCTACATTATTGAACCCATGAATGGATAAAGAATTAGGTTTAATATTGGTCTTATCTATTCCAAGCCTATCCAACAAGGTTATGCTACACATGTTAAGGGCTAAGACATTGTCGATAAGGGTTCGCTTTATACCACACCTATTAATGATAGCCATTATCATGAAAGCATCATTTTGTTTTTGTACTTCTAATAAAGTTAACTCATCTTGATGGAAAGTAATATCTAAGTTGAACGAGTTCATACCTTGAATTAGGGATGCTACATCATTTGGTTGCACAATAGGAGGGACAAAAACTTGTTGTAAGGAATTTTGAAGCATGTTATGGTAATTAGGTGAAGCTTGAATAAATCCTATAAGGACATCTTAGTAGGAGTATTTTTAAGTTGTTCCACAAGGTCATATTCTTTTCCACTGCGTTGCAAGATATTAGGTGTAGGTGGGAGATATGGTTGAAGTAATGGAAGGGATGTTGGAGTCTATCTTGGTTGTTGATTGTTCCTAGCATTATATGTGTGAGCAATGGTATTGTAACTCAGTTGCTGCAAAATATTGTTACTATCAAGTTGCCTTGTAAAATTCAAGATATCTCCTAGGGATAATGGTTCTTTTTAGGTGGTCTTATGATAAGAATGGGTTTTTTTAACTTGGTGTTGATATGAGGGTAGGTAGATGGTAAGAAGTGGCCTAGGGGATGACTTGGGAGGTTCAATAATTAGAGGACTTGTAGGAGGACTCAAGGGATATCTAATGTTCATAACCTCAAAAGACTTATCCTTATTGTGATGATATTTTAGAAAAGGAAAGTCTACTGTTACCTCATCATACTCATTTAATGAATCCACATTACTATTGTTTGAAAGACGTGAATGTTGTCATTTTCTTGCACCATGATACCTTCCCTAGTAGGAGAGTTTTTAGGAGAGCAACAAACTAGTTTTTTATGACATTCAATGGTTGGTTCTTCTAAAATAACTTAATGACATGTAGGGGAGATATCAATGGTTGTATTTTCTTGCTTATCAATGATTGCATCCTCTTGCTAAATAATGTTTTCCCAAGTGGGAGAAGAGAAACAAATAGGATTCTCATGGTTCTCAATGATGGGTTCCTCTAACACCAAAATATCTTCTTCACAAATATGAGAGATATTGGGAGAAGAAAAAATTGATTGGCATGATTGTATTCTCTTTCACCAAGTTAGTTTCACACGTAGGGGGAGAGGGATTAATGAAAAATAGGGAAAGAGGGGAAAGGACTTCATATTCATATGCTTGTAACAATAATTTCTTAGAGTATTTAACAAATTTTGAAAACAGAACATGAAGTATGATAAAAAGAGAATTTTGTAATGAAAACATGATGTAATAATTTCTCTATAGGTTTGAAATGTAACAATTATTCCAATTTTTAATGCCTAAAATAAATGGATGATTAGACATTAATGCATAAATAAAAAATTCCTAAAAATTGCCATACTAAAACTGTGGTTTACCAACAAATTTGGGAAGTGCAAAAAACCACAAAAATGACTAGAAAAGATGGTTTTGATAGGACCTCAAAGACTCATTCACCCATGGGTGAATGAGTCTCTGCACAGGGTTTGAAAACATGAAAATACAATTTTTGGGTTGTTGTATGTGTTCTTTATTCCAGGGCTCAAATTGTTACTTCTATGATAGAATTTTCTAGAATTTGATGTCTAAATGCAAGTGACATGAATGATAAATGATGAGCAATATGAAACTTTTTAAAATGCAATTTTGATTCAATTTTTGAATATGAATGATTGAACATACACTAATATGCAAACTCTATGCAAAATCAATGTAAAATGCATGCAAATTTTTGAATTTTTTTATATTTTAAACAATGCAAAATATAAATTTAAAACCTTAAATGAAATGCAAACTAATGCAATTTTGACAACCCTTGATGAAATGCAAACTAATGAAATTTAATGCAAAATAAATCAAATCTTAGATCTAGGGTTTGAATGGACTCCAATTTTAGAAATTTTGATGTACAAAGTTGGGTTCACCATAATGAAACATAAAAAAAGAGTGTAGGTCCACCACAACATAGAAAAATGGGGGTTTATTATCAAATTTCCATAAATATAAAGGGGATAAGTGGGGTGTGATGAACCTACCTTCTTCCATTTCATATAGGAAATGAGATCCTCCAAGATAGAATTAACTTTCAACCCTTAGGTGAGTCAATTCCATGAAAGATCTAGCAATTTACTTTGTGTGTGTGGATCAGGGGTAAAGTTCAAACAACACTTTTGGGAGATGAAAATAAAATAGTAAATGACCTCAGATCTATAAAGACCTAATTCATGCAGATGAAGCATAGCTCTAACAAAAGTAGTCAATTTTGTGCAAATTGGATGAGTGGAAGACACTTAAAAATTGCCTCAAAAATTGGTTGCTAAGTGTCCAGAAATGGGGAATGAGTCTTGAGACAACTTTTTGAACTGAATTTTCAGGAGCCTCTGAAGATAGATTTGAGATTCAATTTCCCACTGGTTTCATTTGAAAATGATAGAAAATAAATATGAGATCTGAGTTTTTGTGATCTTGACAACTTTTCTTGCAACTTTTGCAATTTTGCACTCTAGAGATCTCCACTTTTCAATTTTTCTTCAACCTAGGACCTGCAACACAAACACAAGAGGGAAAAATTGTTTGTTTTTAGTGAATGGGTTTTTTCTTGGTCAAACCCCATTTAGGTAATTAAATCTTGAATTAAAATAATGAAATGTGAAATGAATGATTAATGGACAATGGAATGTTACAACTCACCGAACTCTTGAATAAACCTTTGGAAGTCTACAATATTGATCTTTATCTTGCATGAAATGACTTCAATGGATGTGGATCTTGATACTTGAATCTTGATTTGAATGCTTGACTTGAATCTTTGAAATCTACATCACAATGTTAGCTCAAAAAAATGCATGTTTGAACATAGCTTTAACATGACATCTGCTTGAGATCTTTATTTGTTGCAATAGATCATTGATAAATCTTCTCTTGAATTCTCTTGACAGTAATATTTGCTCCTATGAAATTTCACCTCTTGCTATATTTTTCCTTATACTTGATTTGATCAAAATAACCTTGCTTTTATATATGATTTTCTAATTTCTTGAAAATTAAACATTATAGGCCAACATTTGAATATGAATTTGGGATCATGAAAATATCACCAAAAGCATTTTTAAAATTTTAATTTGCAACTTAAAGGGGACCCATTTTCCCATGGGAAAATGGGTCCCGACCTAAGTTGTTAGGATTTTTGAATTTCAAGGTGTTAATAATGATAAATTCATTAATTAAATCACACTGCCCCTTTCAAAAATTGCAATTAATTAGGCTTGTAAATGTAAAATTTATGCAATTAGAGGCTTAATTAAGTCCATTTAAATTGAGGGGACCCAAACAAAATGTGAAAATTTAAAGGAGTACATTTTTCTACCCTACAAATAGTGATACCAAAAGGCAAACAACAAGCTGAATGAAATAACTTGCACAATAGAAGAATATGATAGGAAACATGTTACAAATACTTGATAATAACTAAGAATAACAAGCCACTTTGAGGGAGAAAACCTCCAAATATCTCCAATGAGAACAAAATTTGTAATATCATGATGAAATAATACTCACTACCTCCTATATTTACTTTATTTATACTTAGGATATCATCCAAGATGACTTAGATAACCCTATATAAGCCCTAGGTCAACCTAATTAACTAAATAACAATATAATAAAGATAATATGACTTAATTAAGAGTTAAGATAGCCACAATCTGACTATTCATAACCCGATGTACTCTAACATTAAGGGTGAAGCATGCCCCCCTCTTCAAAAAATCATTGTCCTCAATGCTAAGAAAGTTTGGATTCTTCTAAATGAACCCCTCATCCTCCTATGTGGCATCTTCAATTGGTAAATTCCCCCATTGGATGAGATATTGAGTGAGTGCTTTGGTCCTTAGCTTCCTTGTGTATTTTTGAATAATAAACTCTAGTTTCAATATATGATTCTTCCTTCTTCATTGAGCTTAGGTAATACTATCTAAACTTAGGGATATTATTTCTAGTTATCTTTTTCAAACAAGAAACATGAAAAATTGCATCTATCTTTGTTGTTGATGGCAATTCAAGCTTGTAGGAAACACTACCTATCTTTTGCATGATTTTATATGGGCCATAATAAATTGGAGACAACTTTTTATTCTTTTATTGTTGCTTTAGTGACATTTTCTTGTAAGGTTACAATCTCAAGAAAACCCCATCCCCAACTTCAAAACTTCTTTCACTATGGTGCTAGTCTGCCAGCTGCTTCATTCAATTTTTTTCGTGGATAAATTCTCTTTAAGTATTGAAAGTACTTGTTGTTGATGAAGCATGTGGTCCTCCATCATGTCAAATATTAGTGAAACCTTCAATGATGATGTGATGGAAGGAGGATGATATCCATATAATGCCATAAATGAAGACATTTTTGATGAACTATGGAAGGAAGTATTATACCACCATTCTACTATTGGTAACCAATCTACCCATTGAGACTACTTATTTGAAGTCAAACAAAATATCTATCATTCCAAACACTTATTGAAAACCTTCATTTTCACATCAAATTGAGGATGGTATGAAGAACTATGAGCCAATTGAGTACCTAAATATTTGAATAAATTTGTCTAAAAGTTACTACTAAAGATAGGATCATGGTCACTAACAATAACCTTAGGTGTACCATGTAGCTTTTGAATATTCTCAAAAAATGTTATTTCCACTGTACTTGTTGTAAAAGGATGTGATAATACAATAAAATGTGCATATTTAGTGGGGCCGATTCACTACTACCATGATGACATGTTCTTACCATTAGATCTTGGAATCTCTATGATGAAGTTCATAGAGACCTCTTCCCAATGTTGGCTAGGAATACTTAAGGGTTGCAAGAGACCATGTGTCTTAATTATCTCCGCTTTATTTCTTTGACAAACCAAATATTTTTCCACAAATTTTTGAATATCCCCTTTTAGCCCTTCATAAAAGAAGTCTTTCTTGATTCGATGACATGTCTTCAAAAATCCTAAATGACCATCAACTGGAGACTCATTAAGCTATGTGATAATAATTTGTTTGAGAGAGGAATTCTTGAAAAGATATAATCACTTTTTATACTCTAAAGTATCTCCCTTCTAGAAAAACTTACTACTAGGATTACTCTATAATTGTTGAATGAGATTACTTGTAACAACATCATTGTGCCACTCTAATTTGGCTTCTACTAACCAATCTTCTTGTAATATTCAACTAGAACATAATAAATATTCATCCTTCTCATCCTTCATTGATAGTGCATTTTCCACAACATTTTCCTCCCCTTTCTTATATACAATCTCAAAATCATATCCCAACATCTTAGTGACCCATTTTTGTTACTCTTCAAAAGATAATCTTTGTTACAAAAAATATTTTAGGCTATCATGATATGTATTAACCTGCTAGTGGATACCCATTAGATAAGACCTCCATTATTTTATTGCATGAAGAATAGCTAGCATTTCCTTCTCATAAATACGTTTGAGTTGATTCTTACCCTTTAATTGATGAATCTCAAAAGGAATGGGCTAACCCTCTTGCATGACAAATTTTCCTATATCATTTCCTGAAGCATCACATTCCATAATAAAATCCTTGGTGAAATATGGAGTGGCAAGCACGAGAGTTGTACACATAGCCTCCTTCAACATTTCAAATGCTACATTAACGGATTCGTTCTAGTGAAAATATTTTGTCTTCAATAAAGTTGTGAGGGGTGCTACTATACAACCATAATTATTCACAAATATTTTATAGTATCCAATCAATCCCAATAAACCCCTCATTTTTCTTAATGGTTTTGGGAATAGGTCATTCCGTAATAGCCTTAATTTTGTTAGGATCCACCTTTACTCCTTCATGTGAAGTGTCCCAAGTACTCCACCTCATTGAGACCAAAAGTGCACATGGATGGCTTAGCATAGAGTTGATGATCTTTGAGAACTTGTAATACTTAATCTACATGTTATAAGTGTTCTTCCCATGTTTTTCTATAAATCAATATATCATCAAAGAACACTAATACAAACTTCCTCAAGAATTTTTTAAAGATGGAATTTTTCAAACTTTGAAATGTAGATGGTGCATTGGTAAGACAAAATGTCATCAACTAAAACTCATAATGACCCACATGAGTCCTAAATATTGTCTTACAAATATCTTCTTCCTTAATTAAAATTTGGTGATAACTTGATCTAAGATCTAACTTTTTAAAATACATAGCTCCATTTAATTCATCTAGTAAATCATCAATGACTAGAATAAGAAACTTGTCTTTGATGGTGTACATGTTAAAAACTCTATAGTTCAAGCACATGCGTTAAGTTTCATCCTTCTTATGCACCATCACCATGGGTGATGAGTAAGCACTTTATCTATTCCTCGTGATTCTTGCCTCTAACATCTTCTCAACAATCTTTTCTATCTCACTTTTTTGTATATGTGGGTACCTATAAGGCTCAATGTTGGGTGTATGGATCCTTGGAACTAGTTGTATGGAATGATCATGATCCCTCTTAGGAGGAAGTCCTTTAGGCATATCTTCAAAAATCACTGAGTGATGATCAAACATTTCTTGTAAATCTGGATGGGTGGGAGCATTAGATTGAGATACTTCTAATGAACATAATTGTGCCACAAATCCATCAAGTCCTTTCTTAAGCAACTTCCGCATTTGATGAGAGATTACCATTTGTGGGGAATTTTCCTTCATCCCTCTTAGATTTATTTTCTTTCCTTTTGATTGAAATTTCATGAATAGTTCTTGAAATTTCATCTAAATTGTTCCCAAAGTAGTAAGAAATTGTGCTCCCAAAATAATATCTATTTCACCCATAGAGATAGCATATATTGAGCTATCAAAGTGATAATCTTATTTAATGTTATGCCACCTTTCACAACAAATTTAACAATACCACCATTTGCAATCAAGACCTAAAACTCTAGAGCTAGATATATAAAACAATTTAGACAAGTAACCTACTTTTTATTGATGAAATTATGAGTACTACTAGATTCAATCAACATTGTTATTGAATTGCTTTTTTAAGAGACTTACTACCTTGAGAGTTTGTAGAGTGCTAAAATCTGAAAGTGCATGACAATAAATGATTGGTTGGGAATCATGTGATTCCTCATCTAAATCCCTTTCAGCCTCTAATATTGGTTCCTTCTCTTCTTCCTCACTTAGACCTTCAATATAGAATAATTTATTTTCACTGTATTTATGTCATGACTGTGTTTACTATCACAATTAAAACACAACCTTTTTCCTCTCTTCTCCTTAATTTGTTGTGGGGTCAACCTAGTAGGTTGAGGAAGAGAAGGTGTTGAATATCCTTTGTCTCTTATCACATTATCCCCTTGCTTTCTAGGAGTCAAATACTTCTCTACCTCACATGCTAAGATAAAAGACTCAAAGATAGAGCTAGGACTAAACACATATACCTCATGTTAAATGTGATCCTTGAGACCACCCAAAAATAAATCATTCAAAATTTCTCCTTTGTAATTGTACCCACTCTTAAGGATAGATTTTGTAATTGTTGAATATAATCTTTGACTGATCTTGTTTGTTGAAGTTTGGCTAGTTGACTGAAGAAGTTGGCTATCACACTGCTAGTATACTATGATTGGAACTCCTCTTTAAAAACTGACCATGAGATATTGAGACCCTTTTAGAATGTCAATGAGTACAAATCCATCTATACCAAATGAATTAATCTAATTCTAGATATAGGGAAGCCATTATGACCTTTTGTCTATTTGGGACTTGATGTACATAAAAAAAAATCTCCATTTGGTTTGTCCATGTTAGTGGATCCTTGCCATCAAACTTACGCATATCCATCTTTGGTATCAAATTCCTAGATCCCATATGAGTATTTAAATTTGGATCAAGAGTTGTTGACTTGGATGATTCACCTTGATTGCTTGAGACCTCCTTTCTTGGTTCATTCATATAAGCACTTAACATGCTTCATGTGTCTGATATATCTCCTCTTACGCCACTCACCTCCATCTTCACCGATGAAATATTTTCCTTGACCTTGCTAATTTCCTCATTAGGAGTAATATCCTCTATTATTACCTCATCCTTATTAGGAGATTCTCCTGATGTGACAACATTCTTTTTGCCTCTTGTTAAGGATGATAACCAATAATTTTGAAATAAATCACACAAATGAAATTTTAATTCTCTAAAATTTTTACTATAACTTAATAGGGCCAAAATACCACTTACCTAAAAAAATCCAAGAAATTAGCATATTTGCAACCTTGAGATAAAATTTGTTAGAAACCCTAATTTTGTAATAGATCGCTTATTTAAACTTTTGTTTCTCTGAAACTTAGACTGCTGGCCCCTCTATTATATCTTAAAAAACCCACTAAAATTAAAGAACCAATTCTATAGGGTTTGAGAGATATGCACTTTATAAATAAATTAGGTAGAAACCCTAATTTTACAATAAATCACTATGATCCAATTCCTTTGAAACATGTACTATAGATTCTTGAATATATTCTTAAAAAATCCTTTTAAAATCATAGAAAAATTCACCAAATTTAGAGAGATATGCTCTTCCCAAAATGACCTACACTATTAAGAAAGCACCTTGCCTCTACGATGCCATGATCATTCTTTGATACCACTTGTAATGAAATAACTTGAACAAAAGAAGAATATGATAAGAAACATGTTGCAAATACTCGATAATAACTGAGAATAACAAGCCATTTTGAGGGGCCAAACCTTCAAATATCTCCAATGAGAACACCCTCTTTGATTTTTTTCACTAACCAAAATATGCTAAATTTATATCAATATTCATCTCTTAGGCCTCTTGGATCCAATGGAAAGGTCTATTTTGTCCCAAGGGGTTACTTGTGAACCTTCCCCTACAAAACCATAATTGTGAATATGCAAAAAACTCTTTTCTCAACAAATATTTACAAACCCAAATCAACAAAAAATAACCAAAGATTTGCAACCCCAAAATCCCAAATCAACAAAAATAACCACAGATTTGCAACCCCAAAACCCCAAATTTGAAAAAATAACCAACAAATAACCACAACCATGACTTTGATACAAATGTAAGGAAATTGACAACCATCTGTGACAATTTCCACATAATTCAAATAGAAAAATTCATGCAAACTAGTATTCAGAATCCATATACAAAAGAATAGGCAATATATTATCAAAAGATAACACAAGATATACCAAGTAGTGAGATGGTACAATTGTAGAGGAAGACATGGTCACAAATTGGGGAGGGATAATAGATACACTAGTCAAAAAAGTAAGGGTGCCAACCTTAGCACAAGTAGTCATGAAGATATCTATCCCAAATGGTTTGTTCATAAGCAATTTATGAATTAAATATGTTTTAATTATATAGGATTTTAAACATTAGCTAAGTTAGTAAGTTCTTGTACTCTTGATAAGACACTTGGTTATCATGATCATATTCTTCATTTTCATTCTCAATGAAAAAATAGAAACAATGCTTATGGGTACATCATTAGAACATAATTTTCAATGGATTGAGACATACATAGATTAAAATAGGCACTCCGTCATAAAGGGGATGAGAGAGAGAATATTTTAGAATAAACATATATTTTGGAGACTTAAAAGATAAAATGGATAAAGATGACCTAATAGGTAACAAAATTATAAAAGAGAGATCTAAAATAAGAGGAAATGCAAACCCTATAGGCCAATGTAAGGGTGGGTAGAGATGGTAAAATATAAGACATATCAATGTGCCACAAAACCCTAAATATAGATCTATATCAATAAATACAAAATATTAAAGAATATAAATGGTAACAAGATCTAAAAATATGGCAAAGTGATAAATTTTTTATAGATTTGAAAAACCCTAATGAAGGGTAGACCTTAGGAGGGACTCTAGGTTGTGTAAGCAAAGTTAGGTTTAACCATAAATATAACGAAATAAATCACACATCTCTAAATAAATCTATCTAGACTAATTATGTAAATGTAAATTAACCAACATTAATCAACCTAGATAAATTATAGCTAGGTCAATACATCAGCAGTAATAGATGTAGTAATTAAATGAGAGGAAACTTAGCTTTAATATTGATGATATGGAAAAGGTGTTGATGATGTGTACAACTATTTCACTATTGTTCTAAAAACTATGCCTTTTGTCTAATGAAGTTCCATAATTTGAATAGGCATAGAAAACCTTATGGTTCAACCCCACATATCATTGATTCAATCTTTATCATTATGGATTTAAACTCTAGCTTGAGGATTTCAAATATAAAAATTAAACTTCTATAAGTTATTTACTTTGATCTTTAATAGCTAATTAGCTTATAAGGACTTTGTTGTTTATAAACACCTTAAGGGAATATGTTACATTATCAAGGTCAAGTTCCCCTTGGTTAGACTCATGGATCAATCGACTTTACAATCTTTTGAATGAAGATTTAAAGACATCATATACAAGTGTGCAAGTTGCCTATATGCATATGATATATATTCTATTCTCCGTCCTTTCAAAAATTGAAGTGTGCACCAATGATTTCTCCTTGATGTTGCTTACTCTTCTATATCCTTGCACATGTTCATTTCAATGACATGTCAAATGTCCTTAAATACTAGGACATAACAACATGTCATACAAACATGTATCAAGTTGGCGCTAAGGGGCACACAAGTTGAACTTTAATTTGAGATTCATTCTTGCACATGTTGAGATTGATCTTGAGTAGTAGTGAAATGATAAATCTTGAGGCATAAAGTAAATGTATTAAGGTAAGTGCAAATGAGGTGTAATAAATGAAGGGTGAATAGTGAATATATAGTCCAATAAGTATAAGTGGGAGGAAATAAGGATAGATAGGGATTAAGACATGATCCAAACTTAACACAAAATATACTATTTGTTGATACATAACTGTATTAAAGACATTCCATCAAAATGACTACAAAACTACTATACACAAAACTAAATGATTAGAAAGATATGCTATTTTTACCATTACATTAAGATAAAATGAATAAATATTCTTATAATAATTTTAAGTGAGCTAAATAAAACTTAATGATCAACCTTCTCAAATAAATTTTGGACAATAATTATCTATTTAAAATTATCCTATTTAAATATATATGAATATAAAGAATATATAATTCTATTTGAAATGTTGAGATATATATATAAACTATTTGAATTGTTGAGATCTATCTATATCTCCCCATTGTGAAAAATAATTTCCCAGAAATTTTGAATTACAGTTTACAACGGTCATCAACTTTAGGCCGAGGCATTCAGCTGGTCCGGGCAAAAACGTGACAAATGCTTTTTTTAAATGCCCGCGCCAACGGAAAATTATTCAATATTTTCTCCACATTTCAAGAATTACGCTTGTGATAACTTCGAATTTCTTCTGAATATGTGGGGCTGCAAGGAGATTATTTCGGGAAGATTGCAGGTGCGGTGCTCAAACTATTCTTAAAATGTACAGTGTGTTTGTGACGGGAAAACTCATTTTATATTCAATGTCAATGTTACTGTGTTTTTTTTAATATTTCCGCAGTTAATGCTGTCTTTGCCCGATATACCATGTTCAGGCTGCGAATGTGAGGAATAAGAGTTCATATTTGAAAGGGCACAAAACGGAAATTATTCAAGATTTTCTTCACATTTCAAGAATTACAATGTGATGACAAGCAGAGAAGAATTCGAACTTCTGCTGAGTATGTAACGCTAAAAGGGGGTTATTTCGCGGAGATTGCAGGTGCGTGTTAAAAATATTCTCAAAATGTATAGTGTGTTTGCGATGGGAATACTCGTTTTTAAATACAATGTCAATGTTACTCTGTTTTTTTCAAGACTTCTACATTTAATGTTGTCTTTGCACAATATACCCTGCTCAGGTAAAGTTTACTGTTAATGCACAAGTTTTTTCTGGCCAAGGAAAGTTTGCTGTTCCAAAGTTAAATATAGAATTATTTTTAGAAGCTATTTGAATTGCTTCGAATGATGGGTATAATTTAAAATTTTTCTTCCAGTGAAAATTTTCTTGAAACATATTTATTTTTAGAAAAAGATTTAAACGGCTTGAAATAATACATTAATGGGTATAATTAATTACTCGTTAGCCATTCCCTAGCTTTAGTATGGCCCCTACATTTATTTTCTTATTTTCTTCCGTGGATAGAAGAATAGTAGTGGCTCTCTACATCCAAGATTGGCAACATACGTAGGTATTTAAGGACTAGATCTTCACCGGCAGGTCCTGTGCTTGCTTTTATTGCTACTGTGCTTCATCACATAAAATTTTATTTTAAAAAAGTTAGGCTTATATTCTTCAATAGATTTTATTGTTTATCATCTTAAAGAGCACATTGTTTTATATAATGTATGCGTCATCCAGGGTGTTGACACTTAGTGCTCCTGCATCTGTTTTTACTAGTACAATCTACAGCTGTCTTATGTCAGTGGCCCTTGACTATTTTCTTTGGGTGTGCTCTATATTACATATTTGGGTTTTAATCATAAAGTTATTTATGTATATCAAATTAACTGAAGACTTGGATGGTGCTGAGTCCCTTGTTCTGATTCAAAGGAAAACGTTGCAAACCCTGAAGATAATGAATTCAAGGCTGAGAAATATTTTATGATACGGCAGGATCAAATGAGTGGGAGGTTTGATTGGCTCTGCTTAGCATTATGTCCTAGTTGGTCTGCATTCTTTTACTCAGCAACTTTGTCTTCTGATTCTCTTCATGAAAGCACTGCAATGATAGGAATGCCCTCTGTAGTTATATCATTTCAATTGTAGAATCTATGATCCTTTAGCTATGTAGGATCAACAATTCTGTAGTGAATCATGACATTATACTGTCCACTATTATGTCATAGATATGTTCCCTATCCATGGAAGCTCCTATGAAGTACCAAGTCCAATGCTACACTCAAAGGAGGCAGAGTTTGTCACATTAAAGATGATAATTGATCAGAATTATGACAACAGTGCCTTCACGCCCCAACTATCTATGTTGATGATAATTTATTGTGGCAACATTGAGCTTGAGCATTATGACGCTCTTTGTTGTGCCTTCAATATGAATCTTGGAAATCATTTGGGCAACACTTACTGATCAACATTGTCTTTTGTGATGCTGTTTGTTGGAGGGCAAATAACTTTAGTGAACAAACTATCTAGACTGTTTTGGTCCTCGTCATTATGTCATTGAATGTAAGAGATAGTCAATTTTACTCGTTTGGCTATGTATGATGGTGTCTAATTCTCCAATCTGTTTTTGTCTTTACAGGCTTAACTCAGCCTTCTCATTTGATCACTATATATTAGTTGTGTGGTCTCTTAGTTGGTGCAAGTTTTTGTATATTGCTTATCTTTCATCCATCTTCTTGATATTATTTCTACTACCTTATTTGCTTTGAGTTGATAGTACTACTCTAGATATTAGTTTAGAGTTCTCATCCTGATTCCATATCTGCTGTAGTATATAGAATATTCACACTGTTAAATTGTATTGCCTCACACACTACATATATACAACATTGGATGTTTTTAATATATCATTCTATATCAATATCACACACCATAACTACCAAATGTTCTTAAGATATGGTTGTCCTTCATGCCACAACCAGGAGAATGGAATGGTCTGGCATTGGCACATAGAAGCAAATCATGCCTCTATGAATCAGGTCTGCACATAAGAAACATAGAGTTTAGCACACAATTCTTCCTATGATCCATTCTAAGCAATATTGTCTTTTCTTGTATAACACCTAATTAGCATTTTAATTGACAGGAAAATAGAGATCCACTAAGTAATGTACACACATTCATTTATGAAGCCATTTAGAAATAGGGATAGGAGCTAGTAGGAAGAGCTGTGGATTCGATGACATGACTCATCATCAATTAATTTCGATCCAATTTCAAGCCTTCAAACATAAAGGACAATAGCTTCATGATCCATTCAGATAACAAAGTTTGTGCCATTTGTGCTAATCTAGTTAGTATCTCAGTCCCAACTTATTTCCCACATGTCATTAAGGCCTTCATTAATCTATTCAAAGCTAGCCTAATAAAGAAATAAAAGTCAAAAATTTATTGCAACTAATTAGAAGTGGGCTTGCAAGCTGATTAAATGGTTTAAAAATTGTGGTTTTTCAGTTTCTTGGTCAAACACATGTTGCCCTAGAAATTCAAGAATTTTTTTTGAATACATTATGGATTCACAATTTTTTTTTTGTGATTTTATTTGTATATGAAATGGATTTTCTTCCATTTTCATTCTACTAGAATTTAAAAGAAAAATCGAACAAAAAACTGATGTAACCCTAACACTAACCTATTTCCCCCCCAACTGTAATTCTAACCCTAACCCATTTTTTCTCATTTTTAGCATGTTTTGGCCCACTTTTTTAGGGATTTCTAGTTCAGCTCGAGTGCCCCATGGGTCAACTATGAGTTGATCTCGACTTTGAGCCTGAGTTCACTTGTTTTCACGAGTTTGAGCTTTTCTTTTTAGGGTTTTTTCTTCTGCTTAGATTTCACTTTGGAGTTACCGATTTGGCACTCAAGGATGACTTTCAGTTTCACCTTCATGCCTTGGAGAGGCTTTTTGTATAAAGTGAAATGACTTAGTCATTTTTCACTAGTTCTGGTTTTTCTGCCTTTGCATTATGCAAAGAAGACTATCTTGTAACTCAGCATTTTAGATTTAATATAGTTTTTCAGCTTTACAGGTTATTGTTTTTGCAGAGTTTTTTTCCTTCACGATATTAATTGAAATAGAGTTCACCTTTCCAATTTTAGGTGTTTCGTATTGTTTAAATAATTTGATGTAGTTTTGATGAGTTTCATTTTCGAAACCTTCAAATTTATGTCTTGTTTACGCATGCATATACACAATTGCAGTTCTTCGTAGGCCATTAATTGTGCTCAAAAGTTGTTTTCTTTTTCCTTTAATTTGTGAAAACTCAGTTTTGCTTAGTAGGAAAAAAATAGATGCAACCTTTTAATGAATTATTCATGTGTTCAAAGTGTTCAAATTGGACTGTGTTAATAGTTTTTCCTGAAGATATAAGTTGTGGATCATTCTTATTTTGCAAGTTTACCATCATTAGGTGCATCATCGAGGTTTTAATATTAGTTCATACATTCAGTTCAATCCTTCTTACCCTTTTCTCAAAAAAAATCATTCAAGTACCTAATTGATTATCATATAGGAACCAACCTAGAATCTGGAGGTCTATCTTTGCCATAGGAATACCCACAGCCTGAAGATAGTTCCCATGTTTCAACAGATTGCTGAATTTAACCATTCAAGCATTCGAGTGCAATCTGTTTGACAACAGTAATACACCAAATGATTTTTTGAAAGCCTATATTTCTGTTTGGACTCAAAATAATCAACAATCTAAGCCCAACACATACACAACTCATTATTTTGTATGTCTTTGCAAAAATGTTTCATAACAAGGCTTGGTATGTCAAAAATAACATTTAGAAGGAGCTATGAGTGCTATCACAACTTAAAATTTATTCTTAACTAGATAACATGAGTTATGACCTACAAAAATGCATACTTTCTACTCAAAGGCAAGGAGAATAGGACATAAATCAAGGGGAAAGAAATAACCACAATATTACATCAACTATTTTAAGAGATTTGCACAATAAAACAACAAATGAGAAGGTAAAATAGCTTATTTTATTGATCAAAAGTGTTACCTACAATTGTGTTAAAAGCTTGAAAATTGAGTTACAATGCTATCTCAGCTTGAAAGAACTCTCAAAAAGTTACAATGCAAATGATAAGAGAGAAAAGAACTAACTCTAAAATTGCCCTTGAGCTTGCCTTATATGCTGCTCAACAATTGCAAAATGATAGGAACGTGTGTTATTGAGTCAAACCTTCCTTGGTCGTCCTGTTGTCATGAGGATAGCACCCTTAGCTAAGTGTGAAACTCAACTATCTTGTAAAACATTGGATCATATTCAGACTGTGGGTTGTCTATGGCGAAGATGAACCTCCAGAGTAGGGTAGTTCCCATGATGTACCTCTTAAAACTTGTTGGTTTGATTGTAAAAGGGATAGAAAGCTGAAATTTAAGTTTAAACTTGACCTAGGAGGTAATGTGATGCACCAATGATAAAAGACCTTGTACTTTCTGTCCTAACTCACAAATTTTCTCAAAAACTTAGCCTAATCCTATACACGACTCAATTTTGACCAACTTATACAAAAGTTTTTCAAGGGGAGGTTATGTTTTAGGTTTTGTTGTAGGAAAATAGTATGTTTTCACAACTACAAACTCTAAAAATAACTAACACACCCTATGACCTGCATAAATTGTTGATATTCTTGCTTAAAAAAAGATTGCAAATGAGACCTAACTCAAGGATTTAATGTTTAAATCACAAAAATTAACTCAAAGTGTTCATAATATCATCCATACATGAAATTTTGAGAAGGAAAACTTGCTGATTTCTATTGATAAAAGGAGTTTCTTGCTTGTACAATATTGAAAAAACTGAAAAATAAACTAAGTTGTTGCTCTATACTTCTCAAAAATGAGTTACAATGCATCTCTTTTGCATAAGGCATAAAGAGGAATGAAAGAACTAACTCCAAAGAGTTGAATGAAATGTCTTATAGAAGAATTCCTCAGTTAACTGAACTCAAACCTCGTAGAAAATGTTGAGTGTGCATGAAGAGTTGAATTGAATGTGATTTTCCTTTGAACTGATAGCCAATCATGCAAACTCTTGATGACGAGAGTTGACTTGACCTCTTTGACTTCTTTGACCTTTGCATGATCCTTGGAACTATTGTGACCTTTTCACACATCACCCCATTCAAGATGGGGACCCCCTAATTTTTGCTTCATTCGGATCTTTTGGCTTTGGTTCTGGGTCTGTCTCTCCCTGTCGGTTCTTTTTGTCTAATGATGTACTTACCATTTGACCTAGATTTGAATTTTGGCTAAGCCTGGAGGGTCTTTCTGAAGAATTAGGGTTTACAGTCTTCAAGCAACTTTGAGGTCAAATTGAGTTGGCTAATCAAATTCTGGGCTTAGCACTGCTGTTAGGATGCTTTGAGCAGGCTCCCACTGAATTTTCACTGAATTTTGATAACTTGCTATTTTTAGTAAGTACCAATTTGGGGCCTATTTTCTTGGAATTTTCAAATTTTGACAACTACACTGCACTTAGAACATTGTGAGCTGCCTGCTTGCAAAATTTGAGTTGAAACATACAACTTACTATTTTTAGCAGTTCTTCCTTCAGAGGTCATTTTTAGGGTTTGCATGTTGGACTTTCAGATGCATGTTTGGAGATTCTTTGTGGGTTTTTCGAGACCTTCGCAGTGATATAACATGCAAAATGAGATGATGACTTTCAATGATTCAGGCTTCAATGGCTATTTTTAGTGTTTGCATGTAGGATTTATCAACGCATGTTTGCATAATCTTTTTGGGTTTTCCGAGAGCTTCGCAACGAGGTAACATGCAAGTAGAGTTGATCACTTTTTCAGGACTTGCTATTTTTAGCTAGTGCTCACATGTTGATAATTTTTTTGGGTTTTTTTGGGTTTCTTGAGATCTCTCAGGAAATGTGACATGCAAACTCGTTCGACAGTTGGTTGGCCACTTTTTCAACCACTTACTATTTTTAGCAGGGTCACTTTGGCAGCTGCCCAACACTTTAGAATCGCGAACACAGTGACATGCAACAGGAACGGGGTCAAACGAAGATCATTTGAGCAACATGCATGTCAGATTAGGGTTTCCAACTTTGGGACCCAAAATGAGGGATCAAACGTCAGAATTTCCAAAAATCAAGGTATCCCATCATGGTCAGCATCTTTCGAGGAACCCGCTGGTAAAATTTGAAGACAATTTGAGCACTTACTATTTATAGTAAGTCACTTCTAAAATAGGGCTATAAATAGTAGGTCAGGGCGAGACACTAGTGTGAGTAGGTCAAGCAAGTGATGAGGACCCCATGGCGTGAATTTTAGATCAAATGGAGTTGCAGAGGTTCAAAAATCAAGCACTTACTATTTTTAGCAGGCCTATGCAGAGGAATTAGGGTTTCCTAAAATATAGGGCGAAACACGACAGTTACACAAATGCAGCATCCAATCATGATCAACATCCTTTAGGAAATCAACACAAAGTTTGAGCTCATTTTTAATAATTACTATTTTTAGTAAATTGCTAAAAAATAGTAGGTACATATAGGCATCAGGCACCAACAACTCAGTCACATCACGAGGGTCGAGGCAAAGTAAAAATCAAGCTTTTTTGGAGCTAGAAATCAGATTGAAATGCAAAAATTGAGGAACTTTCTAAAAATAGTAGGTTAGGGCAAGCTGAGGGCATCATGAACAATTTGCCCTAAGTTAGACAAAAAGCTGGAAAATTTTCTAAGTCCTCAAAATTAGAAGCTCTGGGGTCAAAATGCACCCATGGAGATGAGGAAGTGATTGAAATTTGTCTAAGTCCTCAAAATTTGAAGTAGACCCCCTCACATGCGCCTTGACTTGAAGGGGTGAGTTGGAAAAAAATCTAAGTGTGGAAAATTTGGAGTAGACCCCCTCATATGTGCCTTGACTTGAAGGGGTGAGTTGGAAAAAAATCTAAGTGTGGAAAATTTGGAGTAGACCCCCTTGAATGCGCCTTTGACTTGAAAGGGTGAGTTTGAAAATATTCTAAGTATTCAAAACTTGAAGTAGGTCCCCTTGTATGCCCCTTGGACTTAGAGGAGGCTTTGAAAATTCCCAAGGCATCGAAATTGGAAGCTCCGACATCAAAATGCGCCCAAGAAGTCTTGAAAGCAAGAAAATTTTCTAAGGCAATGAAATTTGAAGCTACCCATGTGAAATGCGCCTTCACTTGGAGATGGATGAGAAAGTTGGTTTAGTATTAAAAATTGAAGAAGAGACCTCTGCATGTGCCTTGATCTTGAAGAGTTGGTGGTAAAATATTATAAGTATGACAAGTTGGAAGTAACTACCTTCAAATGCACCCTTGCAAGAAAATGTTTAAGTGTTGGAAATTAAAAGCTTGAGGGCTCATATGCGCCTAAGGGCTGAAGGGGAAGTTTGATATTTGCTAAGTGTTGCTAACTTAAAGCTTGGACCCCAATATGTGCCTTGATCTTGGATGAAGAGTTAGAAATGTTTCTAAGGTGTGTAAATTGAAAGTGAGACCCCCTATATGTGCCTTGAGAAGAAGAGGAGTTAGATTTTTTTTTCTAAGTATTGTAAACTTGAAGTATGATACCCCATATGCCCAGCTTGTGGAAAGAGTTGGAAAATGTTCTAAGTATTGAAAACTTGAAATATGACCCTTTGTGTACGCCCAAGAGGATTTTGATAAGGGAAATTTTATTAAGGCATGTAAACTCAAAGTATGAAGGCTCAAATGCGCCCTTGAGGATGGAGATAATTGGAGATTTTTCTAAGGCTTTGAAATTTGAAATACCACCTCTTAAATGCACCTAGACCAAGAAGGAAGATGTGCTAAGATTATTTTGGCTAGGTGATGAAAATGAAACATAGACCCCCTTGATTGTGCCTAGACTGAGGGATAAAGTGGAAAATATTCTCTAAGTGTGGGGAATTAAAAGTCCACTATGATAAATGTGACTAAGCTTGAGTGTGGTTTGAAATTTTTTTCTAAGGCGTTGGAATTAAAAGCTCAAGAGTGGATATGCGCCTATCATGAAGTTTGGAATTTTTCTAAGTGAGATGAAATTTTCTCTAGGAAAAAAAAAAGAAAAGAAAAAAAAAACGCCCTAGGTTGGAGAAGTTAAATAAAATTTGATTAAAATTATTTCCCAAGGATTAAAATTAAATGTCCCCCTTCGGTTAGACACATGAAATTTTGAAGTTGAGAAATATTTATCAAGGGGGGAAATATTTTAAAAATGTTATGGAAAATAATTTTGTCATCTACCACTTGATAATTTATCAAGGGGGTTGAGAGACACCTGGTCTCTTACAGTGCTATTCCAAGGGTTACGGTAGGAATAAGGATGAAGTCAAGCTTCAAAAAATATTGATATTTATGCTTTTTCTCATCCATTGACCTCCAAAACTATAACAATATTAAATATATCTTTTACTCCATCATTTTTTCCATGAAAACCATAAACTCTGAAATTTTTCTCCAAAGGAGACTTCTCAAATTTTCTCCATAACTCCAATTGTAATTCTCACTTTTAGAAACCAGGATAATTTCTCCTACCTAATCAGCTAGGATAGATTATTCTCACTATCCAAATCAGCCACCCTTAGGGATTCCATCCTAGGGTTTAGAACTCTGAAAGCACCTCAAAAACCAAGTAGAATTATATTGTGCATAAAAACTCAAATGAGCTCACTTTTTACTTTTATTTCTTTTCGAAAGGTGCTTCTCGAAAACCACTTAATATTTCTTGCTCAAATAAACCTTAAGCTCCTATTTATAATGTATCTTTTAATATTTCCTTAATGTCACTTTATAACATCACTTTAATTTAATTATTTAATATTACCTTTTTGAGTGCACTTTCTGCCAAGCAATATCAAACAATTAAATTAATAAATTCCCTCAGTCTTGACTATATCCTACAGGAATTAAATAGGCTATTAAGTCCTCCTAGAGTGATAATTTGGAAAGGGACATTACATTCCTCCCTTCTTGAAATTGTTTTCCCTCAAGCAATTGTAGATTAGGATGCTACAAAATCTGTTCTCCTTCTCAAGTAGCATCCTCCATGTGCAAGTCTCTCCACTTGATAAGGTACTCTCTGATCAACCTACTCCTCAACCTCCTCTCTCTTACATCCAAAATCTCATCAGGAACCAAAACCAAATGACCCTCCTCATCTAGTGGAGGTAGCTTAGCTGAAGAAGTAACTTGCTACCCCAGTGCCTTCTTGAGGCATGATACATGAAAAACATTATGGATCTTGTTGCTCTCGGGCAACTCAAGCTCATAAGCTACTTCCCCCACATGCCTGATTATCTTGTAGAGCCCATAAAAGTGTGGTTTCATCTTTCCTGCACCACTTTTCTTTAGTGAAGACTATCTGTAGGGTTGCAATCTCAAGAAGACCAAGTCTCCTACCTCAAAACTGTGCTCAACCTTATGTCTATAGGCATAAGTCTTTTGTTGATTATGGGAAACTTGTAAATTATCCTTAAGGGTCTTAAGGATATCTTAACTTTCCTGAATCTAGTCTTTGGCTTTGGGAGCCCTGTTTTCACCAAAATCCAAATCCACAAATGAAGGAGCATCATATCCTTACAATTCCCAAAATGGATTCATCCCAATAGACATATGGTAAGTGGTATTATAATAGTGTTCCCCTAGATGTAACCAATTAATACATGCCTTCTGTTGACCCAAAACATAGTTATGCAAATACCCCTCAATCCATTTGTGCATAATTTCTGCCTGACCATCCATTTGAGGGTGGTAACTGGTATTGGGAGTCAACTATGTGCAAGCTAACTTGAATAGCTCTTGCCAAAAAGCACTGAGAAAAATGCTATCCCTGTCATTGACAATGTTCTTTGGCAATCCATGGAGTCTGAACACCTCCTTGAAGAACAATTCTACCACCTATGGTGCCTTATACTCTGATGAAATTGTGAAGAAGTGAGCAAACTTGTTCAACCGATCAACAATTAAAAAAATGCAATCCCTACCATGTGCCTTCAGTAGACTAGTGATGAAATCCATCGACACACTCTCCCATTTTTGATTTGGAATGGGTAATGGCTGAAGTAACCTTGCTAGATGAGTGTGTTCTGATTTGTTCTACTAACAAACAATGCATTCCTTCACATGTTGCAAGACATCATCCTTGAGGCCCTTCCATGAGAACCTCTCCCTAGCCTGTCTATATGTTTTGAGGTATCCAGGATGTCCTGCTAATGGCGTGTCATGAATGGCTCTTAGAATCTTCTCCTTAAGTTTTGATTCAGGAACCAAATAAATTATGCCCTTGTAATAGATAATGTCATCTACCACTTGATACTTGTCATCCTGAATCTTCCCATCCATCAACTCACAAAAAAAATATTTTTGGAATATTCCACCAAAAGGTGAGATTTCCAATCAGCTGAAATCTCAAAACAACCATTTTGCCAACTGATTTGAATTTTAGCTCCATTGTTTGGAAGCTCTAAGAGTATTTCCCTAAGGAATGAAGTCACTGAATACCCAAAATGGCATTAGTAACTCCTAGGTCAACTACATAGAAGTCATTTGTCATCATGTAGTTGCCCAAAGTGATATTGAGTTGTGGCACTCTTTGAGTGCATGCCATACTAAAAAACTTTGCTACCATCACATTAAATCCCTCAATTTTTTTTTTGGGATCCCTCGCTTGGATACTAGAGTCGAGTCTATAAAATTTTGGGTTGCCTCTCTGCCAACCAAAATAGTAACTTGCTGCCCCTGTAAGACTCCACACACTCTGAAAGAATTAAATTTGGGAGTACTTGAAAGAGTAGCAATGGTTCCACACTTCACCTCCTTAGGTAATTGCTCACCATCTCTCACGGTAAGGAACTAGACCAATTTTTTTTTATTTTGATTACAATAGGCAATGCAATACGCACCCGTTAAGGTTAGCTCTAAAACCAAAACAATGCGGAAAGCAACTCTAACCAAGGATGTACAACAGGATCCTGATGTTGGGCAAGGTGTGAGCATATGGTCAGAGGATTTGCTGCAATGTTGAACTGAAAGGGAACTCTAACCAAGAAATGCATCCAGGAAAGATGAGCATATGGTCAAAGGATCTTACACATGCCGAGCTGAAAGTAACTCTAACCAAGAAATGTGCTGAGGAGTGGTGAGTATATGGTCAGAGGATCCCTATAAGCTAGTTGACTAGAAAGTAACTCTAACCAAGAAATGCACCAAGAAGTGGCGAGCATATGGTCAGAGGATCCATGAGTTTTTGCAACTAGAAAGTACAATGACTTAGCAAGATAATAACATTGACTGACAGTACTACTATACAGCCTTATAATAAAGATAATATCCTGCAAGTATACTGCATTAGTGAAACATAACAAGATGCAATTGTAAATACTATCTCTCAAATGCTTAATATGACCTCCAGTACTCAATCCCAACCCAAATGATGATTTTCCTAATTTTGATATGATAGACCAACAGCTAAAATATGACAACCAAGAACCTTAAAATGCACTAAAATGCTCATAAGTCACTCCACACTCCCCCAAAATGCATGAAACTAAATGCACTAGTCCCTAGGAATGATGGCGCCCCTTTCCCAATGATGAAAACTCACACACAACCCTTTATTTAATTCCTAGCACAATTCCTAATGCTATTTGAAGTGGTATGGCCCTAGGAAGGGTGACTTGCTTAGCATAAATTCAATTCTTGATCAAAAAATCTGAAACTTGGAGCAAAGGGTCACCCCTAACCAAGAAATACAAATCTGCAATGCCCAGAATGATAATATTTTTATTTTTTGATTTGTGAATGAAACTTACAGTCAGCTATATAAAACCAGCAACACCAAAACTTCACTAACATGCAAAAAACTGAACTACAAATGCAAGAAACCCAACTACAAATGTAAAGGACTCCATTACAAACTATTATCTCAACTAGTTGCTATCTCTCAAGCAAGAAGATGAGACAATGCTAGGAGGTATTGTTGTGACCTTTTTCACACATCACCCCATTGCAAATGGGGACCCCCTAATTTTTTGCTTCATTTCAAACTTTTGGTTTGATTTTAGTTTGTTTTGTCATTGTCTCTCTTTTCTGCTGTCTGTCTTTCTGGGGATGTGCCCACCTAGATTGAAATTTTGGCCAAGTTTGAGAATTAGGGTTTGCACTTTTCTGGTCAATTTGAGGTCAAATGAAGTGAATAAGTTGAAATCTGAGACTAACGTTGTTGTCAGTGTGCTTCCAGCAAGCTCCTAGCTAAGTTTCATCAAATTTTGGCAACTTGCTATTTTTAGTAAGTGTGCAATTTAGGGAATTTTCTCAGCACTTTCAAATTTTTGATCAGCACATTGCATCCAGAACACATCAGGCTGCTCATCTACAAATTTTTAGCTGAAATAGACAATTTACTATTTTTAGCAGTTTAGCTTCAGGACCAGATTTTAGGGTTTATATGCAAAGTTCTTCGATGCATGTTTGGAGATTCTTTCTGGGTTTTCTAAAACCTACACGATGATATAACATGCAAAATGAGCTGATAACTTTTGGTATTTAGCCTTGAGATAATATTTTTAGGGTTTGCATGTTGAGATTTTCTTCGCATGTCTGCATATTCCTTCTAGGTTTTTTGAGACCTTCGCAACAATATAACATGCAAATTGGGATGAACACTCTTTCAGAAGCGGTCTTCAGAGGCTATTTTTAGGGTTTGCATGTCAGAGTTTTCAGTGCATGTCAAGTGATTCTATATGGGTCTTTCAAAACCTATGCAGTGATGTGGCATGCAAAGCGAGATGATAAGTTTTTAGAGACTTACTATTTTTATCATGTCCATTCTGGCAGCTGCCCAACACATCAAAATCACAAATAGGGAAAAGTACAGCATAAACGAAGTCAAACAGAGGTCATTTGATAGACATGCAAGTCAAATTAGGGTTTCCAGCTTCGAGACCCAAAATGAGGGGTAAAATGCTAGAATTTTCAAAAACTGGTGTATCCCACTGCATTCAACATCTTTCAAGCTATCCACCGATAAAATTTGAAGGCAATCAGAGCACTTACTATTTATAGTAAGGCATTCCTAAAATAGGCTAAAAATAGTAAATCAGCAGCAGGCACAAGTGTGAATGGGAAAGTCATCCGATGAGGAGCATGACATTCGAATTTCAAGTCAAACAGAGTTGTGGAGGTCTTCAAAACAGGTAGTTGCTATAAATAGTAAACCACCTTTGAAAATGTGCTATAAATAACAGGTCAGCTCAGGATGGCAGTGTGAATGGGCTAAGTAGGTCATGAGGATCCTGTGGTTAAAATTTCAAATCGATCCGAGCTTCAGAGGTGTGAAAATCAAAAGACTTACTATTTATAGTAAGTATTAAAGCACGAGCAGGCAGCCAAAAAATGGCTAAGTCTAAAGCTTATCCACCTTGACCTACTAAATGCGCCCAAGATAACTGACAGAGGGTTGAAAAAGTTCTAAGTCTGACAAAATCCTGCTCCAACATGAAAATGTGCCCTTGCAAGCTTGAAGGAATTGAAAATTTCTCTAAGTATGTGAAATTGAAAGCTCTAGCATGAAAATGCGCCCCTGAAGTTGAAGAAGTGATTGAAAAGTTTCTAAGTCCTTCAAATTGAAACTACAATGGGCTAAAAGCGCCCAAACTTGAAGGAGGAGGTTTGAAAATTTCTAAGTCTTTGAAATTTGAAGTTGCCACCTTAAATGCGCCCTTGGAAGAAGATGGAGTTTGAAATTTCTTCTAAGTATGGTAAACTCAAAGCTCTTACCCTCATTTGTGCCTTGAGAAGAAGAGAAGACTTGAAAATATTCTAAGTTTTGTAAATTGAAAGCCTGACCCTCTATTTGTGCCCAAGCAAGGAATGAAGGCAAGAAAAAATTCTAAGTGTTCAAAACTCAAAGTGCACACTGTGAAATGTGCCCTTGACTTGTAGGAAGAGTTGGAAAGTGTTTAAGTGTTCAAGACTTGGAGTAGACTCCCTTGTTTGTGCCCTTGAGGGAGAAGATGATAGGAAAATTCTCTAAGTACTTGAAATTTGAGGTTCAAGGGGTCATATGCGCCTAGGAGTTGAGGGGAGAGTTTGATATTTCCTAAGTGTTCAAAACTCAAAGTATCACCTCCTAAATGCGCCTTGCTTTGCATGGAGAGCTTGGAGAAATATTCAAGTATCGGAAATTGGGAGCTCACCCCTAGAAATGCGCCTTAACATGGAGATGAAGTGAAAATTTTTCTTAGTGTTGCTTACTTGAAGCTTGGACCCCTAAATGCACCTAAGTTTGAAGCTGGAGGTTGATGAAATAAAACTAAGCGTTGAGGATCAAAAGTGGAAGTAGGCCATGGTAAATGCGCCCATCAAAGGTGAAGAGGACTTGAATTTTTTCTAAGTGTTTCAAATTTAAAATCAGGCCCCCTTAGAGGTGCCTAGAAGGAGTGGAGATTTTGAAAATTTTGTAAGGCATGGGAATTTAAAGTGCAACCCTCTAAATGCGCCTAGGTTGAGATTTGAATAAGGCAAGTAAAATGAAAGTCCAGGGTGGTATATGCGCCCAAAGCATCAAGGTGAGTGATTGAAAATATTTCTAAGTGGTGAAAAGTGATAGCTGAGACCCCTATATGCACCCAAGATTAAGTGGAACTTGAAAATTCTTCTAAGGCAATGAAACTAGATGCCTGCCTAGGTAAATGTGCCCAAACTTGAAAGAGGACTTAAAATTTTCTAAGGCAAGTGAAATTGAAAGCTTCAGGGGTCAAATGCACCCAAGGTGGGGGTGAAATTTTCTAAGGAATTGAAACTTGAAGTCCACCATGTTGAATGCACCTGGCTTGAAAGAGGTAATATCAAAAGTTTAAATTTTTTCTAAGTGTGGAAACTTGAAGTAAGCCATGTGAAATGCGCCCATATTGATAATAAGATGTCAAGATTTTTTTCTAAGTGTTAGAATTTCATCTCTTAGAAAATACGCCCAGGCTTGTAGGGTGATGAAATTTTATGAGGCAAGAATGAACTGGTTGTGAAATATGCCAGAAGGTTCCAGCTTCATGAAGTTGTTAGAATTTTCAAGGCCAAGTAGGAAAATATGCCTAGAGATGAAGATGAAGAATGAAATTGGTGGCAAAATATTTTTCTAAGGTTAAAAGTCAAAAAATTGAAAGTACCCCTTCATTTGTAGACACATGGATTTAATGTTTTCTGAAGGAAATTTTCTTTTGGGTATCAGACGTCTGTGATGGGGAATGGATTTTAAAGTCCTCCACACTTTGTCGAGGCCTTCAGGATAGAGATTTTTGATGGGCACTTAAACAATGAATTTTCTAAGGGGAAATTTAAAAATTTTATAAGGAAAAATGAATAAAATGTGTTTTCGAAGGTAAAATGCCTCAGATGATGAATTTGAAGGGGTTTAACTAGGTGATTTTGATCGAATTCTTCATGAGTTTATTTTTTCCTCAAGCCAGAGATGAATAAAATCAAGTTGTCAGAGCCTCAGCTAGTGAAGTGAATTTCTTGAAGAAGACACAGTTGAAGCTAACACTCTCGAAAGATGATTTTAAAGGTGCATCTCTTAAATATGCCCTTGAAGAAGTTGAAAATTTGTCTAAGGCATTGAAATATGATGTATAGGTGTTAAATGCCCCAGCCTACAGATGTTGAAAATTGTGAAGAAAGCAAAGTTGGCTTGAGATCACTCAAACCTTAAGGATTGGAGCATGAAAATCAGATGAGTAAGGTAAATTTATATTATGAAGTGTTTTGATGTCCTCTTTATTTGTTTTGTAGGCTGAACATCAATACCAAGTGTGATGACTTGGGGTAATGAAGCAAGTAGTCCAAGAGGATAAATCACAAGGGAGGAGATGTTGCAAGAAATGGCTAAGTGTTGGAATAACCTTCAGGAAGGTAGATGGCAAGGAAGAAATGTTTGAGTTCAAGGCTGGAAAATCCTTCAGGCTCTGGAATTGAAGAGTTGAAGAGTGACAAATAAAGATCATCCTCAAGCACTTTGGAGTTGAAAAACAACAGGGGAAAATCATCCAGTAGAGGAAAGGCGTTACAACCTTGAAGTTTTAGATCGAGAACGTACTTGTCGTACTAGTCCAAGAAGTTGAAGTAGTGTGAATGCATCTGTGAACAAGAATATTTTGGAGGATGATGGACATTAATGGCTCATTTATTACCCAACTCCTCTTGGTGGCGGTTTTTAGGGTGAATCTTGTTTAGGGTTGGGGTGGCACAATCTGGGCCATCCAGCCGATTGTAATCTGAGCCATCCGTTGGACTTGGCCAACTATATAAAGGGGCATCCCCCCTCATTTGTACCTTCATGAGACATTAAATTAGACAATAGACATAGAGTAGAGGGATAACTTAGAAGTAGCTTAGTATAGATTAATAGTGTAGTTGAAGAAGAAGGAAAGTTTTCGTTTGAAAAATTTTGCAAGAAATTGTTGTGTAAAACTTTCATAATAAAAGATCTTTTCATTGATGGTGAAATTCATCTTTGTTATGGATAGCTAGCGAGGTTTCTTCATCCCTTCTAATTCAAGTAGTGTAGAGTAGCGTGATTTCACTTTTATGCAAGTAGATGTTAGCTGTGGAATGTGGTGTTTGATCTAAGCAAGCTTTGCTTATCCATACCACTAGCGGGCTCACTGATGGTGTGTTCGCCTTGTGTGGTCAACTGGAAACATTGTGGGCCTAACTTCAATCATAGTTTGAATGATGGTATGCATCGTTGTGATGGTATCTTCATGTCAAGTGGTGGTTTGAACACCTTTAGTCATCTCCCTTGAAGATTGCACCGACTCCATGGAAGTTGTCCAAGGCGAGGCAAAGTGAAGTTTGGTTGAATTTTGCTGAAGTTGAGCTCCATATCCCACACTTAGAATAGATTTAGACTCTCTAAACCCTACAACCACTTTAAATTCAGTACTTTCTAGTTAGAATAGGAAACCCGTGCTTCATTGATAAATCTGTCGAATTGTGAAAACCCCTTCCTCTGCCATTGAACAATTTCATAAGTCCCCTTGAAATACCAGCAAATCACATCGAGCCAACTGAGACTATTCGCACTGAAGGAACCTTGGATTTAAACGCACAAAATCTCTCCCAATCTTAGCATGCTAGATACTTTGATCAAGAGAGAATAGGGTAGCCATTGGCAACTTTATTCTGCATTGGTGCAGTCACGAAAAACACATCAATAGGTATGTTTTCCTTGAAGTGTGTGCTTGAAAACAATCCAGCAACATAACCATATGGTAGACAAGAGATCCCAAATGAAGCGTAGTGGCTTTCTTTTATAGACTTGAGAGGAAACTTCTAGAAGCTTCAAGAAGGCACCTAATTTTCAAATTTGAATTTTCTTTCTTCTCCCTCCAAAGATGGCATCCATTTTCCAAGGCAATATTTTAATTTTTAATTTAAAATAACCTTTCCCTCAAGTAGGCGTCCCATTTCTCCAAGCATAATTTTGACCTTTAGAAAATATTTAATCACCTCCTGATGAGGTGTCCACCCTTGAAATCCCCCTTTCCATAACAACTTTAAGTCATTAAGCTAGGCCAAGGGGTTAACATTAAAACATAACATTAGAATATAACATTATTTAAATCAACTCATCTCTCCAGAAAATGCATCCAAAGGCCAAAATTTAAAATATCAACTGAATTGGCTGAAGAAGAGAGCCAATTGCACCGAAGCCAATAGGACCACTGCCATAAATGGAATTTACTAAAAATAACAAATTCCTAAAGTTGCTCAGATCACCATGCAAGTTATACCACAGTGAATCTCTCTGAAAACCTAGAAAGAATCCACAATCCAATCTCCACACTTCAAGCAACAACCTCCTCAAAAATGGGAAACCTTAATTTTCACCCTTCGAGTAGCCTACAAGTCTCCGGAATAGGCCAACGGTCAACTGAATTGATCAGAATTGAGAAGGGGAAATTACAGTCCACCCTCCCCAAGAATTGCTTTCCCTCAAGCAATCACAAGTCTAGATGCTACAAAATCTCCTCATTCTCCCAAGTTGCATCCTACAGAGGTAAGTTCTTCCACTTCACCAAGTATTCTTTGATTGTTCTTCTTCTCAAAGAATGCTCTCTGGAATTAATAATCTCCTCTGGAATCAAAATCTACTATCCTTCGTCCAAGGGAGGCAACTGTGATGAAGCAACAACATTGTGTGCAAGTTCCTTCTTGAGGTGAGACACATGGAAGACATTGTGAACCTTGCTACTCGATGGTAAGCCACTGCTCCAACCTTTCTGATGACTTTGAATGACCCATAGAAGCAAGGTTTGAGCTTCTCAGCTCCACTCTTCTTGAGAGTAGACTATGTATAAGGTTGAAGTCAAAGATAAACCATATCTCCAACCTCAAATGAATGCTCAACACGCTACTGATCAACATACATCTTCTGCTGATTTTGTGCTATTTGAAGGTTGTTCTTCAAGGACTTCAAAATATCTTGACTTTGTTGCAACAAATCCTTGGCTTGAGGGGCTTTGCTATCACCAAACACCAAATCAAAAAATCTAGGAGCCTCATTACCATAGAGCCATGAATGGAGACATCCTTATTAACATGTGGGAGGATGAATTGTAGCAATACTCCCCTAGGTGAAGCCATTTCATCCATGCCCTTTGCTGCTCTGAGACATAGTTTCTAATATAGCCTTCCAACCACTTGTTCACTATCTCTATTTGTCCATTAGTTTGAGGGTGATAACTAGTGCTTGGAGTGATCACCGTACCACTCATCCTAAAGACTTCTTGCCAAAAAGTGCTTAAGAACTTGTTGTCCCTATCACTCACAATGTTTTTTGGCAACCCATGCAATCTAAACACTTCATGAAAAAACAAATATGCAACTTGAGCTGCTTGAAAGGAGCTAGTGATGGAAAAAAAATGAGCAAACTTTGTTAATTTGTCTACTAAAACATAGATACAATCTTTGAATTAAACTTTTGGCAACCCAGTGATGAAGTCCATTGATATGCTTTCCCATTTATGGTTGGGAATGGGAAGAGGTTGCAGCAGACTAGCTGGAAGAGAATGCTGATTTTTGTTCATCTAGAAAGTGGGACACTCCTTGATGTAGCGTTGGACTTCCTCTTTCAGCCCTTTCTAAGAAGAACTCTCTCGAATCTGCCTATATGTCTTGAAGTAACATTGATGACCAGCAAGTGGGATGTCATGGAATGTCATCAAAATCTTCTTTTTGAGCTTAGAATTAGCCACCAAAAAGATTCTTCCTTTGTAGTGTATCAAACCATCAACCACTTTGTACCTTTCATCATGAAAAGTACCTTCAATGATGCTAGTTGCAAACTGATTTTTGGCATAATCAGCAAGCAACATCTCCTTCCAATCAGTAGTAAGCTTACACAATGAGCTCAAATGAGGCCTTCTAGATAGTACATCTACCACAATGTTTCTTTTCCCCTTGACATGCTCAATATCAAAATCGTAAGCTTGAAGCTTACTCACCCACTTTTGTTGTCTTTCGTTCAAGTCCTTTTGATGCATGAAGTGCTTGAGAATATTGTGATCAGTCTTGACAATGAACTTGCTCCCTACCAAATATTGTCTAAACTTAGCTAATGCATGCATGATTGCAAACATTGCTTTGTCATAGATGGAGTAAGTCCTTTCAACACCTCTTAATTTTCTACTTTCAAACACAATGGGATGATTATCCTACATCAAAACATCACCAACACCTTCTCCTGATGCATCACATTGCAGCTTGAAAGGCTTGGAAAAATCCGGTATGGCCAAAACCAGACAAGAACTCATGATCTTCTTGAATTTGTCAAAAACACTTTGGGCCTTTTCTGACAAAAAGAAAACTACCTTTTTAGTGAGGTCAGTAAGAGGAGCAACACTTTGAGAGTAGCCCTTCAAAAACCTTCGGTAAAAGCCACAAAGACCCAATAACCCTTTCAGATGAGTTAAGTTCTTTGGAGGTGGCCAATCAACTATCGCCTTGATCTTTTCAGGATCAACTTTCACCCCATCAACACTGATTATGTGACTAAGGTAGAGCAACTCTTTCATTCCAAATTCACATTTGGATTCTTTGGAAAACAAGCTCTCTGATTCCAAGATGCTAAGCACTTCTTCCAAGTGCTTGAGAAGTTCTTCCCATGTCTTGCTGAAGATGAGGATATCATCAAAAAAGATCAACACAAACTTCCTCAACTGCTTCTGAAAGACTTTGTTCATACAAGACTGGAAAGTGGTAGGAGCATTGGTCAACCCAAATGGAATGACTAAAATCTTGAAATTACCATAGTGGCATCTGAATGTCATCTTCTCAACATTTGACCCCCTCATCCGAATTTGACAGTAGCCCGACCTCAAATCAATTTTTGAAAAGAATTTGGCACCATGTAGCTCGTTAATGATCTCATCTATCTAGGGGATGGGGTACCAATTTTTGATTGTGCTTTGATTCAAGGAATAGTAATCCACACACATGTTGATGGTGCCATCCTTCTTCTTCACAAGAACTACTGTTGAAGTGAAGGGACTCTTGCTTGAATGAATGAAGTCCATTTCCAATAGTTCTTTTATGTTTTTCTCAATTTCGTCCTTCTGCTTCTTAGGATATCGATATGGTGTTGTGATGATTGGCTTGGCCCCTTCCTTGAGTTCAATGACATGCTCAGCTCCCCTTTCAGGAGGTGGCCTAGGAGGTAGATCAGCAAACACCTTACTCTTCTTGGTGAGTATAGACTGGATATCTGGAGGACAGTCCCTCTTTGTTTCAACCGGACTAGCTGGAAGAACCACAGCCCACTCAACTTGCTCATGCCGAATCAGCCTCTCCATTCTTTTGAATGACACAATCCGAGGACCTCCATTGGACATTCCCCTCAGCACTACCTTCTTCCCATCAGATTGAAACTTGAGCTCCATTGTTTGTAGATTGAGAGTGATTTCCCCAAGTGAGCGTAGCCATTGAATACCAAGTACGACATCCATGCCACCAATAGTAACTACATAGAAGTCATCTTTGACTTCATAGTTGCCCAATTGCATAGACATGTTAGGAACCCTTTAGTTGCAAGAAATATGAAACCCATCAGCTACCATGACTTTGAAACCTTTAAATTCTTCAATTTTGAGGCCTCTCTTTGCAACCACTCCTTCATCAATGAAATTATGTGTTGCCCCAATATCAATTAAGGAAACAATATGGTGACCACCAATCCCACCATGAACCTTGAAAGATTCATTCTTTTGGAAAATAGAGAGTTGGGAAGTAGGGCCCCCAACTCCTTGCTCATGATTGGACTCTTCTAGGGCTCTTTCCTCCTCAATGTCCCCAAAATAAGACTGCTGATCAGACATATCAGATTCTGATCCATAATCAGAATAGGCCTCCATATGGTTAGAATGCCCTCTTCCATAACATCTATGGCCCTTAATCCAAGATTCCTTACAAGTATAACACTTTCCATCATTTCTAAGCTGCTCACGCTCCACATCAGTTAACTTAGGTGGAAACTTCTTATGCTGATTTGAAATATGCTTCTTGTCCCTCTTATGAGAAAAAGGCTTAGACTGAAATTTTGGCCTAGGGGCAGCCAATTCCATGCTTCTAGCTTTCTTGATGGATTCTTCAAGACTTGGTAGGTCAAATGCCTTAACCCAACCCTTCAATGGTTCCATCAACCCTTCTAAGAATAGAACAACTAGTCTTCTTTCAGTGATGTTGGGCACCATCACATAAATTCTTTGGAAATATCCAATGTATGCTTCCAATGCACCATGTTGTTTTAGCTCTGCAAGCTCCCTAAACTTCACTTCAAGATCCTTAGTGTCGAACCTCTCAATCAGCTTGTTGGTGAACTCATCATAGGTCTGAATGAGGTTGTGGCCAAGAGTGACCAAACCATGGTACCACCACTCATGGGCAACTCCTTCCAAATGCAACATTGCAAACTTTATGGCATCTTCCTCTGACATGGGCCTTAGTGATAGGTAGTTGTCCAGCTCTAAACCCACGACCTTGTTGAACACTTATCACTTCCATCAAAGTGAGCCAATGACACCTTCCCAAGGGCTTGTTGATAGTCAGTTCTAGGAGCCATAGGAGCTCGATTATCAGCTCTTCCTCTGTTTCTTCTGTTTCTATGGTTCAAGAATTGATCAAAGGACCATTGGTCTCTAAGATGAGGGGGTAAGGTGGCATACTCCATGTAGGCTTGCTTGGCATCATCTACAAAAGGAATGGCAGCTTCAACTTGTGGTTCCTCCCTCTGAGTGAATGTAGGAAAGAGTGGCCTAGAGGTTGATCCTCTAGAGGTGGCCTCATGTTGGCCAATAGTCCTATCTCTTCCATTGCCATTTTTTCCATTGACACCACTATTTTCTCATGTGGCGTTGTTTTGACTAGGAGTATGATTATGAGCAGCCTGCTAATCCATTCTTGCAAGCAAACGGGACATCATATCAATCATCCAATCAAACTTATTCTCCATCCTATCCTCCTTTCATCCATGGTCTTCTTATGACTATTAGACATGTTCTCAACTATTTTACCAGTATCTACTACTTTCACTGTTTCTCTCAAAGCCTCTAAAAAAGTATCTGCTTCTGGCACTGGTAGAAACTATGACTGCTATTTTCTGGCCTGACTTCTGGTGTAGTATCTGCAATCATTGTCACTCATCTGACAACTGGATCATTTTAGGGCACAGGTTGGCAGGATCATGGCTCTGATACCACAGTAAGGAACCAAACCAATTTTTTATTTATTTTGATTACAATAGGCAATGCAACATGCACCTGTTAAGGTTAGCTCTAAAACCAAAATGATGCGGAAAGAAACTCTAACCAAGGATGTACACCAGGATCCCGATGTTGGGCAAGGTGTGAGCATATGGTCAGAGGATCTGATGCAATGCTAAATTGAAAGGGAACTCTAACCAAGAAATGCGTCTAGGAAAGATGTGCATATGGTCAGAGGATCTTATGTATGCTGAGCTAAAAGTAACTCTAACCAAGAAATGTACCAAGGAGTAGCGAGCATATGGTCAAAGGATCCCTATGAGCTAGTTGACTGGAAAGTAACTCTAACCAAGAAATGCACCAAGAAGTGGTGAGCATATGGTCAGAGGATCCATGAGTTTTTGTAACTAGAAAGTACAATGACTTAGCAAGATAATAACATTGACTGACAGTACTACTGTACAACCTTACAATAAAGATAATATCCTGCAAGTATACTGCATTAGTGAAACATAACAAGCTACAATTATAAATACTATCTCTCAAATGCTTAATATGACCTCCAGTACTCAATCCTAGCCCAAATGATGACTTTTTTAAATTTTGATATGACAGACCAGCAGCTAAAATATGACAACCAACAACCTTAGAATGCACTAAAATGCTCATAAGTCACTCCACACTCCCCCAAAATGCATGAAACTGAATGCACTAGTCCTTAGGAATGATGGCGCCCCTTTCCCAATGATGAAAACTCACATACAACCCTTTATTTAATTCCTAGCACAATTCCCAATGTTGCTTGAAGTGGTACGACCCTAGGAAGGGTGACTTGCTTAGAATAAATTCAATTCTTGATCAAAAAATATGAAACTTGTAGCAAAGGTCGCCCCTAACCAAGAAAAACAAATCTGCAATGCCCATAATGATAATATTTTTATTTTTTGATTTATGAATGAAAATTACTGTCAACTATATAAAACCAGCAACACCAAAACTTCACTAACATGCAAAAAACTGAACTACAAATGCAAGAAACCCAACTACAAATGCAAAGGGCTCCATTACAAACTATTATCTCAACTAGTTGCTATCTCTCAAGCAAGAAGATGAGCCAATGCTAGGAGGTATGCTTTCCTCGAAGCGTGTGCCTGAAAACAATCTAGCAACATAACAATATGTTAGACAAGAGATCCCAAATGAAGAGTAGAGGCTTGCTTTTATAGACTTGAGAGGAAACTTCTAGAAGCTTCAAGAAGGCACCCAATTTTCAAATTTAAATTTACTTTCTTCTCCCTCCAAAGATGGCATCCATTTTCCAAGGCAATATTTGACTTTTTAATTTAAAATAACCTTTCCCTTAAGTAGGTGTCCCATTTCTCCAAGCATAATTTTGACCTTTAGAAAATATTTAATCACCTCCTGATGAGGCATCCACCCTTGAAATCCCCTTTTCCAGAACAACTTTAAGTCATTAAGCTAGGCCAAGGGGTTAACATTAAAACATAACATTATTTAAATCTTGACTCAACTTATCTCTCCAGAAAATGCATCCAAAGGCCAAAAATTACAATACCAACTGAACTGGCTAAAGAAGAGAGCCAACTGCACCGAAGCCAACATGACCACTGCTAGAAATGAAATTTAATAAAAATAACAAATTCTCGAAGTTTCTCAGATCACCATGCAAGCTATACCACTGTGAAGTTCTCTGAAAACCCAAAAAGAATCCATAATCCAATCTCCAAACTTCAAGTAACAACCTCCTCAGAAATGGGAAACCCTATTTTTCACCCTCCAAGTAGCCTACGGGTCTCCAAAATAAGCCAACAGTTAATTGAATTGATCACAATTGAGAAGGGGACATTACACTCACTTGCTCATCATCTAGGCCACTGTGCTTTCTGCCCTATACCTGTTTCACCTCCTCTTCCTCCTCATTGTTAGAAAACACCTCTATGTAATGTACCTTACCCTTCCCCATACACTTGTGACCTAGTTCCCAAGGCTCCTTGCAACTGAAACATAATTTCTTCCTTCTTAATTATTTGCGAGCCTCATCATTTAATCTATCATTCTTAGGCCACTCCTTTTGGAAATACTTCTCATCTTTATCCTTCTTTTGTGGCAATCCTTTCAACTAAAATTTGTGCTTTGAGGTAGAGGATTCCATGTCTGTTGCCTTCCTAATGGCCTCTTGACGTGTGAATGAATTGAGGGCCTTAATCCACCCCCTCAATGGATCATCTAGACCATCCATGAATAATACTATTAGTCTCCTGTCCAAAATATTTGTCACTAGTGGGGAGAATCTCAAAAAATCTGCAATTTAGGTGTCCATTGAGCCTCACTTCTTAAGTTGGGCTAATTCCTTAAAATGGAGTTTTGGATCCTTCTTATCGACCTGCCAATTAACCTCTTCTTAAACTCTGCATAGGAATCAATTTGGTCATGGTCCAAGGTCACCATTTTGTGATGCCACCTTTCATGTGCACTCCCATCCAAATGTATCGCACATACTTGATGGCCTCATCCTCCAAGATTGGATTGAGCTGAAAGTAAGTATCCAATTTTTGCACCAATGATGTAGTGTTAGTTTTTCCTAAACCATCATTATAAGGAATAGACAACTTCCCAAACTTCTTCTACAAGTCTTGATTGTGTGGTCTACCACCTTTTTTTGGCCTTTGCCTCATCCTAATGTCCATATAGTCATGGAAAGATATCTCAGCTTGGAATTCCATACCTGAATTTCTCCAATCCTATAGGATCTAATCCTGAAGCTCCTGTTGTGTTGGCTCCTACTCAACTCGAGGAGTGATTCTAGGAGGGGAATTTGGCATCAAAATCCTAGTGTTTTTTGATCTAGTTCTGATATGTAGTCTTCCTCCTCCATTATTCATTAAACCATCACCATTGACATTATTTCTTTCATTCCCTTGTTCTCCACCATTGTTGTTATTAGTGGTTGGCATGTGTTGTGCCATAAGGCTTGCCAATTGAGCTAAACTTTGTGTAGGTCACGCTATCCCCTTGCAAGGTCAATGAACATGTCTCTAGTTCTTGGTTCCACCCTTTCTCTTTCTCTGTCATCTATGTTTTCCTCTTCTTTTGATTCTAAATTAAATATATTTTCAGCCCCTCTCAGTCTTCTACTACTATAGGTGATATATTCTATGTTTTCCGGATTGATGAAATGTTTTTACCATCAAAACCACATAGGTTGGATGGATCACAAGCTTTGATACCACTATAAATTTCTCCACCCAAGTTGCATCAATTTTTTTTACGATTTTTCCCAATTTGACAATGCAAGCATTTTTCAAACAGTTGTCATTATAATGTGTTGTACTTGTTTTAGTTGACTCAAGGATATAAGCAATGGATATGCAAAATATTTATATTATAAACTCCTCCGATCATTTCATATCAGGATAATTGACATAACAAGGAAAATGAATATATTTCACATAGATATGCAGCTCATATAAATCGTAGGAATCAATATTCAATAGTATTTAACATTAAGTATCACTAATGGAAAAGTAATACATTCAAGCTTATCGTAGATCAAAGAATGTAGATGATATAAGTCTACAAATTCCAACTTCAACATTGGTCCTTCTAATAATCACTTGGTGCCTTGCAAAGTTGTGGCTTGAAGAAAGGTGGCAATACTTGTAGTTATCGCTACAACATATGGTATCCTTCGTAGACTTCGCAAAGATTTTCGACACTCCAACTTTGACCCTGCTAACTGCCCAACACCACCTCCACTTTACCTTTCCACCTTGCACTATGATACAATGGGTGATATCAAGCAACTATGCCCAAAGAAAAATATCGGTGCTATTCCAAGGGTCACAACAGGAATAAGGATGAAGTTGGGCTTTAGAAAATATTGATATTTATGCTTCTCATCTGCTGACCTCCAAAACTATAACAATATTAAATATATCTGTTACTCCACCATTTTTTCCATGACAACCATAAACTTTGAAATTTGTCTCCAAAGGAGGCTTTACAAATTTCCTCCATATCTCCAACCGTAATGCTCATTGTGAGAAACCGGCATAACTTTTCCAACCTGACCAGCTAGTATAGATTAGTCTCACTATTGAAACCAACCACCCTTAGGGATTTCATCCTAGGGTTTAGGACTCTGAAAGCTCCTGAAAAACCAAGTAGAATAATATTGTAATTTTTTTTTTGGTGGTTTTTTGCAATAAAAGAAAAATTGCGATTTTGCAAGGAAATGCTTAAAAAAATAAAATAAAATACTAGACAATTAAAAACTATAGAATACAGCTTAGATTTAGATGCTAGATGATTTATTGATCTTCTAGGATAATTACAACTGCGAGATTCAAACATACAATAAAAAAAGAAAGCTATTTATTAAGGAACCTCAATAAGCTTGTAGTCGCTTGTGAAAGAGCATGAAATGGTATGGCTGAATGAAATAAGCAATCCTTTGACCCATAAATCAATGCATATGCTCCAGAAACCCTAGGCGTCCAAAGTGACAAAACTAGAAGACCAAAAGCTTAGGCATTTTTGACTGGAGAAGAAGTATGACCTTTGTTGCAACAAAAGTATGGCTTGTACCAGTAGCTGAGAAATCCGTACAATCTAGAAGAATGTGCCAGATGCTAAATGAAACATGACCAATGCAATATTCTCCTTCTAGAAGAAGGATTGATACAAAACTCTGATTATAAACTCCAAAATATGCCCAAATATGACTCTTGTGTGAAGCCACTCTATTGACAAGCTTAAACTGGTATTGCACAGTCTCAGTTAGTCTGATTCTAAAGAGAGAATGTTCTCCAAAACCCGATGATTTGCAGAAACCCCTTTTTCACAAACCCCAATGCTCTCAGAGAGAAAAATAGACAAATTCAAATAATCATCAATAATGGGTTCGATTTGCCTTGAAGAGAAATATATATCATTTCCTCAAAAGTTTGACCCTTCACAAAAATCAGCTTAATTGCATTTAATAATATAATAATTTGCCCTTTTAAAATACTTAGGCCAATTATTAATAAATGGAGTCCTTTTATTTAATGAGTATTAAAACTCATTAAATATTAAATTTTCCCCTTTCATTATAAAGTATTAAATACTTTATAATTTGCCATTTAATAATAACTTTAATATTTCATTAAAGTGACTTTATATTATAAAGTCAAATTAATAATCTTTTTAATTATTATTAAATTCTCTAATAATTCTTGTTTGCTCATCAAATCATCAAACTGGGTTGAAACTGAGTTGACCAACTGAATCAAGTGCCCTGCCAAAAATAACAATTCCTGCTTGCCTGACTTACTATAAATAGTATCTATAAATCACTCTAAAAGTGTCTGCTAAGGCCCAAACCTGAATCAACTGCTGGAGTAATGTTCCCAAATGTTGGATAACTGCCTCAAGTGATCCTCTAAACATATCTACCAGCCTACGAGGATGTGAATGATAGGCTAACCCCTGAAATAACTGTACTGTCTAGGAAGGGGACATTATAGAAAGGCCATCATTTATGTCCATAGATGTCCATATTTGTTTGCATGATCTTTTTGAGATTGTGAGTTACTCATCAATGATAGTGCTTCATCCATAGACATGGCCATCTTAACCAACAACATAGAAAACCCCTCCGGAGACCCAAGGCACTACAGATTTAATTGTTGAGCATGATTGAAGCCAATTCCCTAAAAAGTTTCTTCAATACTATGGATCCCTCCTACTTCTTTGTCTAATGATGAGTGATGAGAATGTGCATAGAAATGACAGTGTTTTAGTGGCATTGTTATTAATGTTAATATATAATTGTTGGTGTCGCTGATGTTTTAATTTCATATGCTACTTTTATTTTTTTAGGGATTTCTATAGTTGTTGGGGGTTTTTAATTTTTATTGCTCATCTTGTTATGGTAAGTCTTGGAGTATTACCTATTGCATTTCTGTGTAAAAAGCAATAAATATTGGCTTCACATTAATAAAACAACACATGCTTTACATTTTAGTGCCTTTTAAGTGTCCATTGTATTCATATCCTAGATAACATTTATTTATTGGGGTTAAATGTAATGTCCCTTTTTGTGATTTTTAAGTATTTGCAATTTTTTTGTATTTTTTGCTTATTGAAATAACAAATACTGAAAATAAATACAAAAAACTGTGATTGCAAACCCTAGGCTAAATTTCAATATTATTTGTATAAGAATTTAAGATTTAATACATTTGAAACAAAATGTAAGACTTAATTTTAATTGTCCTAATCCTTGAAATTACAACAGTGACAATAGAATAGTTCAGCGATGAGTATACAGCTATAAATGACAGGTTTATTTCAATAACTAGCAATCACAACCCAGGATGGTCAGAAATTAAGGTAGAATATTTAGTAAACAATTAAACTTGAGTGGGTGTATTAGTGCAGATCTGAACAATTAACAGTTAGCAATTTTATATAGACTACCACCAATCAGCAAACAGCCACAGTAGATAAACTATAATCTGATTTAAAATATCAATCTCCACATAACAGTCTCATCATATAATGCACTTTTGGATTGCTACTGTTATAAACTACCAGCAATACAAGCTAAGGATGGCACACATTATTAAATGAAACTAATTAAAAATTGCTAATTGTACAGTGGGTACAGCTGCAGCATATAGCGGTGGTATATTGCATCAATGTTGGCACAACATATGATAATTTCTCCCAAATTTACCCATAAAACTGCTTACAACAAATGCAATTCCACTCCAACAAATTGAGGGTTTCCATTCCCAATCTTCTATACAATCCAAGAGAGTTTTTATCTTCTAGATCACACTATAAAGGGTTTCCATCTTTGAAAGCTTGAAATTAAAATTAAAATTTGTGATAATGATGATGGATGCCAAAGGAGAGTGTTAGATTTTGCCTTTATTCCAAAAATAAATAATAAAAAAAAATCTTTTTAAGAATTAAATACATAAGCCAAAAGCCTCATTTAAATGGCCTCTAAAGTCACCCAAATGAAGCAATAATTGGGCCCCAAAAGTTGCCAAATTTGTCAACCTCGAGTAGGGGACATGACAGTCTACCCTCCCAAAAATTACTCGTCCTCGAGGAATTGAAAATTTGTATGCTTAAGTATTCCCGTATCCTCCCATGTGGCATATTTTGTGGGAAGGTTCTTCCATTGCAATAAGTACTTGTTGATGCTCCTATTTCTCAATTTCTTTTTGCTGATTTCAATGATGGCTTCATAAATCAAGAATAGCCTCCCCTTATCATCCAAGGGAGTCAATTCTGCCGAAGGGCTAATGTGCTGTCCAATTGCCTTTTTAGGAATGAAACATGAAAAACATTGTGGATTGTGTTGTGTTCTAGCAACTTGTAGGTGACCTCTCCAACTTTTCTCAAGATCTTGTATGGTCTATAAAACTTGGGCTTGAGTTTTTTGGATCCCTTCTTTTTGATGGAAGATTGTTTGTAAGGGTGCAATCTTAGGAATACCAAGTCTCCAACCTCAATTGTTCTCTTTGTTTGGTTTTGATCAACATAAAGCTTTTGCATGTTTTGTGCTTGTTGAAAATGATCCTTGCGTGTTTTCAAAATGTCTTTAATATGCTTGCACAAGTCACTTGTGGTGGGTACCTTGCTATTTGCAAATGCCAAATCAATGAAAGTCAGTGACATAAACAAAGACATACCTATGAACACATGGTGGGATGTGTTGTAGCAATATTCACCCAAATACAATAATTTGACCTAAGCTGTTTTTTGGTTAGAAACATAGTTCCTCAAATGGCTTTCAAACCATTTGTTCACAATTTCTATCTATCCATCAATCTGCATATGGTAACTCGTGCTTGGTATGAGTTTTGTGCTTGTTAATTTAAATCATTCTTGCCAAGAAGCAATAAGAAATTTTCTATCTTTGTCACTCAATATTTTTAAGTAATCCATGCAACCTAAATACCTCTTTGAAAAATAGGCTAGCCACTTGGGGAGCTTTAAATTTTGAAGAGATGACACAAAAATGTGGATATTTGGTTAGTCTATCCACAACAACTTAAATATAATCTTTACTTTGTACCTTATGAAGACTCATGATGAAATCCATGGAAATATTTTTCCACTTTTGATTTGGGTAGGCAAGGGTTGCAACAAACTTACTAGTTCTGTTGGCAAGTAATGCACTCTCTAATATGCTTGAGGATGTGCTCCTAAAGTCCTCTCTATGAAAATATTTCCCTAATTTTTTGATAATTCTTGTAATAGTTTGTGTACCTTGTGGAGGTGTCTTGTGGAAGGCTCTTAGAATCTTCTACTTCATTTTGGACTTGGGGCTTAGGTAGATTCTTTTATTGTAGAGAATGAGACCTTCCTTTATAGTGTACTTGTCATCCTTCACTAATCCATCAATGAGGTTAGTAGCAAAATTATTTTTAACATACTCGGCCATAATATTAGTTTTTCAATCAATAGAAATAACAAAAATAGAACATAAAGTAGGCTTGCTAGAAAGCGCATTAGTAACAACATTATTCTTACCTTTTACATATTTTATATCGAAATCATAAGCTTGAATTTTACATACACATTTTTGTTGCATATCATTCAAATATTTTTGGTTGAGAAAATACCTCAAGTTGTTGTGGTTGGTTTTGACCATGGACCGACCACACACAAGATATTGTCTAAACCTACCTATGGATTTTGTGGTATGATCGCTATTAGAATTGGCTATGGAGATAGCCTGCCAAGATCTTGAGGCCAAATGGAAAGCACATAGAGAGAAGATTTGAATATGACAAGAATAAATTGTATTCCCGTCAATTATAATTCAATGTTTTGATGTACAATATAGTAGAAACCCCTTGGTTATATAGCCAAGGCGAGATACAAGATGTCATAAGATTATGACAAGTGTCTTAATCATATGACATGAGACACCTTATCACAACTACCTAGGTTCACATGTGTTACAAGTCAAAAGATAAGATAACAACTAATGAAAACTAACGCCTTCTAGAAAGATTCCTAGGACCTAGGTAAACTTAACATGTAAATAAGTCCCCTAGTAATGAATTAACTAGGTACAAGAATTTATTTATGTAATGTCCCCTTTGAGCGACTTTGCAGAATGCTATTCTTGAGAGCTAAAGGTGCAACAAGGGAGTTTGTTTACTTAATTATTTATTATTGCCTACGTGTCAAGATAATTTAAAAGGTGATATTAAATAATTAATAAAACATGATGATAAAGTGACTTAGTTGAAATATTAAAAATATGGCTTTATAAAGTCACTTTATAATGTTGAGTGGAAAATTAAGTGAGATTTATAAGGAAATTAGAAGCTCATTCTCAAATCACTTTTGAATGCATATTTTCACGGGAAGAGAGCTACCTGGTTAGGGTTTGAAGACCTTACCACCAGTTTTGGATGTGTAATACCATCCCTAGTTGGAACTATTGAAGAATTTGGGCAGGAATATATCTATTGCAAGATTTTGGTACCGTGGCGAACTGAATTGTGGTCTCTTTCAGAATTTTTGAGGCTTTGGCACATTATAAGATCGTTTCTATTCCTTGGAAGGTCGTGACACTTTGTGAATGTTGGGCGCAGCTTTAGGAAGCATTTCGGGGCATCTACCATTAATAAATCTAAGCTCATTTATCTACAACACTTTCAGCTCGATTTTTGGAAGATTTAGATTACTTCCCTGGCGCAACACATTTGGCATCATATAATCAAAGAAGGTGTGATTGAATGAATATTATATTGAAGACAAGCCAAGAATCTAAGACGTCAGTTGGGGAAATAACTATCGAGTTTATTTAAGAATCGTGTATAAGGAAGGCGTGCTTTCTACCACCTTCAACGCAGCCAATAAAAGGTCAAAGTTGGGGCATTTTGCTCATAGAACCCAAGACAACTCTTGGAGAGGTAGAAATGTGGGTTTATGGAGAGTCATCTGGTCGGCTCAAGGGAAATCATGGTCTCTAGAAGCTGATACATGGTTCTATGAAGTATTCTGGGCACTGCTCTTTCAATTGAATTTGTGCTTAAGTCACTTCCTTCTATTGTTGGTGCACAGGCAGCTTGCTGGGAGATTTAAGGCATCATTTTTTGCTACTATTGTTGGAGCAGAGACATCACCAAAAGACAACGAACCAGGTTCTCATTTAATATTAAATTATGTATTTGGAATTGCATATGGTTGTTGTCACAACAACAATGGGTAATGCATTTGGGTTTAGTTGTTAATGAATATAATCACTCACAACAGTGTAGTATAATTTAGTTTGGTCACAGCTTATTGAAGTTGTGAATCATTGAATCTTGCATCGTATTGATTTGAGCAAGAAATGTTGCTATATCATTGTAAGACACTTTCAAAGCATGTATTCAATTATGAACATCAATAAAGGGAGTTTAATGACTGCACACTAAGTGTTTGATAAAATACCTCATTGTGGTAGCTGGGTTTACATGTAATTTCAGTCTTTGGTAGAGTGGAAAATCATAAAACACTTTGCATTGCATTTAGATATCATCTACAATCACTTTGCATATTTGAATAAGTTAGTTAGATTCCTTTCATGCATTATAGTATCCATAACAACAACAACAACAAAACAAGACATCATTTACCAGCTCTAAAGAATTGCCAACAAACTGTTTGACAGAATTCCTAAGAGCTCAAGAGCAGAAAAATTATATCAGTTTCAGCAAGGGCCTTCACAATGGTATCAAAGCCTAGAGTATCCTTCCATCCTATTAGGGTAGTTGAATCAATTTGAGTTGCAATAGAGTGATAGATATTTTAGTGAGTGAGATGGAGTCCTTTTAGGAGTGCATGACAAAATTGTTGCAAAGCTTTGAAAATTATAACAAGACTCTAACTAAATTGTTGGAGCATCCTGAGTTGCCTGAGATGTTAGAATCTAACTTATGAAATGACAGGAAAAGTGAAGAATCATTATTAACAAAAAAAGAGGAGTCTGATCAAATCATTGAGCAGATGGATGAAGAGAATTTCATGACAAATCATTCAGAGGGAGATAGTGTCTTGACTTATGAGGACCATGTGATTGAGCTTCAGAGTGATTCTTGGGTCAAACATGTAACTACTATGGATGAAATGGAGCATGAAGGAAAGGACACAACAACAACATTGGATCCACTTTCAGATTTATCCAATGATGCTACTAAGACTATTGACTTCCATAATATTTTTTGTGATGAGTTTACTAATGTTCTTTTAGAGGAAAGGTTTGGTGACTTCAAATCAGCTATTGGTGATGGATTCTTTGATGATTTGGACCCACAATTTACTACTGAAAATGATAATGGAGAGGCACACGTGCTTTTGGGCAGCTTTGGAGTCATTGATGACAGTCTGGAACTTAGTGAAAAGCGCAAGGTATGGGATCCAGGAGAAGATTTAGAATCTAATTTGGAGTATGGTTTTTATCCTGCTAGTGATTTGAGTTCACTTTATGAGGTGATTGGTTACTCTCCTGGGAGACCACCAGATATGAAAAATGCGAATGAGGAGCCAAATGAGGGTTGCATTAGGAGTTATTTGACACTAGGAGGCATCATCATTCCTTACTACATATGGAATTGGAAGGAAAATTGGGTATGCAAATTAATGATTTCAGTTGAGAGTTCTTTCTTTGTTGGTGCTTGCATTGAGCTGCATCATTCTTACCTGAAACTTGGTCTTGAGTTTTGGAGTTGGCCAACAAGTGGGACATTTCATACCATATTAGAGTTGATGAGTAGTATTGTTTACCTATTCTATGTAGTTGGTAATTTAGCTTCTTCATGGAATGAATTGATTCATGAGGATTTCTACACTTTTGATTTTGAAAGGTTTCCAAACATTGTTCTTCAACTTGCTGGAATTTTAAGAACTACAAGGAAATGAGAGTTCAAGCTTGTTACTTATGTAGCTATGGAGGAAGAAGGACCTTTACATGACATCCACATGACAGCTAACAATCCATCCTTTGGATTGAGGAATGTTTTATCTTATACTAATCTTTCTTTTGGGATGATCTTGAAGACAACAATTGCTCTTTGCACCTTAGTTGTTGATGCTTTCATGGATGGGTTAGAAGAGTTTACCAAAAGGGTCACAAAATTCCTTGATGAGCATAATGTTATGGATGGTACTTGTAGTTGTGATGTGTATCTTTCTAAGCATGTTGATCATTCTTGGTTGGGTCTTCATGCTTGGGATCCTCAACAAGGATTGCTGGAGCTTTTTGGAAAAGGTAGGTATGATCTTTGGAGGTATAAGGATGGAAAATTCAGAGTTAATAGAGTTGTTCTTTTCCTTACCCGCCATCTTGTGATTCCAATTACTCATCTTCAAATGGATTGGAAAGAGATTTTTAGTAAGGAATGGAACACTGATCAATTGGACATTTTTGGGTGTGCTCCTTGGCAAAGAATGGATCAAAATTTTAGTTTTGAGCATGTTGATTGGTTGCAGGTCAGTCACCTTACATCATGGTTTACTCTCATTCAGGGGAGTTGGCAAACTATTCCTTGTAAAGGAGGTGAAGGTTTTCAGTTGGAGATTGTTTGGAAGTGTTTCCTTGTCACTTCTGAGTTGATTTGGTGTAGCACTATGCTTTGCACGCATGCTTATACTTGGGAAATTCATAAGTACTGCTGTTGTCCTTTGTGTAGAGTACTTATATCAGATTATACCTTGCAAATTTTAGTCTTGAATAACATTGATTTTTGCTTGCTTCATACCTTCCAAACTCAAAGGGTTCATCTTATGGAGGTTCATGATGTAAACCTTGACAGTTTACTCTTGGTGTTGGTTCAGGACAATGAACTTCCACATGCTTCGGTTTAGGATGATGTACAAGTTTGGGACCCACATCAAGGATTTGGATCCTTGAAGTTTGAGGACCAATCTCCACACACAGGTACAGATTGCAGCCACAGAATAACATATATAATAGGTGTTGAAGGCAGCTTTCCGAGGGCTACACTTTAGGGATCAACAAGTAATGATGAACATTCGGGATGGGAAGTAAGTATGCATGATGCTTATGAAGATATCATTGAAAATGATGAAGAATATATGAATTTTATGAGTGTTAACAACAATCTATTGTCTATGCATGGATTTGATAAGCATAAGGAGATAGATAAGTCTCAAGTGGGTGATTGTGCTAAGGAGCTTATTCATGTTGACACTCATGATATCATAGACAAGAATGTGATAGTATGGATGGATCCAAGGTACACAAAAAGATTGTATTTTTAGAAGGGATTTGATAATTCTTGCTTTATGAAGCTACTATCTTGGAACACCTTGAATGAAACTTCCTTGAGGGGACTATCAATTGAAACCTTGAGGATTCTTACTCCTAAACATGTTGTCCATCAGTCCTTTGTTGTCAGTGTTTGTGAGTATCATATTCCTAGATTGCTAAGTTGGTATAACTTCATCAACTTGCAGCAAGTAAGAGGACTTTCAGATTTGGTACTAGGGGTCTTATCTTACTCTTGGATGAACGATAGCTGTTCTATATTGTTATATACAGTTTTATCAAACTCAGTATTGAAGGATACAACTGATTACATGGGTTTGTGGGCATTGGATTGTCACTCTAACACTTAGAGGTTGAGTGTTGATTGAAAATCACCCAAGCATGACAGCCATGACAATCCTGAGATGGTCATAGACTTGATTATTAGATTTATCAGAATGATCAATAGTTGTTGCATCATTCAAGAGGACATGTGTGTGAGTATGATTGATGGTAATCATAGGACTTGGGACCCACAGACAATTACTGGGGGTGAAATATTGATTCAAAATTGGTTTGGTGAACAAATTTTCAGAGTTGACACCGCTGTCTGCTTTGTAATCAGCTTGCAAAAGACAATGAATGATAACATGTAGATGGGTTGGTCAATACCTTCAGTCCAGTAGTGGAGTGATTCTCAATGGGTGTTAATTGGGGGAGGTAATGTGCTTATTGGAGGAGTTTCTTTGGTCATTCCTACATTCACATTTCCTATTTTTTCAGGGGTTATGGTATGTGACAGTTGCTGTCCTAGCACTCTCTCATGGGTGATGACGACATCAGTTTATGGAAAGAGTGAATTTTTGGACCTACAGGCTTCTTGGCAATAGGTTGTGGGAGGATTTTCAGAGTTTGAGCAATTATTACTAGCTCCCACCAAGGTGAGTGATGGATATTACAGTCAGGTCGAGCAGTTGATAGGTATATCTACAAATGCTATGGTGGTGATTGCAGTCAATTGGATGAGTTGGTGTGCTCGATGTGAGCATATTGATGCTTGAGCAGTAGGTATCGATGAGAAGTTATCAATTTATGACCGAGGTGGCATTGTCAGGATGGATGATTCCAAGGATGACATTGTTGTTATCGGCCTCTGATTAGGGAATAATTCATATCACCTTTGGGGTATTGTGAGGAGACTTGTTGAGGGTTACCCTTTGGCATTGAGAAGAGTATGTTTCTTGTTTCCCATGATAGAGTTAGACAGTGGGATTTCATATATGGATCTCACTGAGGTGCCTCGGCAAGAGATTTTCTAGGATAAAGGTTACAACCCTTATAGATATTTCAGTATGGGTATTGGTGAAGTTCACTTTTTTGGGTCGCAGAAGTTGAGAGCACAACTGGAGAGTGACGTGTTTATAGTTTTTATCAGAGTAATGCAATGACAACATGTTAGACATTTGCGAAGATTGACTTGGGACCCTAGGATTAAAATTGGGTGCAGTTGGTTTCAATTGGTTGCTATTGTGGGTACCTTGGAATTGCTTGAGGACAAGCAATCTTTGGGAAGGGCGGACTGTAATTTCCCCTTCGTAGCGACTACGCAGAATGCTATTCTTGAGAGCTAAAGGCGCAACAAGGGAGTTTGTTTACTTAATTATTTATTATTGCCTAAGTGTCAAGATAATTTAAAAGGTGATATTAAATAATTAATAAAACATGATTATAAAGTGACTTAGTTGAAATATTTAAAATATGGCTTTATAAAGTCACTTTATAATGTTGAGTGGAAAATCAAGTGAGATTTATAAGGAAATTAGAAGCTCTTTCTCGAATCACTTTTGAATGCATATTTTCACGGGAAGAACTTGAGCTACCTGGTTAGGGTTTGAAGAGCTTACCACTAGTTTCAGATGTGTAATACCATACCTAGCTGGAACTATTGAAGAATTTGGGCAAGAATATATCTATTGCAAGATTTTGGCACCATGGCGAACTTAATTGTGGTCTCTTTCAGAATTTTGAAGTTCCAGTTTATTGAGGCTTTAGCACATTATAAGATCGTTTCTATTCCTTGGAAGGTCGTGGCACTTTGTGAATGTTGGGCACAACTTTAAGAAGCATTTTGGGGCATCAACCATTAATAATTCTAAGTGCATTTATCTTCAACACTTTTAGATTGATTTTTGGAAGCTTTAGATTACATCCCTGGCGCAACACATTTGGCATCATATAATCAAAGAAGGTGTGATTGAATGAATATTGTATTGAAGACAAGCCAAGAATCTAAGATGTCAGTTGGGGAAATAGCTATCGAGTTTATTTAAGAATCATGTATAAGGAAGGCGTGCTTCCTACCACCTTCAACGCAACCAATAAAAGGTCAAAGTTGGGGCATTTTGCACATAGAACCCAAGACAACTCTTGGAGAGGTAGAAACGTGGGTTTATGGAGAGTCATTTGGTTGGCTCAAGGGAAATCGTGGTCTCTAGAAGCTGATATGTGGGTCTATGAAGTATTCTGGGCACTGCTCTTTCAATCGAATTTGTGCTAAAGTCACTTCCTTCTATTGTTGGTGCACAGGCAGCTTGCTAGGAGATTTAAGGCATCATTTTTTGCTACTATTGTTGGGGCAGAGACATCATCAAAAGACAACGAACCAGGTTCTCATTTAATATTAAATTATGTATTTGGAATTGCATATGGTTGTTGTCACAACAGCAATGGGTAATGCATTTGGGTTTAGTTGTTAATGAATATAATCACTCACAACAGTGTAGTATACATTTAGTTTGGTCACAACTTATTGAAGTTGTGAATCATTGAATCTTGCATCGTATTGATTTGAGCAAGAAATGTTGCTATATCATTGTAAGACACTTTCAAAGCATGTATTTAGTTATGAACAACAATAAAGGGAGTTTAATGACTGCACACTAAGTGTTTGATAAAATACCTCATTGTGGTAGCTGGGTTTACATGTAATTTCAGTCTTTGGTAGAGTGGAAAAATCATAAAAAACTTTGCATTACATTTAGATATCATCTACAATCACTTTGCATATTTTAATAAGTTAGTTAGATTCCTTTCATGCATTATAGTATCCATAACAACAACAACAACAAAATAGGATATCATTTACCAGCTCTAAAGAGTTGCTAGCAAACTGTTTGACAAAATTCCTAAGAGCTCAAGAGCAGAAAAATTATATTAGTTTCAGAAAGGGTCTTCACAATTTACACCAACACCCCCCCTTAAGTGCAACTTAGGGTGTAGCAGATTATTATGCAAATGAAACAAAGATGCAAGAATGGGTCCTGGCTACTAGGCCATGTTAGGTACCCATGTACATATGTAAATGAAATCTCTCACAAATAGAGAAAAGGAGAAAACCCAGTGGGACAAAACTCCTTCCGAAAAGAGAGATGAAAGAAAATAATGGAATGCTCTCAATGAAGAATAATAAGGCCAAATCCCCATGTAAGGAAAAAGACCCCCCCATAAGAGAGAAGAAGAAGAGAAACAAGGCAGGCCCCCATCTATGTTGAGTCATCTTGCAATGATGGTAGAAGCTCGACATTGAATGCTGAAGATTATCCAATCTTGCTGAAAAACATTCCTCCCCTTAGGAAGAAACAAAACCATGAATGTATGCAGGATGTTAGGAAGATGGACGATGGATGATGATATCTTTGAAGCATGCTCAATTGTCTCCATGTTGATGTTGAAAGTTGACACATTCCAAACAGGGGTTGTAGGCTACATTGTTGAAGAGGACAATCCAAAATCTAGTAGAGATGAATGTAGAACACAATCCAAAGACAATGATATCTCCTCTGAAGACAAAGAAGCCTCCTCCAAATGTTGTCCAAAAGTATCCACAGTCATGTCAAACTACAAAGAATGATCACGTAGAGATTGAACAAGACGGTAAAGGTGTTCCCTTGCAACAAGTGAAGAAGGATCTTCTCCATCAAAGAGAGGATGAATGTCATCAATGATGTTTCCCAAATCTAGAATATGATACTCCATGAACAAGTCTGAAATACCTGCCAAGAAGTCATCACAAGTAGCCAAATTTGAAAGACTATATATATCCTATTGTAGTGAATAACTAGGAGCCAAAACTATTGAGCCACAAGTATCCTCAGGTACAACAATAGATGATTCTTCCAATGTTGGATTACAAGAGCCCTCTACCTCAAGATGTTGACTCATAGATGAAGAAGATGAACCCTCTAAATCTGGATTAGGAGCCATAGAAACTAAAGTCTCAATAGATGTCTTTGTAGGAGGAGAAGGAGAAGGTTCTGTGTCATCAAAACTACCATACCTTTCCCAATGATCAAGTGTTTTAGTTTTATCATCAATAGGTCAAAACTTTGCATGTGGAACAAGACAATCCGCAATAGGATCCTCTAGGAGTGGAGGTTCATTCGAGTCTCCATACATCTCCCAAAGTTTGGTCATTAAGTCATGAGGGATCTCAATACCATCAGTGGCCATTTTTTTATCAATATCACAACTACAACCAATTAATCCTAGGATATGTTCTATTTTGGATGTCCCACACAACTCTTCCATTTTGTTGAAGGTTTAGGAACTAGTCCATAGAGATACGACAAAAGATTAAGCCACTTACAATGTGTTAGGATTCCATCTTGCCAAGACTTAAAGTTCCATTGATTTAACCTTATTGTAGCAAGATGTGTTTTGATGCCCATATTAAACTCCTCAACTTTAGTCACACAATAGACCAATCAAGAGACATAAGCCAACAAAGGCAAAAGATTACTCCCCCAAATTACTCAATCATGAAACCCCCCAAGCAATATCTGATTTGTGGCACTTTATACTTAGCATGTTTATAGTTTCCACTTGCCAAAAACAACAAAGTGATCTTGATCTTGGTACATGCAAATGCCAAAAATAGGCCACATGTTCAAAGTAAAAAATTTACAGTAGGTGAAATCAAATTGATTACACCACTAGAAAGTACATGAAAAAATATGCACTTTCAAAAAAAATTCACCCAAAAATGTTACCGTAGGAGCAAGATATGAGCCTCTGAAGTTCCCAAAATGAGGACGAAGCAGCAACACCTATGAGAATCTGCAATTTTTGGAAAAAGTAGACACCAAAACCAAAATACGATTGCACCACTACGAAGAGAGTGAAAAATGAGCCCAAATAAAAAAAAATGCTCGTAAAAAGAAGTCAAAATGAGCGAGTTATGAAGTTTCAAAGTTGGACTGCAAAATCATAAAGCTCATTCGTGAAGGGGGCAATTTTTTTTGAAAAAGATCATGCCCTACTGACATCAGCAATCTGTGAGGCAAAAATTGATGGCTAATGGCCCGTCAAAAAAGCATATTCTCTACACCGAACAAAATATTCTTTGCTCGCTAGCTTAAATTTGATGTGCAATCGAACGTCACGGGTCGCTGGGGTTCTCGCTGGAATATTCCTTTTGACCATTGGGATATTATTTTATCCTTCACCAAAATTTTGATGGAATCTATAGATTATTCTTGATTTGACAGCTACGTGGAAATTTTTTTGGACGCTGGTTGTATTCAAACTTTGACCATCAGGTTATACTTATTTTTGACTGCTACTTTTTTATGTGGTTGGTTTTTGAATGAATTCACCGACGGAATGTGGGGCCTCCACCCAACTAATTAAAATATGCCATGTGGCAGCCTTTTACAACAGTCTGGTACCATCTACCATAGGGCGTACCCTGCTGGTCTGCGGACTGTGCAGGGTACGACCCCTGCAATAAATTTTTGTTTTTTGTTTTTGATTTTTAAATACAAATTTTCGAGAAAACATTAATTAGTAGAATGTGATCTTTTTTTCTAAAAAAATTTTCAAAAAATTTTAACTGATTAAATAATATATTTTTCTTTGCAAATTGTACCTGATGCTTTTATGATGACTTGGGAGGCTGTACGGCTCCCTGAGAATTTTTTTACCTTGGCAGACAAATTCTCTAATTTGGATGCATTGACAGTTGATTATAGGGTTTTTGGCCCTTTTAGGTGTGATGGTAGGGTCAGATTTGACCCAAAATGTTCCAGAAATGTAGCAACCTTTTGGATTTAACAACCACTCTTTAGCTTCAAACCCTCATAGATTTGGCCTCGTATGTTCGATTTGGATGAAACAAAAGGAAAAACCGACTTTCTCAAACCTCCTAAACTCAATAGTGAGCTCAGATTTGCATCAACAAGCTCTGATATGAACCTACAATAAAGAGCCAAAAATGGAAAGCACAAAGAGAGAAGATTTGAATATGACAAGAATAAACTATATTCCTATCAATTATGATTCAATGTTTTGATGTACAATGTAGTAGAAACCCCTTGGTTATATAGCCAAGGTGAGATACAAAATGTCATAAGATTATGACAAGTGTCTTAATCATATGACATGAGACACCTTATCACAACTACCTAGGTTCACATGTGTTACAAGTCAAAAGATAACAACTAATGACAAGTAACACCTTCTAGAAATATTCGTAGGACCTAAGTAAACTTAACATGTAAATAAGTCCCCTAGTAATGAATTAACTTGGTACAAGGCTTTATTTACACCAACAATTGCTAACTTCTCTTTGTTGTAGGTCAAAAATTCCCTTTCGAACCTTATTAGCTTTTGACTCTCAAATTCTATTAGATGTTTGTTTTGCATCAAAACCACTCCAATTCCTTCACCTAAAGTATAAAATTCTAAAACAAAAGGCAACGAGAAATCTAGAAAAGCCAAAATGGGGCATAAATTCATTATCTTTTTGAGCTTATCAAAAGCTTTTTGTATTGTATCAAACCATAAAAGACTCCTTTTTTTGGTCAAATTTGTTAATGGTGCCGCTAACTTTGAGAAACCCTTAACAAACCTTCTATAATAGATGCAAGGACCAAAGAAACCCATTAATTGTGTTAGTGCCTTCGGTGGACACCCTTAGCATTGATTATGTGTCCAAAGTTTAAGATTTTTGTTATTCCAAACTCACATTTGCATGCCTTGGCAAAGAAATATTGCTGCTCTAAAATGCCAAGTAGCTCATCAATATGTCTAAAGTGATCCTTCCAAGCTTTGTTATAAATAAGAATATCATCAAAACATACTTGCACAAACTTTCTTAATTGCTTAATGAATACTTGATTCATGCAATATTGGAAGGTGGTTGGTGTATTTCTTAAACTAAAAGGCATGATAAAAAACTCATACTGTCCATTGTGACATCTTAAAGTTGTTTAATGAACATTTTCTTCTCTTACCTTAATTTGGTAATATCCTGACCAAAGATCGATCTTGGAGAAATAGATCACCTAATGAAACTCATCTATTAATTCATCAATCCTAGGAATGGGATATTTGTTCTTGATTTTCAATGTACACCCTCATTGTGCCATCCTTCTTCTTCACCAAATCCACTTGTATGTAGTCAAATTTTCAAATTTGTGTAAATGTAATGCATGAGGTAAATAAGGCCTTGTAAATGAGTTGTAAAGGTCAAATTTGGATTGGTATGAGTGGTTATAGACTAAATAAGGCCATGAAGCGTTGTCATCATGTAAATGCGTTGGAAAGGGAGTCATATATGTGTGCAACAATGATATTTAATTTATTTTCCTTTCATAGCATGTTGTTGAGCTTCTTTAGGGTTAGTTGAGTGACTTTAGGATAGGATTTTGATGAGATAAACATAAGAAAACAATATTTTATACATAAATATGTGAGAATTATCGATGTACAAATGATGTATGACATAAATAATGCAAGTGTGTGAAATTTCAGGTGATTTTATTAAGTTTTAGTCATGTTTCTATAAAACTGTTATATCGTCAATGACATGACAACAAGCTAAAGTTTGACAGTAGCAATCTAGAGCAATCCTTTCACCTCTATGAAGGTTTAGACACTTGAACAAGGTAGAAACAAGGCCAATGAAATTTATTTGAAGTTTTGACACCCAGTTTTGTGACTTTTAGGCCTAATTATGTGTTTTTTGACCTGAAACTAGGGCAAGGGCTTACTTTATGTTTCCACCAGCCAAAGCTCTCCAAATTTTGGATTATTTATGCTTACAGGTGTATAGAAAATTTTACCAAGTTTTGTATTTAGTTCACACATTCAAATTCTTTTTTCATTAAACCCTTTGTTTGTAGGCTTCTATTGGGTAGTATGACTACATTTTCTGCATTTTTTGACTTTTATTGTGTTTTTTTAGTGATAATTTCAAGGTGAGTATTCAGAAATGTTATATATTCCTATTCACACCTTCCCTTTAATTATTATTGCCTAATCAATCCATTTACACTCTACTGCTAAAAAAAAGTCCTAAAAAAGAGGTCTAATCTGACTGTAACGGTCCAATTTTTACCTATTCTGTATGAAACAGCCCTACCTAATTTTTACATATGTTTAATAAAGACCAAAAGGGTATCCAAATTAGCTCTCAAATCTCCATTATAAGGTATATGAAGGGAGTTATGACAAAATGTCTCTAAGAAAGGCTGCAAGCTCCTATACCACTTACAAAGCAATTACATGTTATACTGATCACAGAGCTCTACCCATGCATGGATAAGGTTGGTATAGTGAATTTAAGTATGTATGAATATTTTCAAACCATGATGAATTTCTATAGTTCTTCCAGTCAAGATTTGGTCTTGTTCTAGGCCTAGAGAGAAGCTAGTGTAAGCGAGTGGGAGATTGAATTGCTTAGTTCATTACATGAACATATCAAGTCATGGTCATATGATCTAGTTCATGAGTCTAGACAAGATCTCTGTCATAGTAAATGGCCATAATTGTTAGAAGTCATGTGAATAATGAAGGCATGATAGGTTGTAAGCAGGTGTTCAAGGTAAAGAGCCAAGTTGATGTGAGTATGGTTGAGTTAGAAAGGCATCAGTTTGGTATTAGAGCTTAGAAGAAGCTCTTGGAAAGACATAAACTTGTATGAGTATAGTTTCAGCCAAGAAGACTAAAGTGAACTCTTAGAGAGTTTTGAGAGAAAGAAGTTGTGACAAAGGAAGCACTAAAGGCCATTGAAGGCTTGAGAGAAGGAGCAGACAAATTTCAGAGAGAGAGAGAGATGGTGAAGAAATCCATGCACAAGGTACAAGGTGAGAGTTTGATGTATCTTTTTGAATTCATTAATGAAAAGGTGATTGCAGGTAGAAGCTCATTGAGGCATTGAGCAAGGAGATCAAAAGACTAGGGTGTAATAGACTTAGGTGAAGATTAGAGAATTGTCAATAGATAAAGAAAGGAGAGAAGCTTGGGTGAGATAATTGCAGAGGTACCAAAAGACTAAGGAGGTAGCTTACATGAGGTGTCTAGTTGGAAATGACAAAGTACCTGTTGAAGAAGAAAAAGTACATCAAAGTCTGTGGATAGGAATTTTAGAGAGAGGTAAGAGCTTATTGGAGCTCAAAGGAGGTATAAAAGTCAGAGGATAGATATGAACAGAGAGATGAAGGGCTTGATAGGAGGAATTTTTCACAAGAAGATAATATGAGATGTCCAAGAGAGCAATTTGGACATAGAAAAGGAAACAAATCAGATAATATAGAGGTTGGACTATCTAATGGGGTTGCTGAAGACTCAAAAAAGTGGATGGAAGATAAGGAAAAAGGTTAAGTGGCCATTGGCTTGGTTCCTTTTGAGAAAGATGAGACATAGGATGAATTCCATAGAAAAGAAGAGGTTAAGAATCCATGGAGGATTGAGTGCAGGAAAGATTGAAGGCATGGTGAAGCAGGATCAGTTCTTGTATGAAGAAACTATCATTTGTGAATTTGAAGGACCTATTCTTGGTGAAGAAGATCGTATGGATGAAAAAATTGTTGAAGACGTGAACCTATTGGTTAAGTAGGAGAAGGAGATGCCAATCTATGATGCATAAAGAAGACATGACAACCACAAAGTTTTCAAATTAACTTTACTCCTTAGTGTTTGTTTGTAGGTGATGTCATGATGATAAAGGAGGAAAAGACAAACTTATCTTTTGGAACCAAATGTAGAGCAAATAAAATCCAAGGATGTTCACTTGAAGAGGTTGAGAACATGCATTCCAATAAAGTTTCTCAAAATGGAGAAATTAACCATGATGACTTACAAAACTTTTTGAAGCAGAACAATGAAAACAAGCATGAGCTGATAGAATCTCATGGCATGGAGAGGATGGATGTATCAATTAAGTTGGTATGTTCCCTTTCAGTTGAAGATACAAGGTCTTATAAGGAAAATAGAAGGTCTAATCTATAATTGAGAATAATGTTTGTGAGTGAGATAGTCTTGTTAGTCCATGAAGAAGAGTGTGGAGGCAGAATTGAAGTGATTGCAAGTCTTGTAGAGGCAGCAAAACAAAGTTATGAGATGCACATGTGTGATTCATATGGTGTTGAAATTCAGGACAGCCAAAGCAATCAGTCTTATGGACCCTTGAGAGAGGAAGCTGATTTACAATACCTAAAGGAGTTGATCATGCAAATAGCTGAAACCATTGAATATAAAGAAAAAATTGAAGAAATTACTTTGAGTAAGGAGGTACTTATTTCAATTGAAGAGTTTAATGAAGGAATAAGACCACATGAAATGAGTATAAAGTCTAATATGCATCCAATAGCAGTGAGTAAAGTTCTAGAGTATGGTAAGACATCAGTTGTGTTACCTCATGAAGAAGGAGGTAATAGGGAAAGAGGAGAAGTGAAAGAATATAGTAAAGAAGAAGAGCAACTTGGGCATCAAGTCATTCAAGAGCCTAACTACTTAGACCTCATAAGAGATGAGGAAGCTATCAAAGAAGCAAAAATTGAGCTTACGAAGACTGTCACACAAGAGGAGGATGATGACAAAGCAGTAAGGTAGATTTACAAAAGGAGACAGTATGGTTGCTTGAGGAGACTCACAAGTCTCAATGTGTTGTTTTTAACACTTTTGTGAGTTATGTAGGTACAATTTTGTTGGTTGAAGAAGCTCTTGAAGGAGCTGAAATGGGGAAGTTGATAAGAGAAGTGAATAATAAGAAGAAAGTCACCTATGAGAAAAATATGGTGAAAAGGATCCACCTCACGAACTAGTGGATCAACAAAGAGGTCGAGATACTTCCAAGGGAGAAGATTTATACAAAGAGAACAAGATCATAGAAGTGGAAGGAAAAATTGAGAAAAAGGTATGTATAATGGACTTGGTAAAGAAAATTACACTTCAAGAGCCAAGAAATGATAAAGAAGAATGAGAAGCTAATAAGAAAGCAAGAGCATGCAATAGTGTCAAGGAAATAGGAAACAAAATAGGGGATATGAAGCATATTTTGGTTCAAGAACAAGTCCTTAGAATCATAGAAAAGCAAGGTCTAAAAAGGAACCAGTGAAGATTTAGTTGTTGTGTTAAAAGAGAATTGATTGGGAAGATGTGGGAAAGTAATACAGACATAATAAGAAAGAGGAAGGTATTTTGAAGACCATAATGCATGAGAAAATGAATTCATTCATAGCTAAGGATGGATACGTTAGAATCCATTATGAAAATGAAAATTGTGAGAACACCAAAACATTGAGGTTCCACTATGAAAACATTAAAGCTTGGAAGAGTGACAAGGAATGGAATCAAGAGCCTAATGGAGATGTGATTATCTCTGATATGCTTATTGAATATATAGGTATAGGTCAAAATTGTACGAGGAAGGACAAAACCAAGGAGAAAGAAAGTTGGTCATTTGAAGAGCATGCTAAAACAAGTCAATCCTTATCATTCCAGAGAAGACCATGGTACCCAAGATGGTATGAGGATTAGAAAGAAGAAAATAAAGGTGAACATATGAATGATAGGGATGCAAAAATCATAAACACTAGTAACATGACCAGGAAGCAACAAGAAAAGATGAAAATTCATGAGAAATTGCTCAAAGAGACACCAAAGCAACCTGAGGCAATTTTCGACAAGAAAAATGACAAGAAAACAAGAGGCAAAGAGTACATTCAGTATTTGATCAAATGGAGAAATCAAGTAGCTAAAGAATCAACATGGATGACTGCATCAAGTTGGGTACAAGTGTGGAAGAATTAATGCACAACAACAACAAATGATGGAAGCTCTTTTTTGCTCTTTCGTAATATGATGCAGGAGCATCTTTGCTAGCTAGAGATAGATAATAATATTATCTTAAGGTGTAGGTTAATAGGTATGTTCAAAGTTTGTTTCCCTCCATTTGAATGTAGTTAAAATTTCAAATTTGTGTAAATGCGATGGAGGAGGTAAATAAGGCCTTGTAAATGAGTTGTAAAGGTCAAGTTTGGATTGGTATGAGTGGTTATAGACTAAATAAGGTCATGAAGCCTTGTCATCATGAAAATGAGGTGGAAAGTGTTAATTTTTAATGATCAGATAATCAAAACTAAAAGTAATCAGAAAATGCAACACATAAGACAATAGACACAACAAGATACCCTAGGAAAACCCTCCAACATGAGGGAGAAAAACCCAGCAACAAATATCTCTCTATTATATATCAATAATGGCAACAAGTCTCTTTACAATGAGGCCAATCTCAAGGCTGATATGTAGCACCTTCATAAGATGCAATGATAACAAGTAATCAACACTTCCTTATAACTAAGATCTACCCTTAAGAAATTCGATATCTGCTATTGATAATTCATGATCTGCACTTGATTGATCTGCCCTTGAAGAATTCACACTTGGAAGAGAAGAAATGCTCGAACTTTATTGATACAAAAAAGGAGTGGAATGATCTTGTATTTATACAACTTGAAGGAGAGAGGTCGTACCTTTTCATGCAAGGTCGACCATCATAAAAATATAATTTCAATTTAATAAATACAATTTACAAGGAAGGTCAGTCAAGAAGATAAATACAAAGTTGTCATGTGAAGCACCTCTTTACATTGAATAATCACATATAAATAAGGAAGTATGAAGCCCAAAGTTGCAATTACATCAACAAAAAGGGAGTCATATAGGCATGCAACATTGATATTTAACTGATTTCCCCTTCGTAGAATGTTGTTGAGCTTCTTTAGGGTTAGTTGAGTGACTTTAGGAGAGGATTTTGATAAGCTAAAGATAGGAAAAACCCTTTTCTTCATAAATATGTGAGAAATATGAATATACAAATGATGTATGATAGAAATAATGCAAGTGTGAAATTTTAGGTGATTTTATTAAGTTTTAGTCATGTTTCTATAAAATTGTCATGTTGTCAATGATAGGACAACAAGCTAAAGTTTGACTGTAGAAATCTGGAGCAATCCTTTCACCTCTGTGAAGCTTTAGAAATTTCAACAAGGTCAAAAAAAGGCCAACAAAATTTACTTGAAGTCTTGATACCCAGTTTTGTGACTTTTAGGCCTAATTATGTATTTTTTGATCTCAAACTAGGGCAAAGACTTAATTTATGTTTCCACTAGCCAAAACTCTCCAAATTTTGGATTCTTGATGCTTACTGGTGTATAGAAAATTATGCCATGTTTTGTACCTACTTCACATGTGCAGATGCTTTTTTCGTCAAACCCTTGGTCTGTAGGTTTCTGCAGGGTAGGATGATTGCATTTTTTGAGTTTTCTTGTGTTTTTGTGTGATAATTGTAAGGTGAGTGTTTAGACATGTTAGATATTCCTATTTACACCTTCTCTATAAATATTATTACCTGATCAATCCATTTACCCTCTGTTGTTACAAAACAGTCCTAAAAATAAGGTCTAATTTGACAAAAAACTGCCCAAGTTTTACCAATTCCATACACAATAACCCTACCTAATTTTTACATATGTTTAATAAGGGCCAAAAAGGTATCCAAATCAAGTCTCATATCTCCATTATTAGGTGTATGAATGGAGTTATGACAAAATGTCTCTAAGAAAGGCTACAAGCTCCTAGACCACTTACAAAGCACGTACATGTTATACTGATCACAAAGATCTGCCCATGCATGGATAAGGTTGGTATAGTGGATTTAATCATGTCCAAGTGTTTACGAACCATGGTGAATTTCTATAATTCTTCCAATCAATATTTTCTCTGTTTCTAGGCCTAGAGTGAAGCTAGTGTGAGCTAATGGGAGATTGAATTGCTTAGTTCATTGCATGTACATATCAAGTTGAGGTCATATGATCTAGTTCATGAGTCTACACTAGATCTATGTCATATTAAATGGCCATGAAGGTTAGAAGTCATGTGAATATTGAAGGCATGATAAGTTGTAAACAAGTGTTCAAGGTAAAGAGCCAAGTTGATGTGAGTATGGCTAAGCTAGGAAGGTATCAGAGCTTAGTAGAAGCTCTTGGAAAAACATATAAACTTGTATGTGTAGGTTAAGCCAAGAAGACAATGGTGAAATCTTAAAGAGTTTTGAGAGAAAGAAGTTGTGGCAAAGGAATCCCTAAGGGCCAGTGAAGGCTTGAGAGGAGGAGAAAACAAAGCTTAGAAAGAGAGAAAGACGGTGATGAAATCCATGCACAAGGTTCAAGGTGCGAGTTATATGTATCTTATTGAATTCATTAATGAAAAGGTGATTGCAGGTAGAAGCTCATTGAGGCACTAAGCAAGGATATCAAAAGACTCGGGTGTAATAGACCTAGGTGAAGATTAGAGAATTGTGAATAGATCAAGAAAGGAGAGAAGCTTGGGTGAGATAATCCTAGAGGTACAAAAATTCTGAGGAAGCTTATTTGAGGTGTCTAGTTGGAAGTGAAAAAGTAACTACTGAAGATGGAAAAGTACATCAAAGTCTGTGGATGGAGATTTGAGAGAGAGGTAAGAGCTTATTGGAGCTTAGAGGAGGTATAAAAGTTAGAGGATAGATATGAACATAAAGATGAAGGACTTGATAGGAGGAAGTAGTCACCAGAAGATAATTGGGGATGTCCAAGAGAGCAATTTGGACATAGAAAAAGAAAGAATTGAGATAAGAGAGAGGTTGGACTACTCGATGGAGCTACTGAAGACTCAGTTAAGTGGATGGAAGATAAGAAAAAAGATTAAGTGGCCTTTGGATTGGTTACTTTTGAGAAATATGAGACATAGGATGAATGCCATAGAAAAAAAAGATGTTAAGAATCCATGGAGGATTGAGTGCAGGTAAGATTGAGGCATGGTGAAGCATGAGGATCAATTCTTGTATGAAGAAACTATCATTTGTGAACCTGAAGAAGGACCTAAAGTTGGTGAAGAAGATCAAATGGATGAAAACCTTGTTGAAGATGTGAACCTATTGGCTAAGTAGGAGAAGGAGATGCCAATCTATGATGCATCAAAGAATACATGGCAGCCACAAATTTTTCAAATTGACTTTACTTCTTAGTGTTTATTTTTAGGTGATTTCATGAAAATAAAAGAGGAAAAGAAAAACTTGTCTTTTGGAACCAAATGCAGAGCAAATAAAAGCCAAGGATGTTCACTTGAAGAGGTTGAGAACACGAATTCCAATAAAGTTTCTCAAAATGGAGAAACAAACCATGGGGACTTGCAAAACCTTTTGAAGTAGAACAATGAAAACAAGCATGAGCTGATAGAATCTCATGGCATGGAGAGGATGGATGAAGCAAGTAAGTTGGTATGTACCCTTTCAGTTGAAGATACAAGGTCTTATAAGGAAATTTGAAGGTCTGATTTGTAGTTGAGAATAATGTTTGTGAATGAGATAGTCTTGTTACTCCATGAAGAGGAGTGTGGAGGCAGAAATAAAGTGATTGCTGGTCTTATATATAGAGGCAACAAAACAGAGTTATGCGATGCACATGTGTGATCCATATGGTGTTGAAATTCAGGACAACTAAAGCAATTAGTCTTATGGACCCTTGAGAGAGCAAGCTAATCTACAATACCTAAAGGAGTTTATCATGCAAGTAGTTGAAACCATTGAATATGAAGACACAATCGAAGAAATTACTTTGAGTAAGGAGGTACTTATTTCAATTGAAGAGTTTAATGAAGGCATAAGACCACATGAAATGAGTATAAAGTATGATATGCATCATAAAGCAGTGAGTAAAGGTCTAGAGTATGGTAAGACATCAATTTTGTTACCTCATGAAGAAAGAGGTAAAGGGGAAAGAGGAGAAGTGAAAGAATATAGTATAGAAGAAGAGCAACCTAGGCACCAAGTCATCCAAGAGCCTGACTACTTAGACCTCATAAGAGATGAGGAAGGTATGAAAGAAGTAGAATTTGAGCTTATGAAGACCCTTACACAAGATGAGGATGATGATAGAGTAGTGAATAAGGAAAATTTACAAAAGGAGACAGTATGGTTGTTTAAGGAGACTCACAAGTCTCAATGTGTTATGTTGGACACTTTTGTGAGTTATGTAGGTACAAGTATGTTGGTGGAAGAAGTTCTTGAAGGAGCTCAAATAGGGAAGTTGATAAGAGAAGAAAATAATAAGAAGAAAGTCACATATGAGACAAATATGGTAAGGATACACCTCAAGAACTAGTGGAACAACAAAGAGGTTAAGATACTTCTAAGGGAGAAGAGTTATACAAAGAGAACAAGATCATACAAGTGGAAGGAAAATTTGAGGAAAAGGTATGTATAATAGACTTGGGAAAGACAATTACACGTCAAGAGCCAATAAATCATAAAGAAGAACAAGAAGCTAAAAAGAAAGCAAGAGTATGCAATAATGTGAAGGAAATAGGAAACAAAACAAGGGATATGAAGCATATTTTGATTCAAGAAAAAAATCGTAGAATCATAGAAGAGAAAGGTCTAAAAAGCAACCAATTGACATTTAGTTGTGTTAAAAGAGAATTGATTGAGAAGAGGTGGGAAACTAATACATACATAAGCAATAAGAAAGAGGAGGGTATTTTGAAGACAACAATTCATGAGAAAATGAATTCATTTATAGTTAAGAATGGATACCTTAGAATCCATTATGACAAGGAAGATTGTGAGAACACGAAAACATCGAGGTTTCACTATGAAAACATTAAAGCTTGGAAGAGTGACAAGGAATGGAGTCAAGAGCCTAATGAAGATGTGATTATCTTTGATATGTTTGTTGTATATGTAGGTATAGGTCAAAATTGTATGAAGAAGGTTGGCACCAAGAAGAAAGAAAGTTGCTAATTGCTAAAACAAGTCAATCCTTATCATTCCAAAGAAGACCATGGGACCTAGGATGGTATGAAGATCAAAATGAAGATCAAATGGAGGAATCAGCCAGCTGAAGAATCAACATGGATGATTGCATCAAGTTGGGTACAAGTGTGGAAGAATTAATGCACAACAACAAATGATTGAAGCTCCTTTTTGCTCCTTGGTCATATGATGCAAGACCATCATTTCTAGCTAGAGATAGATAATAATATTATCATAAGGTGTAGGTTGATAGGTATGTTCCAAGTTTGTTTCCCCCATTTGTATGTAGTTAAAATTTCAAATTTGTGTAAATGTCTTGGAGGAGGTAAATAAGGCCTTGTAAATAAGTATAAAGGTTGAGTTTGGATTGGTATGAGTGGTTATAGAATAAATAAGGCCATGAAGCCTTGTCATCATGTAAATGAGGTGGAAAGGGAGTCATATAGGCATGCAACAATGATATTTAACTGATGTTTCCTTCCTAGCATGTTGTTGAGCTTCTTTAGGGTTAGTTGAGTGACTTTAGTAGAGGATTTTGATGAGATAAAGATAGGAAAACAATCTTTGCTTCATAAATATGTGAGAATTATGAATCTATAGATGATGTATGACAGAAATAATGCAAGTGTGAAATTTCAGGTGATTTTATTAAGTTTTAGTCATGTTTCTATAAAACTGTTATGTTGTCAATGACATGATAGCAAGCTAAAGTTTGACAATAGTAATATAGAGAAATCCTTTGACCTATATGAAGCTTTAAAAACTTCAAAAGTGTCAAAAAAAAGGCCAACAAAATTTACTTGAAGTCTTGATAGCTAGTTTTGTGATTTTTAGGCGTAATTATGTGTTTTTTGACCTCAAACTAGGGCAAGGGCTTAATTTATGTTTCCACCTGCCAAAACTCTCCAAATTTTGGATTCTTGATGCTTATGGGTGTATAGAAAATTGTGCCAAGTTTTGTACCTACTTCACACATGTAGATGCTTTTTCCATCAAACCCTTGGTTTGTAGGTTTCTATAGGGTAGTATGACTGCATTTTTTGAGTTTTCTTGTGTTTTTTGAGTGATAATTGCAAGGTGAGTGTTTAGAAATGTTAGATATTCCTATTTACACCTTCTCTATAAATATTATTTCCTAATCAATTGATTTACCCTATGCTATTACAAAATAGTCCTTATAATGAGGTCTAATTTGACTGTAACAACCTAACTTTTACCTATTCCATACAAAACAAAGTTGCCTAATTTTTATAAATTTATAATAAGGGCCAAAAGGGTATCCAAATTAAGTTTCATATCTCCATTATTTGGTGTATGAAGGGAGTTATGACAAAATGTATTTGAGAAAGGCTACAAGCTCCTAGACCACTTACAAAACAAGTACATGTTATACTGATCATAGAGCTTTTCCCATCCATGGATAAGGTCGATATAGTGAATTTAGTCATGTCCGAATGTTTTCAAACCATGGTGAATTTTTTATAGTTCTTCCAATCAATATTTGGTCTTGTTCTAGTCCTAGAGTGAAGCTAGTGTGAGCTAGTGGGAGATTGAATTGCTTACTTCATTGTATGTACATATTAGGTTGAGCTCATATGATCTAGTTCATGAGTCTAGAAAAGATCTATGTCATAGTAAATGGCCACGAAGGTTACAAGTCATGTGAATATTGAAGGCTTGATAGGTTTTAAGTGTTCAAGGTAAAGAGCCAAGTTGATGTGAGTATGGCTGAGCTAGGAAGGCATCGATTTGGTATCAGAGCTTAGGAGAAGCTCTTGGAAAGAAATATAAACTTGTATGAGTGTAGGTTAAGCCAAGAAGACAAAGGTGTGAACTCTTAGAGAGTTTTTAGAGAAAGAAGTTGTGACAAATGAAGCCCTTAAGGCCATTGAAGGCTTGAGAGGAGGAGTCAACAAAGATCAGACAAAGAGAGAGATGGTGAAGAAATCCATGCACAAGGTACATGTTGAGAGTTTGACGTATCTTGTTGAATTATCTAATGAAAAGGTGATTGTAGGTTGAAGGTCATTGAGGTAGTGAGCAAGGAGATCAAAAGACAGGTGTAATAGACCTAAGTGAATATTAGGGATTTGTCAATAGACTGATAAAGGAGAGAAGATTGAGTGAGATAATTGCAGAGGTACCAAAAGACTAAGGAGGTAGCTTACATGAGGTGTCTAGTTGGAAGTGACAAAGTACCTACTGAAGATGAAAATGTACATCAAAGTTTGTGGACAGAGATTTGAGAGAGAGGTATGAGCTTATTTTAGCTTAGAGGAGGTATAAAAGTCAGAGGATAGATATGAATAGAGAGATGAAGGGATTGATAGGAGGAAGTTGTTACAAGAAGATAATTGGAGATGTCCAAGAGAGAAATTTGGACACAGAAAAAGAAAGAAATGAGATAATTGCAGAGGTACCAAAAGACTAAGGAGGCAGCTTATGTGAGGTGTCTAGTTGGAGTGACAAAGTACCTACTGAAGATGAAAAAGTACATCAAAGTTTATGGATGGAGATTTGAGAGAGAGGTAAGAGCTTATTGGAGCTTAGAGGAGGTATAAAAGTCAGAGGATAGATTTGAATAGAGAGATGAAGGGCTTGATAGGAGGAAGTTTTCACAAGAAGATAATTGGAGATGTCCAAGAGAGCAATTTGGACATAGGAAAAGAAACAAATGAGATAAGAGAGAGGTTGGTCTTGATGATGTTTTTTGCACAACAACAATTGAGACAAAATATAATATCCTATCTCTTTTAAAAGGTAAATCCCTATTAGAAAGCCTCAAGAGATAACCCCAAGGTCTCTAATGTTAGGTCTTGACAATGCATAAACAACTCAGTGATAAATGTGAAAATGTTGGTAATCACAATGGGACCTTACTACAAGAAAAATACTGAATCTGTAATTTATTAGGTTTGGAAATGTAATGATACTGCAATCCTAAATTTAACCCAAATGATAAAGAAATAATAAAATATATAAGGTTTCAAAGAGATTTCTAGATTTATGCTACCCCTAAGATTAACAATGCAAATGACAAACACTTGAAATGGACAAATTCCTCAAAAACTGATTTCTACTTGACCTAGATGGATCTGCAATCTTATAGAAACAATGCAATCTTCTAAGGTGTTAAGATTTTTAGATCATGAACATTCATTCGAAAAAACCCTATTGCAATTGAAATGAATAAACTCTCACAATTGAACTAATCACAATGAATATAAAGTCCAGGCTAACTTTGCAAAGCAACTAACAATCAGTTGGTTGCGAAAAGTATGGACTAGGGATTGCTGCAACACTTTAAATATCAAATCATAAACACCATTGAATCAAATCTAATCCTAAATATCAATTTTCCTCAAAGCAATTCTAAAGATAGAATAACAAGAACCATGCAAGATAAGAAGAACACAAGTATGGCACCAAATCACAATGTCATTACTTGCATCAAATTATCCATTGTAGCAACAATTCCAACTTTTTGTTACAATATTTTCTTGAGAACAACTACTTTATAACTCTTGCTCTACTTAATTCGCTCTATCCTAGCTATCTCTCTATTCGTCTATCTATATCTAGCCCTTACAAATGAGGCAAAATGCCATATTTATAGAGACCCCCCAAGATATATCGGCCTAGTTAGGGTTTTACAATAATAATTAGCCACAACAAGTCAGCCAAGAGAAATTCAAAATGAGATAAAATATGCATTAAATGCATGAACTTCATCCAGGTCGGCCTGGGATCTCCAATGCAGCTTGGACCAATGCATGCAAAATAATAGGGAAGCACAAATCTCAATGTATCCCAGCATTAACTATCTTCCCCTTTGTCTTTATTTCGATCCAACATTTCATGCACCTTCAAAAGCACCCTATCCAAGCCAGCCACAGGTGGTAAAGGCAAAACCTTAAGTCAGCTTTCAATTGATGTAATATCTTCCCTTGATTTTTTCACCGATTTATCCCACTCAACCTTATATGCTAGATATTTATCAATAACAACAATGTAGGTGGCCACATCATCTAATTGGTGTTCAGTAACAGGATCATCACTGACAGGAGCATAAACATCTTGCCACCATTTTCTCAATTGCTCTAAGCTCAAATATTTAGGTACAGTCTTCCTTCTCCCTGTCATTATCTCAAATAAAGAAATGCATCCATTATAAACACCAGTTAGGGTATCTTCAATTTTCCTCCTCTGCTTGTATATCTTCTTCAGAACCTTCTACCTAATTTGCAAAGCCTCAAACCACTCCCAAGGTTCAACAACTCTAGAGGAAGGGAGAATTCCATCACTTACAATCTTATCCTTGGTATACTCCATGATGGTTTTATTTTTTTGCAACAAGAGGTCTACATCTTCCTTATCTTGAACCAATACTTCCTTCAACCGATCAATTTCCCTCAAGCATCTTTCCTAGATGAGAGAATGTCCCTGATAGCATCATTTCCTCTAGTCCACTCCCCTTGCACCCGATTTGCAGTAGCAAGAGTGGAAGCCTTCATTCTTTCAAGCTTAGTGATAGTTTCTTGGGGTAGTAGATTTGCAGCAGAGGACGAGGAGCTAATGGATTGCAAAGGTTTCATCAGATATTCCAAACATTTCTCGAGTCCTTCAATCTCCTTCTTCATCTCCTATTTAGTCTTTATTTCTTTCCTCAATCTACCCAAGATGACTACACTAGAACCCTGATAATCTTCAATGTCTTGCTCAATGGAAGTGGGCCCTAAATTGATAGTCTGCAAGTTATAATCCTTTGTAGTTACATCATCGCTGTTCTTATCTGGAGCGAGAGTTGCAATGTGAATCACCCTATTGTTTTTCCTCATCTCTTTCAATATTTGAAATGAACTTGGCCTTCCTTTTTCCTTTATCTTTTCCTATCTTTGATAGTAACTCATCCCAATTGGGTGGGTGTCCTCCACAACAATTGCTTTCTCTTTATTTCTTTAACCAACCAATCTAGAATACTGGACTCCAATTGTACTTCGCTTTGTCCCACTTCCTCTTGCCAATCGTTAGGCGCATCTTTATTCAAACCCTACTTCTCAGGAGTCTCATCTGCCTTATTCTCCTTTTCTTCAACATGCTCTTCCTTGTGAGGAGGTGATGGAACCTTTTCTAATACTTCCTCTCTATGAGGAGATTCAACTTCTTTAGTTCTAACTGGTGAATCTTCATATGCAACCAAGGGAGACTAGATTACTTTCTCTACTTCTACCTCAACATTATAAAGCTCACCCTCATGAAATTCTTCTCCTTCTATATCCTGATGATCCTAAGCTTCCTTGGATTCACCTAATTCATCATTTTGAGCTTTAGGGACATCATCAGGCTACTCCTCATGAGAAGTAACTAGAGGAGGATCCTTCTTTGACACATTATCTTTAGGAGGAGTCCTTGACTTCCTTGTATACACCTGTGTCTTTTCTTCTATACTCTCTACATTTACCACAGGTGGATTAACTTCCTTTCCATCCTTAGAACCTACCTTTTGTGACAACCTTACAATTATCCTTCTTTTAGGCATAGGAGCACCAACCTCAAGACTCTGCTTTTCAGCTTCCTCTACTCCATATTTCTTAGCCTTTGAAGTATGCCCTCTTTTCTTAGCAATAGGCTTTCTCAGTTTTTTTGCTTCCTGAGCTTTCTCCATTTGAATATCTTTGATCTTGATCTTAAAAGGGGAGCCTACCTTGCCTTTACCTTTGGGATCTTGCTCAGTTGGTTCCTTGGAAGTGGAGTGAGGGTCCAAATCTCCCATCAGATCAAAGGTGCATTGTACACCCTCATTTTCCAACTTCCACATTTTATGCTTTAGCCACATCTTGGTATACTTGGTGACTGGATCCATTATTTGTCCTAATTCTATCTTTTCTTCTTCTAGCCAATCCACATCACCAATTGGCCTATCCTTAACTGCCTCATAAGCATGGCCTTAAATCAGGTCCCCACCATCTTCAAGTTGATTAGGAATTGCCTTTACATTATATAATCAGACTGATTCAACTGGAAGCCAAGAAAACTTCTTCTTTCTAACCTCATAGTCATCATTGCAGTTGGACCAGTAGTCTTCCAACTCAACTTTGTGGCTATATTCTCGACTGGCCTTCTTTTGTGCTTCACCTGTTATATCAAATCAAGTTCTCTTGGAATGGAAAGACAAACCAAGAGCACTCAACTCTTCTTCTGAAGCCTGAGTTGAAATAATGGAAGGGCATGCCTCTCCAGTTCCTATCCTCAAAGGGAAGTCTCCACCAAAACCAATCTTATGTTTGTCCCTTTTAACAATAACATCAAAGTCACATATTTATTTGGTGACTTCCAAATGTAAGATATGATTAGTGGGATGCCTTGGAAGCTTGTATGGAGCCCTTTGATAGCCATTGGATGTATGAGAAGGTTGGGAACTGAATAAACCAAGCACCATATTTCTTGATGAGCTCCTTGGCTTGATATGAAATCGTCATATGTTCTACACCTTGAAGCAATTTGGTGATATGCATGGTGAATGCATCATTCACCCTCCTATAACTTGAGCTCCCTAAGTGCAATTGAGGGTAAACTTCATAAATAACATCCTACCCAAAAACACCCTTGGCACTTAATCCCTTGTATGGATGAAATCTTGCAAGTGCATAGACTAAGTACAAGGTCATTGTGAAGGTCTTGGTTTGCAACACATTGGACAATTGCTCACGAATCACTCTACTTATGACACCTGCCCAATGATATTTAATCTTTTCTTGTTCCATCCTCACAATAACATGGCACATCTAGCTCTTAAACATACCTACATTCTTTAATCCAACCACCCTACTAAGAAGAGTGATGGCATCATAATACTCCTTTTTGAACTTTGCTCTAAATAGCTGTTTAGGTAGTTTAGAATAATGAGACTTGGGCTTCTCCAGCCAGGAATTGATGAGCTTCTATGATTTAACATTCTCTTCTTCATAATAACTCTTAGCTACTTCCATGTTGAATGCCACCACATGAGATCTATCTAGCATGTCGAAGGTCTGAGCTATGGAGACAAGGTTCAAATTTTCCATAATTCTCCCTTGAGGACCAATTATTCTCTGTGTATCACTGTCATAATGTCAGGTACACTCAAGGAATAATTCATAACACTGCACTGTAGAGGGAAAACTAGCTACATGTGCCGATCCTGATTCCAACATTCTTGTAGCCACCAAAGGAAGATCCTGTGCTGCCATTTTGCCTTTGAACTCTTCATAGTCCCATAGTCCAACATTCATGTCTGTCACCTCTAACCAAATAGAGGTAATCTTTCTCTCTAGGATTTTTCTCTTGATATCCATCTTAATTCTTTCTACTTTAGATACTGAAGATCCCTCCATGTCACCCTTAGCTTTTCCAGCTACTACCTTGCTAGACTCAGTCTGCACTCAACAAAGGAACCATAGTAAAGATCACACAAACAAAGGTTAATCAATGAAAATCATCATTAAAATGGATCTCAAATAAGCAATGTGCCATTATATCTCATATAAAATGATCATAGTAAACTTTGGGTTTCAGGACCATCCACGAAATCCAAGCCAGGGAGGAATTTTGAAAAATTCCGGGCGAGATAGATTCTAGCAGAATGAACATGAAAACACCTATTAGCAAGTCAATCAGATCATTATCAATCAATAAACATCATGTGAGATATCAAAATAGCATAAATTAATCATAAAATGCACCATCATTCATTAACACGTCATGCTATTTCACATTCTTTCACTTTCCACTAGATTTTGAGAAAGTCCGCATGGGATGGATTTCCGCAAAGGAAGAGACATTCTGCAAATTTCGGAAAAACTGGGGAACACAGAATTTTGGGAAAATCTGGAGTTGAAGGAAATTTGTGAAGAAGACAAATCTCCAAAAATAGCGGATTTCGAGAAAACGAAGGAGACAAGGATAATCGGGAAAATCTACCAGAGCCTAAAAATTCTAAGATGAGTGAAAAAATTGAACTTTGGCATTAAATCATGACTTCGCCCAGATTAATGGATCAATCATAAATTTCAAGAATCTAGGTTTGAGACAAGTTTGATATGGACCTTCTATAGATTTTCTTAGAATTCTAGGCCAATTCGAAAGCAGACTAAAGTTAAATGGTGATGCCCTAGGTATCAAACTTTACAGATCTGCCATTGATGCACAGGGAAGCTCAAGATTCAAATGTTGCAACTACTGGGTCTTTACTAGGGGTATTTATAACTCACAAGCAAGTTACTTCGTGATGCAAATGAAAGAGTGAACTCGAACTTACTTGGAAAACAATGAATCAAATAATATCATGCAACCCTAGCCACGAAATACTCAAATCATGTGGAAATTTGAACCTTGAACAAACCCAAAATGCCAAAGAATTGCCAGCATTCATCAATCAAAAGTAGGTAAATCATATACATACCATGATGAAACATAAATCGATCCCATAGATAACAAATGTGAATTTAATGGCGCCCAACAAAGACAACATAAATGCCCAAGAAATCACCACTCAAATCGAACAATTCACAAATCTAGTGCTCCAAATCAAATCCAATACTCCAAGAATGCACACCTCAACTCAATCAATCACAAACAATAAAGCATAATGGCGCAAAAGTCCTCAAGGATCAGTTAAATGCATCCCTTACAATAGTACGAATGACATTAATGCCACCGACAAGATAGCTTGTGGAAATCTGGAAACCTGATGACAGGACAAAATTTGGAAAAATCTGGCCCACGCAGAATTCTGTGAAGATCGAAAATTCCTGAGTGACAGCATTCAGCCGGAGTTCGAGCAGGATCCAGGAAAATCTGGCTGGGGTGGAAAATCCTAAACCAGGGTAAAAACCTGAAATTCACCCAAAACTTAAGATTTTCAATGAATAACTTAGGGGAATCACTTAGGCAATCAAAATAAACATTCAAGCACATGCCAAAGCAAGATAAATCCTCAAAATGAAAGGGCCAAGACACCAAAAAACAAAGCGAAAGAGGGTCCCTGCTTTCAGTGGGGCATGTGTACAAAAATTGCACAACAGTTGCACTACTTGATGGATATGCTGAAGACTGAAAAAAGTGGATGGAAGATAGGGAAAAAGGTTAAGTGTCCTTTGGCTTGGTTACTTTTGAGAAATATGAGACATAGGATGAATTCCATAGAAAAGAGGAGGTTAAGAATCCATGGAGGATTGAGTGCAAGAAAGATTGAGGCATGGTGAAGCATGAGGATCAATTCCTGTACGAAGAAACTATTATTTATGAACCCGAAGAAAGATCTAAAGTTGGTGAAGAAGATTAGACGAATGAAAACCTATTGGTTAAGTAGGAGAGGGAGATACTAATCTATGATGCATCAAAGAAGACATGGCAAACACAAAGTTTTCAAATTGACTTTAATTCTTAGTGTTTGTTTGTAGGTGATGTCATGACAATAAAGGAGGAAAAAAAAAACTCATCTTTTGGAACCAAATGTAGAGCAAATAAAAGCCAAGGATGTTCACTTGAAGTGGTTGGGAACATGCATTCCAATCAAATTTCTCAAAATGGAGAAAGAAACCATGATGACTTGTAGAACCTTTTGAAGAAGATAAATGAAAAAAAGCATGAGCTTATAGAATCTCATGGCATGGAGAGGATGGCATGGAGAGGATGCATTCCAATAGAATTTCTCAAAATGGAGAAAGAAACCATGATGACTTGTAGAACCTTTTGAAGAAGATAAATGAAAACAAGCATGAGCTGATAGAATCTCATGGCATGGAGAGGATGGATGAAACAAGTAAGTTGGTAAGTACCCTTTTAGTTGAAGATACAAGGTCTTATAAGGAAAATTCAAGGTCTAATTTGTAGTTGAGAATAATGTTTGTGAATGAGATAGTCTTGTTACTCCATGAAGAGTGTGGAGGTATAAATGAAGTGATTACAGTTCTTATAGAGGTATAAAAACAAAGTTATGAGATGCACATGTGTGATCCATATTGTGTTGAAATTCAAGACAGCCAAAGCAATCAATCTTATGGACCCTTGAGAGAGCAAGTTGATCTACAATACCTAAAGGAGTTGATCATGCAAGTAGCTAAAACCATTTAATATGAAGACAAAATTGAAGAAATTACTTTGAGTAAGGAGGTACTTATTAAAATTGAAGAGTTTAATGAAGCAATAAGACCTCATGAAATGAGTATAAAGTCCGATATGCATCCTAAAGCAGTGAGTAAAGGTCTAGAGTATGGTAAGACCTCAGTTGTGTTACTTGATGAAGGAGGTAAAGGGGAAAGAGGAGAAGTGAAAGAATATAGTAAAGAAGTAGAGAAACTTGGGCATCAAGTCATGCAAGAGCCTTACTACTTAGACCTCATAAGAGATGAGGAAGCTCTCAAAGAAGCAAAATTTGAGCTTATGAAGACCCCCACACAAGAGGAGGAGGATGATAAAGCTGTGTGTAAGCAAGATGTACAAAAGGAGACATTATGGTTACTTGAGGAGACCACTTACAAATCAAGTACATGATATACTGATCAAAGAGCTCTATCGATGCATGGATAAGTCTGGTATAGTGAATTTAATTATTTCCGAGTGTATTCAAAGCATGGTGAATTTCTATAGTTCTTCCAATCAAGATTTGGCCTTGTTCTAGGCCTAGATTGAAGTTAGTGTGAGCTAGTGGGATATTCAATTGCTTAGTTCATTGCATGTACATATCAAGTTGAGGCCATATGATCTAGTTCATGAGTCTAGATAGGATCTATGTCATAGTAAATGGCCATGAAGGTTGGAAGTCATGTGAATAATGAAGGCATGATAGGTTGTAAGCAAGTGTTCAAGGTAAAGAGTCAAGTTGATGTGAGTATCGTTGAGCTAGGAAGGCATCAATTAATGATGTTTTTTATAAATAAATTTCATTTTAGGTTTTTTAATGATATATTTTAGTAAATTAATTTAATTAAAGATATTTGGCATGTTAATGATATTTTTTAGAAATTATTTTTATTAATGATATTTTTGAGTAAAATAGTTTTGTTTTAAAGATATGAATTATTTTGTTTGTTAATGATTTTTTAAAAATTAGTTTTGATTAATTTTATTAATAATATTTTGTAATAAATTATTTTTGTATTAGTTTTATTAATAATATTTTTGAGTAAATTAGTTTTTTTGAGATAATTATTAATAATATTTTTCAGTAAACTAATTTTGTTTTAGTGTTATTAATAATATTTTTCAGTAAACTAATTTTGTTTTAATTTTATTAATGATATTTTTTAGTAAACTATTTTTTTTAGACTGCAGGAATCAGGTAGCTCCCCTTATAAACGTTAGTGCTAAACTATTTTCACATGACGTGTGACGTTAGCGTGACATGTACCATGGGGACAAAGAGGAGACTAGACCTCATGACTTCTTGCCTCAACAAGATGTTTTAGCTAATCGAGCTAGGTCCTCTGCCCTTTCAGTAAATTAATTTTGTTCTTGTTTTATTAATGATATTTTATAGTAAATTAGGTTAATATTAGTTTTATTTATAATAATTTTTCATGTTTTAATTCATTAATGATATTTTCAATAAATTAGTGTTTTAGAGATGTTAATTATTTTGCATGGTATTGATATTTTTTATAAATTAGTTTTGCTTAATTTTACTCGTAATATGTGTAAGTTTTGTTTTAGAGATGTTAATTATTTTGCATGTTAATAATATTTTTTAGTAAATTAGTTTTGTTTTAGTTTTACTAAAAATATTTTAATTAAATTAGTTTTATTTTAGATATTGATTAGTTTGCACATTAATTTTTTTTACTAAATTAATATTATTTTTAATTTTATTAATAATATTTTAAGTAAATTAGTTTTGTTTTAGTTTTATTAATGATATTTTTCAATAAATTATTTTATTTTAGAGATTTAATTATTGTTGATGTTGTTAATGGCATTTTTTTAAAAACAAAATTAATTTATTAATGGTATTTTCTTTTTTCTTCTTTCTTTCTCATGCTTGCTTTATTCTTTCTCCCTTCTTTCTTTCCTTTTAGGTCTCTACTTTCTATTGTTAATTTTTCTATAAATTTATCTCATTCCTTATCTATATACCTTCTTTTTTCCTACACTTTTAATATTAATTATCTTTTTCTCTACATTACATTTTTTCATTCGTGTATTTTATATTAAATTAATTTCTTTTTTCTTTTTTTCTTCAATCCTTGGTTATTTTCTCCTTTTTTTTTGTCTTTATTTTTTTTAATCTATCATTTATTTGGTAGTTTTCTCATTCTATCACATTAACACTCTCTCAATATCTACCACTTTGATTTCTTGCATATCATTAATTTGTTTCTCTCTCTTTATTTGTATTTATTATTTGCATATCTATTTTAAAATTTTTGTTTCTTCACCAATATTTCTCTATTTTTGTTTCCCTCATTTTATTTGTCATTTCTTCATACACTTTTGGTAATCTTTATCTCTATGTTTGGAATTTTCTCTCTCTCTCTCTCTCTCCACTTTATTTATGTCTTTCTAAATTTGTTTATTATTTATTCAAATTGCTTACGTGAGTATATTTTTGTTCTCTCTATATGCATTCTTTCTCTCTCTCTCTCTATGTTTTTTGGTCATTCATTATTTATTTATTCATCCCTATGTTATTGTTTATTTATTTATTTTTATTTCTTTAACTTTAAGGATTCCTTTTTGATATTTTTATCATTTTTGTCTTTTGAGTTTCTCTCACAACCTTTTCTTTGTTGTCTCACCATATTCCTACCTCTTTCTCTCTATTTGTTTCTTTTATTTTTCTTTTTTTACTCCTTATCTTTCACATATCATTTTATCTATTTTATATCTAGATCTATTTTCCTATTATTATTTTTTATATCTAATTTATCAAGCACATTCCTCCCCTTCATGTTTCCTCTCTATCTTTCTCTTTCTCCTTCAATTTTTAATACATAACATGTTTTTAATCATTAAATGATGATGTTAGAGACATAGATAGTAATTAAATTATCAATGCTAAAATTGAATTAAAAAACCCATCTCCATACCCTCATTCTCTCTCCTAAGAAGGAATAAAAGTTGGGATTGTCCTAGAGTCCACACAAATAGCAAACGAGGCTTAAGTCATGGGTATGCTCCCCATGGTCTTGGGTTTGACTTCGAGGTCCAAGTTTACCCAATGCACACAGTATGCATGTTGTTGCATACATCCCAGGGGATTAGTCTCACCCCAAAATGACACCCCTTGATAAGTAGGAGGTATTTTCCACAATGCGTCAAATTATGATATTGCTATTAGGATTCAACCGTGTAGTTTTTGAGTCAAACTCATGAAACATGGGTCAATGAGTTCAACTCGAAAACTACACAATTGAATCTTGATAGCAATATCATAATGACACCCCTTCCCATTCTCAACTTGGAAAAATGTAAAACCAAGGTAAGGTAGGTTGGATGTTGGGACGGGTTGTAGGGATACCCTTGAGTCAATAAAAAGAGAAGAAAGATAAGTTTATAACTTTTTTATCGTCTTTGAAAGGGATTTCGATTGGAATATTTTGATTAATTGGTGGCCAATTTATAAAAAAAATCATAATATGATTTTAGTGTACTACTTGATTGATACACCAACAATCCATTCGAATTAAGTAACATATCATCCTTCTCCTCTACCCTTTGGATCAAATGTGCCTTAGAAGAATTTTTATTTTTATGACCCAGCTCACTCCTTTCCGACCCCAACTTGGCAAAATGTAAGACCAAGGTAAGGTGGGTTGGGCATTGGGTTAGGTCGTGGGGATACTTCTAAGTCAATAAAAGAGAGAGAGAAGTCCATAGTTTTTTAGTGTCTTTGAAAGGGGTTTGGATTAGAATATTTTGATTAATTGGAGGTTGATTTACAAAAAAATCATAATATGATTTTAGTGTACATATTTATTGATACACCAACAATCCATTCGTAGTAATATAACATCCTTCTCCTCTACCCTTTGGATCAAAGGTGTCTTAGATCTAGAAACCATGGCTTCACCAATCAAAATTATTTCTCTATTTTCGTTCCCCATATGTCTTTCTATCTTTTATTTGTTATCTAATTATCTATTTTTCCTTGCCCATTTTTATGTTTGTTATCTATGCTCCCCATGTTTTTGGGTTTGAATTTGAGGTCCAGATTTACCCAATGCACATGGCTTGTGTGTTGTTACATACATCCTTAGGGGACTAGTCTCGCCCCAATGTGACACCCTTTCCCGACCCCAACTTGGCAGAATGTAAGATCAAGGTAAGACGGTTTGGGTGTTGGGTTGGGTCCTAGGGATATTCCTGAGTCAATAAAAAAGAAGAAAGATAAGTTCATACATTTTTTATCATTTTTGAAAGTGATTTGGATTGGAATATTTTGATTAATTGGAGACCAATTTACAAAAAAATCATAATGTGATTTTAGTGTACCAGTTGATTGATACACCAACAATCCATTCATATTAACATAACATCCTTCTCCTCTGCCCTTTAGATCAAAAGTGCCTTAGAAGAATTTATATCCTTGTGACCTAATTCACTCCTTTCTGGCCCCAACTTGGCAAAATGTAAGACCAAGGTAAGGCGGGTTGGGCGTTGGATTGGGTCGTGGGGATACCCCTAAGTCAACAAAAAAAAGAGAGAGAAGTCCATACAATTTTATTGTTTTTGAAAGAGATTTGGATTGGAATTTTTTGATTAATGTGATTTTAGTGTACATATTGATTGATACACCAACAATCCATTTGTATTAGGTAATCTAACATCCTTCTCCTCTAGCCTTTGGATCAAAGGTGCCTTAGATTTAGAAACCATGGCTTCATCAATCAAAATTATTTTCTTTATTTTCATTCCCCATGTCTTTCTGTCTTTTATTTGTTATCTATTTTTCTCATCCTTTCAATTATCTCTCTTTGTCTATCCATTTTCCTTGCCCATTTCTATGTTTGTTATCTATGCTCCCCATATTCTTGGGTTTGACTTTGAGGTCTGGGTTTACCCAATGCACGTGGCTTGCGTGTTGTTGCATACATCCCCAGGGGACTAGTCTCGCCCTAGCGTGACACCCATTCCCAACCCCAACTTGGTAGAATGTAAGACCAAGGTAAGGCGGGTTGGATGTTGGGCTAGGTCGTAGGGATACCCTTGAGTCAATAAAAAAAGATAATTTCATACTTTTTTATCGTCTTTGAAAGGGATTTGGATTGGAATATTTTGATTAATTGGAGGTCAATTTAAAAAAAATATAATGTGATTTTAGTGTACTAGTTGATTGATACACCAACAATCATTTTGTATTAAGTAACATAGCATCTTTTTGCTCTGCTCTTTGAATCAAAGGTGCCTTAGAAGATTTTTTTATTCGTGTGACCCAATTCACTCCTTTCCGACTCCAACTTGGCAGAATGTAAGATCAAGGTAAGGAGTTTTGGGTGTTATGTTGGGTTGTGGGGATACCCCTAAGTCAATAAAAAAAAAAGAGAGAGAAAGAAGTCTATACTTTTTTATTGTCTTTGAAAGGAGTTTGGATTGGAATTTTTTTATTAATCGAAAGCCAATTTACAAAAAAATCATAATGTGATTTTAGTGTACATATTGATTGGTACACCAACAATCCATTCATATTAAGTAACATAACATTCTTCTCCTCTGCTATTTGGATCAAAGGTGCCTTAGATCTAGAAACCATGGCTTCATCAATCAAAATTATTTCTTCATTTTCACTCTCCATATGTCTTTCTATCTTTTATTTGTTATCTATTTTTCTCTTCCTCTCAATTATCTCTCTTTATCTATCTATTTTCTTTGCCCATTTCTATATTTGTTATCTATAATCCCCATGGTCTTGGGTTTGACTTCTAGGTGTAGGTTTACCCAATGCACATGGCTTGCATGTTGTTGCATACATCTCTAAGGACTAGTCTCACCCTAACGTGACATCTCTTCTTGACCCCATCTTGGCAAAATGTAAGACCAAGGTAAGACAAGTTGGGTGTTGGGCTGGGTCATAGGGATACCCCTGAGTTAATAAAAAAAGAAGAAAAATAAGTTCATACCTTTTTATCGTCTTTGAAAGTGGTTTGGATTGAAATATTTTGATTAATTAGAGGCCAATTTACTAAAAAAATCATATGTGATTTTAGTCTATCAGTTGATTGATACACCAACAATCCATTCGTATTATGTAACACAACATCCTTCTTTGCCTTTTGGATCAAATGTGCCTTAGAAGAATTTCTATCCTTATGACCCAACTCACTCCTTTCCGACCCCAACTTGGAAAAATGTAAGACCAAGGTAAGACAGGTTGGGCGTTAGGTTGGGTCATGGGGATACCCCTAAGTCAACAAAAAAGAGAGAGAAGTCCATACATTTTTATTGTCTTTGAAAGGGGTTTGGATTGGAATATTTTGATTAATTAGAGACCGATTTATAAAAAAATCATACTTTGATTTTAGTGTACATATTGATTCATACATCAACAATCCATTCGTATTAATTAACATAACATCCTTCTCCTCTGCCCTTTGGATCAAAGGTGCCTTAGATCTAAAAACCATGGCTTCACCAAGAAAAAATATTTCTTTATTTTCATTCCCCAAATTTATTTTTTATTTTTTATTTGTTATCTATTTTTTTCATCCTCTCAATTATTGCTTCTATTTTCCTTTCCCATTTCTATATTTTCACATTTTTATATTTTTTCTCAGTTTCATTCTCTTTATTCTCTCTTTCGCTTGTTTTCTCACTCACTCTCTATTTGTGTAATTCTTCTCCATCTATTTTTTTTTATCTTTTGTCTTGTTTCATTTTTGTCATTTTTTTTCTTTTTATCTTTGTATGTAGATTTGTTATTCTTTCCCTCCCTTTATTTATCGTATTTTTTTCTCTTTTTGTCAATCTTTTTTTCTATAATCTTTTGCTTGTTGGCTAAGGTAAATTGAGCATCTCTTGTAGGTCACATAATTTTCAATTACTTATGTATTTATTTATCTCATTCTATTATTTTATTTTTCTTTGTCTTGATTTTTAATATTACCTTTCTTTTTCCCTATGTTACTTTTTTCATTCATATATTTTATATATCTCATTTGTTTTCCTCTCTTAATTATTTCCCCTATTTTCGATGTCTTTTTCTTTTGTGTGTGTCTCTCTCTTACCTTGCCCATACACATTTCAATTTACTTTTTATTACTTTTATTTATGTTTTCTTTCAATCTATATTTTTCTCAATTTAATTTTATTTTTGTCTCTTTTTTTCTTTTTAAAATTGTCTTTTTTTTACCACTTTTATTTTTCTTCAACTAATTTTTTAATTACTTTCACCATGTAATTCTTCGTTTTTGCATGATTGTTTTTTGTCTCTCTTTCTTATTTGACATTCAATGCTTCTCCTTTACCATGTAATTTTTTTTCTTCTTTACATTATTGTTTCTCTCTCTCTCTCTCTCTCTCTCTCATATTTGACATTCAATGTTTCTTTTATTCTCTCTTTCTTTTTATTTTCTTTTTTTAAAAATAATTTATTCTTATTTCTACCCCATTTTTGTTTTCTATTTCTACCCCATTTTTGTTTTCTATTTATTTCTATTTTCAATTCCTTTTTTAGTTACCTTCATTATTTATTTTTATGTCCCTCTCACAATTTTTTGTTTATTTTTGTTTTTATTTCACTCTCCCACTCTCTCCTTTTTATTCTCCTTTTATTTTCAATGATTTATTGTTTTTCTCACTTAATACTTTCATTCATCCAATTGATTTTCCTTTTCACTAACATATTCTTTATCTATTGATTTTTTATTTGTTCTCTCTCACTTTCATTTACTCATTCTTTCCTTCTTCTTTTTTGTCTCAACCTTGCTTTATTCTTTCTCCCTTCTTTCTTTCTTTCTTATGTTTCTACTTTGTATTGTTAATTTTTCTATAAATTTATCTCATTCTTTATCTATATACCCTTTCTTTTTTTTTTTCTACATTTTTAATATTACCTATCTTTTTCTCCATGTTACATTTTTTCATTAGTGTATTTTATATTAAATTAACTTCTTATTTTGTATATATTTTTTAAAATTCTTGATTATTTTCTCTTTTTTTTGTCTATCGTTTTTCAATCTATCATTTATGTAGTTTTCTTATTTTGTCACATTAACACTCTCTCAATATCTATTGCTTTGATTTCATACATTTCCTTAGTTTATGTCTCTCTTTATTTGTATTTATTCTTTGCATATCTATTTTAAAGTCTTTATTTTTTCACCAATATTTCTCTGTTTTTATTTCCCTCTTTTTATTTATCATTTCTCCGGACACTCTTGTAATTTTTATATCTATGTTTGGAATTTTCTCTCCACTTTATTTATATGTCTTTCTAAATTTGTTTATTATTTATATGTTTGGAATTTTCTCTCTATCTTCATTTTATCTCTTTTTATGCTTTTTTGTCATTCATTATTTATTTATACATCTCTATGTTATTTTTTCTTTCTTTAATTTTAATGATTCCTTTTTGATACTTTTATCAATTTTGTCTACTTTTTGTGTTTTGAGTTTCTCTCACAACATTTCCTTTGTTGTCTCACCATGTCCCTACCTCTTTCTCTCTATTTATTTCTTTTATTTTTATTTTTTACTCTTTATCTTTCACATATCATTCTATCCATTTTATATCTAGATCTATTTTCTTATTATCTTTCCTTGTATCTAATTTATCAAGCCTAATCTTTCCCTTCATGTTTTCTCTCTATCTTTATCTTTCTCAAGTTTTAAATACATAATATGTTTTCAATCATTTGATGATGTGAGAGACAGATAGTAATTGAATTATCTATGCTAAAATTGAATTAAAAAACTGATCTCCATACCTTGATTCTCTCTCCTAAGAAGGAATAGAAGTTTGGTTTGTCCTAGAGCCTACACGAATAACATAGGCTTAAGTTGAGGGTGTGCTCCCCATGGTCTTGGGCTTGACTTCGAGTTTCGAGTTTACTTGATGCATGTGGCAGAAAAGGTCTCTAAGAAAGGCTACAAGCTCCTAAGTCACCTACTAAGGGAAATGGGGTCTAAGAATGTGTTAGAACTTTGTTGATGGTTTTGATAGTTTAGAATAGGTGATTATATAGTGTAAGTGTGGTTAGTAGGGTTCTATGTATTATGTATATTTTTTGGGCCTTTTGTCTTAGCTTGATCCTTGAGGCAGCTTGACATCATTTGTGGTATCATAGCCAAGTAGAGGATTGATGTTTCAGTTCATTTTAATAGCTTAGTTGATTAGTTGAGAATTCAAGTTTGTATGAGAAGAAAATTGTTTCTCAATCCTATACCATTATTGGTATCAGAGAAGGAACTAACTCCTATAGGGGTGAAAGAAGACCTTTGTAAAGAGATGGCATTTAGAGCTCATGGAAGAGGTCGAGGTCAAGAAAAACCAGCTATAAATTTTGAAAACTTAGAGGTGATCAAGAATCTTAGGATAAGACTACAGGATGTTGAAATGTCTTAGAGGAAAGGCATAGATCAAGGAGATGCCAATGAGGAAGAATTAGAGGCAAAAAGAGATGTAGATGCAACTGCCCTAGAAGAAGAAGATAGGGCATAAAATAAAATGATCAAGGCTATTATGGGAATCAATTCCAAACCTAAGATGGAGATTCCTATGTATGAGGGTAGCTTGAAGCCTGAAGAACTCATTGATTAGATTGATGCATTAGATAAGTACTTTGAGTATGAAGAAGTGGATGATGGAAAGAAGGTGGAATTTGTTGTTACAAGACTGAATGGGTCATGCATCCATTTGGTGGGATGGAGAGGATAAGAAAAGGAAAGCCCAAAATCAAAGATTGGGACAAAATCTTTGCAAAACTAAAGAGGTAAGTTCATACCTAAAGATTATCAAACTAGCCTATTTAGAACACTTCAAAAATTTAAGGAAAAGAGACATGTCAGTAAGAGACTACACAAAGGAGTTTGATAGGCTAACTATAAGAGCAGGACATATAAAGGATGATTTAGAAAAGGTAGCGAGATATCTTAATGGTCTGAAATTTACCATTTTAGATGAGATTAATATTTTTTCTCTTAGATCAGTTGATGAAGCTTATCAATTGGCACTCAAGGTGGAAGAGAAGCTTTCCAGGAAGCAAACTTCATACTCAAGAGGAAGAGGCAGAAATTTTAGAGTTAGAGGACAACAAGGGGGTAGAAGAAAGTTGCAATCATCTCAAGAGGAGGCTAGTAGCTGACAAAGCCCAAGAGGAGACTATGCATCAGGAGGAAGAAGACCTTACCAAAGACAAAGAGGAAGGTTTATGGGTAATTTTTTTAGATGCAACAAATATGCAGGTCATAGATCATATGAATGTCTAGAAAACCCCTCTACTATTCAAGAGAGAGGTGTGTCAGTGGCTCAAGATGAAGAGGAGGAAGAGGTAGAAGAACCTGTGGTTTATGAAGATCCACCTGAAGTTGGTGAATCACTCTTGATGAAGAGAGTATTACTCAAACCCAACAAAGAAATCATAGAACCACATCAAAGGAATACTTTGTTTAGGACAACATACAAGAAACTGCTGCAGAGTTGTCATAGACAGTGGGAGTACAAACAATCTCGTTTCAACAGAGATGGTGGAGAAACTAGGTTTGAAAAAGGTAATGCATCCTACTCCTTACAAAGTATCATGGCTACAAAAGGGTCATCAAATCTTGGTTAATGAACAATGCAAGGTGGATTTCCAAATAGGAACCTTCAAAGCTCAAGTGGTGTCTGATGTCATGCCCATGGATGTTTGTCACATTCTTCTTGAGAGACTTTGGCAATATGATAGGAAGGCTATGCATGATGGGAGGCATAATACTTACACTTTTGAAAAAGATGGAAGAAAGCATACTCTTACACCCTTGAAATAACATGTTTCGAAAAAAAGCTCAAAAGTGCTACTAATGAGTGGTAAAGAGATCTTACACCAAATAAAGAAGGAAGAGGTAAACATTGCTTTGATAGGAAAGCCTAAAAGTGTAGTCACTAGCACAAAGTTGATTGATTTGTCTTAAGAAATTCAAGATATGTTGGATGAGTATGTAGACATTGTAGTGGATGACCTATGTAATGATTTACCTCCATTGAGAAGCATCAACCATGAATTAGACTTGATTCCAGGAGCAAACCTTCCAAATAAGGCAACTTATAAGATGACTCCAAAGGAGAATGAAGAAATCAAGAAACAGGTGCAAGAATTGTTGGAGAATGGATTGATAAGGGAAAGTTTAAGTCCTTGTGCTATTCCAACATTTTTGAGTCCTAAGAAGGATGGAGGTTGGAGAATGTGCATAAATTCTAGAGAAATCAACAAAATTACTATCAAGTATAAATTCCCTTTGCCAAGAATTGATGATTTGTTGGATTGTTTGAGTAGAGCTAAGTATTTTTCTATGATAAACTTGAAAAGTGGCTATCACCAAATTAGAATTAGAGAGGGTGATAAGTTGAAAACATCCTTTAAGACAAATGATGGGCTCTTTGAATGGTTACTTATGCCATTTGGCTTAACTAGCGCTCCAAGTAGTTTCATGAGGCTTATGAACGAGGTGCTTAAAGCTTTCACAAGCAAGTTTCTTATAGTATATTTGGATGATATCTTTGTATATAGTCAGTCAAAGGAAGAGCATCTTAGGCATTTAAGGATGGTATTAGACAAGTTGCATGAAGAGAAGCTACTAATCAATCTCACAAGAAGGATTGAAGATGGAGAAGGAGAAGATAGAGGCAATCATTGAATGGCCTACTCCTAAGAGTATTTTTAAGGTAAGAATTTTTCATGGTTTGGTTAGCTTCTATAGAAAATTCATAAGAAATTTTAGTGGGATTTTTTCTCCAATAGTAGATACAATTAAAGGAGATAAGAAGACATTCCATTAGACTGAGGTTGTTGATAAGAGTTTTCAAATGCTTAAGAAGAAGATTATAGAGGAACCTATCTTTTCTTTACCTAATTTTACTAAGCTTTTTCAAGTTGAATGTGATGCTAGTGGGACTGCTATAGGTGTTTTTTTGAGCCAAGATGGAAAGCCTATTTCTTACTTTAGTGAAAAACTCAATGATGTAAAGAAGAGGTGTATTCAGCTTATGATCAGGAGTTCTATGCTATCATACAAGCTTTGAAGAAATGGAGGCATTACCCCATGCTTAAGGAGTTTGTTTTGTTCATAGATAATCATGCTTTACAATTTATAAGTAGTCAACATAAGTTGAGTGAAAGGCATGTTAAATGGATTGAATTTTTGCAAAGTTTTACTTTTGTTATCAAGCATAAGAGTTGTGAATCTAAGAAAGCTTCAGATGCTTTGAGTAGAAGGAGTTTGATCATGCAAGAGTCTTGTTGATATCATTTTTGTGACTGCACCAATCAGCAGAACAAAGTATTTGAAGGCTACTCCATTCTCTCTTGATCAAATAATTCCATACACTAAGATTGCCAAAAAGTTCGTATGTTCAACTCCAAGGTTATGAAAATGCTATGGAATACCCTCAGTCGATTCGTTGTGATTTGTCGTTTACACGAGGGGACTTACACAATTGTTCAAAAGGTTTGCAACTAACAGCAGGTTAATGATTGAAAGGGGATTTTTGTGCATGATGTGAATGATTTGGCTATGCGGTACGTGTTTCCTAAAACTAACTAGAAATGTACTGAAATTAAATGGATGCAGGGTTCTATCTAAGATCTAAATTCTAGTCTAAGTGCAAGATGTGTGGAGCTTGACTTCAGCAGACTTCAACTGGATTTTTCCTTGCCTCACGTTGGACAGCTTCAACAAAATCGGTGCAATCTTCAAGGGAGTAACGAAAGGTATTCGAATTACAACTCAACATGCAAATACTATCAGTATGAGGCATACAAACACACAAATTACAATCGAAGTTAAGTTTGAAAAGGATTCCAGTTGACCACACATGGTAAACTTACCATCAACAAGCTTACTAGTGGTATGGATTAAGCAAAGCTACTTCAATCAAACACCACAATCCACAACTAACTACTTGCATGAAAATGAAAATTACTCTACTTTAAGCTACTTGAAGTAGAAGGGGTGAAGAAATCTTGCTAGCTTCTCATAACAAAGACAAATTCACCATCAATGAAAGATTCTTTTTATTATGATAGTTTTTACAACAATCTCTTAAAAAGTTCTCAAAGGAAAACTTTCTTTCTCCTCCAAACTATGCTATGCTAAGCTACTCAACTACACTATCAGTCTCTCTGCTCTAGTCTCTGATCTAATGTCTAATCTCTAGTCTAATGATGTACAAATGAGGGGGGATGCCCCTTTTATAGATAACCCAGTCCAATGGATGGCTCAGATTATAATCAAATGAATGGCTCAAATTAAGCCACCTCAGCCCTAACCCTAAAAACTGCCAGAATGTAGAGTGGTACAATAAATGAATCACAAGATTCCCACTCACTCTGAAAATAGCAAAGGAAAATAATGCCCACAATCAATCTTCTAGAAGGTCATAATCCAGAAAGGCGTTTCTGTTCTCCTTTTCCTTGGCTGCAAAATCAATGAGTCTGGCGAGCACAACCTCAACCTCCTGAATTGAGATCGGCGGAATATGATCAAGTTGGAATTCTAACACTGTAACTACCTGCCCATGCCGTGTACAAGAATTTATCCAAGCAACTAAAGAATCCTGAGTGTTCTGAATAATACCGGAGAAAGTGGAGGTGTTCTCGAAGTCGTTCTGGACAAAAGTATTCACGTCTGGAAAGAAAGGTGGCAGCCTACTCCTGAAACTATCAACAGTCACCTCATCAGAATTCAGCATCCTAGCAAAGATAGCCTCTAAGGTGTTCAGGACTCCATCAATAATGTTCATCATAGCCTTTCTAACTCTAGTTGAATCCACTTGTGCTGCATCAAAGAATCCATGTCGTGTGACTACTGAAGAGTACCATCCAGCGAAGTCATACCTATCACCCCCCTGAATCACTCCTCCATCAATCAACATCTGCAAGGGAGTATGCATCAAGGCCTCCAGACACTGAATAACCTTGCTCTGATAGACATGAGCATCACCCCAGACCTGATCAACTGCCTCCATTTGTGCCATAATGTCAGAAGCTTGTTGATAAGCATGGGAAAGATCTTCCATAAACTTTTTTGTCTCGGCACGAACACCTGCAACCCATTTATCTGCCTCCTGTGCCATCTTCCTCAAATCTTCCAGGCCACTAATTGATTCCCTAGACAACTCGACTAGAAGCTCAAGTGCTGGAATCTCCTGCCCACAAGGACGAGACAAATGTTGCATGTACCCAATCAAAGTCTTGTGCTCTTTTTTCAATTTCTTGTATTTGCCTTCAATCCTGAACAATCTATCCTTGAGCGTCTGATAGGAGTTATCACACTCCTCAATTATTTGTGCTCCTGTGGGGCAACCCAACTCCAAAGTAGTGATCATATAATTTTTCAGAACAGCCTCGTCTCAATCACATTCAACCCTTGGAACAACCACATGAAGGGTGCGAGAGCCATCCTCATCTGTTGAGATCTTTGAAAATTTCCTAGCTCTCTTCTTTGTCAGAGGTGCACTGGTCCTACTCAAGAATTCTTCCATCTCCATTGTCGGATCAACCTCTTCACTGGGGCTCCTTCTCATTATATCTTTGAGCCAATCAGGTACTACCTGTTGTATAACAAACGATTGCTCATCTCTTGCTTCTTCTTCACGAACTTCTTCTCTAATTTCATTCTGGCGAGGCTCATTGGCTTTTATGGGCTGAGTATTTCCTGAAACTGCATCATCCTCTAGAGCTGCCTCAAGCTCACGTTGGAAGTGTGTATCAATAGCAGTTTCCTCATCTTCTTCTTGTTGATCATCTCTAGTGGGTGCATTGACACTCTGGCCAACTGATTCTCTTCATGGTGGTTGATTTTTCTCATGTAATTCCTGCTCCTGATTCAATACATTTCTTTGCTCAGCAAATAGTGAAACCTCCTGTATGCTTGGAGAACGTGTCTCCAATGGCGTAGGTGACTACCACAATTCTCGGAGGCTCTGGCTAAACTGGCTCTTTCCTTCGAGACTCTAGAGCTCGAGCAACCTGCTTCTTGCTGGAAGTCATCGTCCTATGATCTCCCATCAAATTGTAAGTCAAAGGAATTGACCTACTCTTCAACCTACTCACATGTCTTTGAACCCATGCTCTGGTGAATGTCAGCATTGGTATACAAAGTGTGTCCAAATCTACAATCTCTGGCTTTGACCAATCTGGAAGTGGAAGTGGTGTGTCTCTCACTGCCTCATAATTTGGATGAAGAACATTCATGTCCTCGTCCACCTGGTCTGGTACAGGAATACTCTCACACTCCCTAATCATGCTCAACGATAGCCTCGAGAACATCCTCTTTCTAACTTTAGCTTCATCTAATGTATTAGCCCAGTAATCCTCAATATTTGCCTTATGCACAAACTCTTCTGATAGTATCCATCTAATATTCCTGTGAGGATCATAATACTGCCTGCTGGTGTGATAAGAAAGGTGGAAAAATTGAAGCTCGTTCTCAACTTCCTTGGCTGCCTGTAGTGAAGGACACACCTCATCTGAATTTCCCATAATGATTGGGAAGTCAAGTCCTCCCTTCTTCTTTCTCTTCTAAATCTTATCATAGGCAATGAGTTGGCTAGATATCTCTAACATCAAAATTCTATTTGTTGGGTACTTGGGCAACCTATACGGGTATGAAGAAAACCCTTGCAGCCTGATGTAAGTAAATTTCAGAAACTGAATAAACCAGCACCCATACCTTTCTATTAATTCTTGAGCTTCCTTCAAGATCCTGTGATGGGCTCTTTGCTGAAGTGATCTTGTTATGTGCATGGTGAAGGCATCATTGACTCGCTTGTACTAGGATGTGCTTGTTTAAGTGCAGCTGCAAACAAGCCTCATGAATTTAGAACTAATGAGAGCCACATCCAATTGGCTCCTTGTAGGATATTCCCTTGTATTTCGTCATACAAACCAATATGTAAACAATGTATGAGTCCATGTAAAATGTCTTCGTCCTCAAACTCTGGAGCTACTCATGCAAATTGTCACTAATCATCACCGCCTAGTTGATATGCTCTTTTCCATCCAACACGAGGTTGATATAATAGAACATCCATGGCTCAAAGATAAATGCTTGAGGACAACCTCCAACTCTGCTGAGCATCATAATCAGGTCACAATACTCTTGCTTCAAATCATCTAATATTATTTGCTTTGATAATTTCGTACAAGAGGGCTTGGGCTTGTTCATCCAACAAGCGTTGATTATATCAGCACATCTCTCAAATGTTGAGGCATACATCCGCTCAGCACACTCTCTCGTCTTATAAATCATCCTCTCATGTGATGGGATTCCAAATTCTTTGCCGATGGCTGCAAGCGTGAGGTTGGTGAACAATCTACCATCAGGTGAGACAATAGACCTGTGATCAGGGTCATAGCAGTTAGCACACTCCATAATTAGCTCTGGACACTAAATTGCTGGCAGAAAACCAACAGCTACATATAATCCACTTCGAACAATATTGTGCGAAGTGATTGAAGGACGATGGCTTTCAACTCCCATTATTCAACTTTTGAAAGCCTACATGTTGAAAGAGGCTAAATTTGTATCAGCCAACTTGCATAGCAAAGAAGAGAATTTTGACTCCGGCAGGAAAGACTTGTTCAGCTTCTTAACAACAGCCTGCTTGGATGCAACATTATTATCTCTGCCAGTTGCTCTTACTTCAGCCATCCTGCAAAACAACAAATAGTCATTAGATATTTAACTTAGAAAATAAAATCACATTGGGGCTGCCAATTGACTTTTGAAAAATGAGGAGCTTCAACATGCAATTCTTTAGAAAGACTTAGAAAGTTTTCCAAGCAAGCCTCAACAACTTCACTACTTAGAGAAAATCGGCCAACTTCACTTCAGCCACTTCTCAACACTTAGACTTTATCAAATTCACACTCTTCAAAGTTTAGCTTCAAACTTTCCTCTTTTACTTCAAATCAAACTTCTTCAACAAGTTTTAGCCTGCACTGCAATCTTTACTTCAGAACTAGAATCAAACTTCTTCAACTGATGGAGAAAAATGAAACAACTCTCAGCTCAAATAGTTGAGTCAAATTCTAGAAGAAGCTATCTTTAGCCAGTTTATTAAATTTCCACTACCCCTCTGCAGGAATTCGAATTTCCCTCCTTTGATAGCAGTAACACTTGTCATCTGGCGTCAGGGATATTTGACCTTCTAGAATTTCCAAAATATTCACTTCACTGGTCAAGGCGTACTTAGCATTTTTAATTCATTTTTTTGAAAATATCAGCTTCAATTGCATCTTTAAGAAATTCACTTCACCAATTGAAGCTCTGACAATTTTGATTTTATTCATCTCTCGCCTAGGAAGATTATTTCCATGAAGAATTTGATCAAATTCACCTAGGCAATCAACTTCAAATTCATCATCCGAGGCATTTTATTTCAACAACACATTTATTCCTTGCCTTAGAAATTTTTTAAACTTTCCCTTTAGAAAATTCATTATTCAAGTGCCGATCAAAATTTCCATCTCAAAATCCTTGGTGAGTTGTCGAAGACTTTAAAATCAATTCTTCTTCGAAGACGTTCGATACCCAGAAGAAAATTCCCTCTAGAAAGTGTCAAATCCATGGGTCTACAAACGAAGGGGTACATTTAATTTTTTGAATTTAAACCTTAGAAAAATATTTTTCCATCAAATTTATTCCCATTCTTCATCTCTGGGCGTATTTTCTTGCTCTGTTTTGAAAATTTTTAACGACTTCGTGAACCTGGAGTATTTTGACTCATCCTTGTCAATTTTATCCATGCTTTAACAAATTTCATCATCTCCTATCAAGCTTAGGCGTATTTCCTCTAAGGAAGATGGAATTAAATATTAACACTTAGGAAAAATATTTTATCACCTCATCACTAGCTTGGGCGCTTTTGAGGGGTCCAGAGGGATTTTCAACACTTAACGTATTTTCCTTCGAGCCAACATCCTCAATACTCTAGGCGCATTTACATGCCAAGCAAGAATCATCACTTAGAATTTTCTCAACCACCTTAGACTTGGGCGTATTTTCATATTGAGGTGGATTTAATTCCAATGCCTTAGTCACTTTTCAAACTTTAACATGCACTTTGGGCGCATTTTACATGTGGAGGAGGAACAACCTTTAGAAACCTTTCCAAGTTCATTTCTAACATGGGCGCATTTTGCCTAGTGAGGTGGACTTAACCACGCCTTTGCCACTTTACCCCATTTCACTTTCATCTTGGGCACATTTAGCATGCTTAAGAGGATTTCACCATGCCTTGGTAACTTCTCTCATCAATTTCACCTTGTTTGACTTCAACCCCTTGGTAACTTTCTTCCATCTTTACCTTCACTTGGGCGCATTTCACACATGGTGAAGGAAGTCAACATTTTGTCTTGACCCCACTTGACTTGGGCGCATTTGACATGCTGAGGAGGACTTAAGTCTAGACTTAGGAATTTTTCTCATCTCCTTGACTTGAAGTGGGCATATTTTGAGGGTGGAGGTGGACTTAAGTCCAACACTTAGACAATTTTCATCATCTCCTTGTGAAGTGGGCGCATTTTCAGGGGTCTACAGGATGAACTCAACACTTAGATTTTATTCCATCACCTATTTGAGCTAAGGGTACATTTAGGGGGTCCTGCTGGACTTAAGTCTAACACTTAGAATTTTTTCTCCAGCTAATTCTTCCTTGGGCACATTTTAGGGTCTAGCAGGACGAGATTCAAACTTAGACTTTTCAACCTTCTGCCAGCTGAGATGAGGGCGCATTTTGAGGTATGAGCAGGATGAACTCCAGACTTAGAATTTTCAAACTTCTGCCAGCTAAGATGAGGGTGCATTTTGAGGTATGAGCAGGATGAACTCCAGACTTAGAATTTTCAACCTTCTGCTAGCTCAATACTTACTATATATATATTAAGTTCCAGGTTTTCCCTCTTTTGAAGCTCAAATTGATTTGAAATTTTAACCACAGGATCCTCATGACCTAGTTAGTTTGTTCACACTGCCATCTCGAGCTGACCTACTATTTATAGCATGTTTCTAAAGATGGTTTACTATTTATAACAACTACCTGATTTTGATACTTCCCCAACTCCGTTTGACTTGAAATTTGAATGACGTGATCCTCATCGGTAGACTTGCCCATTCACACTGGCGCCTGATGCTAATTTACTATTTATAGCCTATTTCTGGAACACCTTACTATAAATAGTAAGTGCTCCGATTGCCTTCAAATTTTACCAATGGATAGCCTGAAAGATACTAATCGTAGTGGGATACACTGATTTTCGAAAATTCTAGCATTTTACCCCTCATTTTGGGTCCCGAAGCTCGAAACCCTAATTTGACTTGCATGTCTATCAAACGACCTCCGTTTGACCTTATTTTTGTTGCACTTTACTCTGTTCGTGATATTGATGTGTTGGGCAGCTGCCGAAATGGACCTGCTAATAATAGTAAGTCTCTGAAAATTGATCATCTCGCTTGCATGTCACATCATTGTGTAGCTCTTGAAACTCCCATAAAGAATCACTTGACATGCGCTGAAAAGCTCTGCATGCAAACCCTAAAAAGAGCCTCTGAAGACGGCTCCTGAAAAAGTCATGATCCTGGTTTGCATGTTATACCGTTGCGAAGCCCTCAAAAAGCCCACAAGGAATGTTTAGACATGCGAGGAAAATTTCAACATGCAAACCCTAAAAATAACCCCTGAAGGCTGAATACTGAAAGTCATCGTCTCATTTTGCATGTTATATCACTGTGTAGGTCTCAGAAAACCCAAAAGGAATCTCCAAACATGCATTGGAGAACTTTGCATATAAACCCTAAAATGTGCTCCGAAAGCTGTACTTACTAAAAATAGAAAGTTGTCCGTTTCAACTCAAAATTTGTAGACGAGCAAATTGACATGTTCTGGATGCAGTGTAATGATCAGAACTTCAATAGTGCTGAGAGAACGCCCTGAATTGAACACTTACTAAAGATAGTAAGTTGTCGGAATTCGATGAAATTTAGCCGAGAACCTGCTGGAAGCATACTGACTGCAACGTGAAGCTTAGATTCCAACTTATTCAATCCATTTGACTTCAAACTGGCCAAAAGAAAGCAAACCCTAATTTCACAAACTTGGCCAAAATTTCACGTTTAAGCTCACAGACGGGCACATCCCCGGAAAGCTGACAACGGAAAGAGACAGAAAGAGAGAGAGAGACAAAACCAAAGCCAAAAGACTAGAATGGAACAAAAATTAGGGGGTCCCCATGTCCCCATTTTGAATGGGGCGATGTGTGAAAAGGTCACAACAAGTCTCAAGTGAGCATATTGGGATTTTAAGACTTGAAATAGATGTACAAGGAAGATGTAGACTTCAAGGAGGCATATGAAGCATGCGAGAATCCTCTTAGCAAGGATATATTTCCTTGGATAGATTTCATGATACAAGAGGGTCTGTTGTCCAAGGGTAGCCATCTTCGCATTCCAAGAAGCTCCATGATAGATAATTTGTTTAAGGAAAAACATAGTGGCAGTTTGGCAGGACATTTTGGACAAAATACGACATTAGCTCTATTGAGTGCACACTATTATTGGCTAGTTATGAACAATGATGTTAAGAGGTTTGTGGAGAGGTCTAAAGTGTGCCAACATGCCAAAGGGAGCAACCAAAATGCAGGTTTGTATCAGCCATTGCCAATCCCCAATAGCCATGGGATTAAGTAAATATGGACTTTGTACTTGGTCTACTAAGAACTCAATAGGGGCATGATTCAATCTTTTTGGCAGTTGATAGGTTCTCTAAAATGGCTCATTTCATTCCATGTACAAAGAGAAGTGATGCTACTAACATTTCCAACTTGTTTTTCAAGGCGATAGTTAGATTAAAGGGACTTCCTAGGAGAATTGTCTCTGATAGAGACACCAAGTTTGTAGGACACTTTTGGAGGATGTAATGCCCAAGATTTTACACTACAATACACTTAAGGACAAAACACAAATTTCAAATTTTGACCATAAACACTAACACAATTCCCCAAAGACTACTTCCTACACATGAACCTCATGAAAGCCTAACAAACATTAGACCAATAATTAATAAAGACCTTGGCCATCAACACAATTGAATTGAAAATCATGGTCCAATTTCAAATGGAGATATAGAATCCACATCACCAAGGTAGGATTGATTAGTTCCACTAACTCATCAATAAACACAGACTTAGTTCAAGTCACAAGTTATGCAAATAATATACATGTATCAATAGTAACTTTAAATATTTAATAAGAGGACAAGCCTAGGGGACAGACCTAATTCCTCGGGGGCTCGTCTCTGACGGCCTTGCCTATGTATATATTTCATAGAGGAACTGTAGTTCGACATTTGGACTTCAACCATCTCACACATGGTTGAATAGCAAAAGGGATAACTCTTGGTTCAAGGATGAGTCTACCACAATCACACTCATAACCCAATTACACTGACATACTCTAAACTCAATTCTCTACTCAACTTCATATTATGCCTCTAGTCCATTAATTATAAACTAATAAAGTGGGTATGCAACCCTTTCTAGGGCCCTTTTCCCCAGACCGTTTCATAGTCGGCTGCCACCCATTTAGGTGAAGCCAGGGATCGGAAAACCTACTAAGGATATGCACAATTTTAAAAAGACTATTTGTTTGTGAACAATGCACATCACACTTACATGACAATTTACTGGTAGGACATAATATTTGTCTCTCTACAAGGCCAACAATCCTAATTAAGAGGAATGATAAGAAGAAACGTAACAACCGTTATAGTCGTTATGATACGTTTAGTCATTAAACTAAACATTGTTTGAAATTATATATCAATTAGATAGACCATAGTTGAGCTTCATGAAATAGCTCCTACATATAACAATATAGAAACTCGATTATAACTCAAACTAACAACTTGGTTTTTATGTGAAATGATAGAATATAATCATAATTTAACAATTCGGTTTCAAGACAAAATTAGTAGCAATATGAGCATTATAATGATACACGAAAATTAATCCTAATTAAAATAACTTTATTGTTAACTAAAGAATGGATAATAACAACCCCACCCTTTTAACTTCCAAAATTTAAATAAAGGACCTTATATCATGCTCTTACACTTACACAATGTCACATTTTATTTAAATTAAACTTAAAGAAGGAAACACATGGAAAGAAGGTACTCTCAATGATAGTAAAAACTTAATGAAAATCATATCTTACATATTGAGTTGAAATCAATAGCTCATAAGCAACTTGTTCTAGAGGAATTCCAAAACACCAAGCACAAAGGCACAAAAAAGACAATTCAAGTATAACAAAAAGAGGTAATAGTTCTTATAGAGTCAACATATTTACTTTTATTAAATGATATATTTAATTATATGGTTTATATTGTTACAATTGTTAGTAAACTAGATATATCATTAGAATATTTACCCCTAATAATGAAGACAACTAGAAAATATTGGGTGTACGATGATAATCATCAAATTATTCAATGTTGAGCAGCAATAAAACTTGAGGTTTTATAGAGATACATGCATGAGAATTTTAATGACAATGCAACTTTCACGTTAACTATATTCGATTATGGATTTATAGATTGATCAACTATAAAGTTTTAGAGAATGCTCATTTCTTTCAATAATTTGACGCTACCATAACTTTCTAAAAACCTCAATACTATAATGCATATGATATGCAGAACTTCATAAAAAAAATAATATCAAAACAAACATAATCACAACCCCACTTTATCCTCCTAAAGATTGACCATAGACTCAATACTATTGTAAGCATACTCAATGACTATTGACAATGATAATGATTATTAATTTAATAATAATAATAAATGAATACTCTAACTAAAATTCTCTAAGAAAATAAATAAATATTAAAATGTAATCGTAAATCCCACCATTGTGATTATTAAAGGGTTAGAAGGGAGATATTGTGCTAGTTCAAAAAGTTTCCACAGGTGAAAGCATGGCAGAGGCTTCAAGGTCAAGGGCTTTAAATTCAGCTATGGCCAATATCCTTCCTTTTACTTTTGGTTATGGTGGAGTATACCCAAGGGTAGTTGAAACCGTTATTGTGTAGAGTGCAATACATAAAATCTAATACAACCAACATATGTAAGAATGACAAAACTACTTTCTTTGCCCAAGATGATGCCTATTGGTTAACTTCACTTCATTACAAACAATAAATATTACTTTATTTTTCATTGGTCTTTTGGTCGTTCATAGATTAATTTTGTATTTTATTTCACAGTAAAAGCATCATCAATTCTTAAAGTTCGTGAAAGTGAGTAGCTCGAGTTCAAACTTCCCTCATGGCATAAGGAAATACATAGTCTCAACGGGCATGTGGCGAGGTTGTGAGAGAATAAATATGAGGGAGATTTAAATCTGACCTATGTTCAAACGTACATGAACACCCAACTATTTTATTTAGTAGTAAAAAGTAAAAGAAGCCACTGTAGGTCTTCCCTCCTATTATAAAGTTTTCATTTGCAGACCTTAGATATTTTGTCAGAGCTTTACCTAGGTTCAACTGCACACAACTATTCAACTATTTTATTTATTAGTGAAAAAGTAAAGCAAGCTAATGTAGGTTTGCCCTTCAATTTTCAGTAGCACACCTCAAAGTTTTGTCAGAGATTTAACTAAGATTTCCTTGCAATAGTTAATTGTTTGAGCAATGTCCCTTTCGAACCATGTTTCCACAAAGTTTAGAATTTGGAGAGCTCCTCAATTTGGGAGAGTTATATTTTTTTTTCTTGTTGTTTAGAAGCCTTGCCTCCAACTTTTGGAAATATGGTCAACCTAAATACCCTAGACATTAGGAACAATTTCCTGTCAAAAATTCCATCAAGTTTCAAATATTTGAGATCTTTAGCATATCTTAAGGAAACCAAAAAAATAATGAACTTCTAGAATTTCTTTCTATTCCCAGTAATTATTTCATTTGTTTAGTATAATAGTTTGTTTGTTTGTTTATTTATTTATTTAGTGTGTATTATTGTAAAATATTCCTGCATTTGTTATAAAAGAAGTAAACAGTTGTGGGTAGGTTACCTCTATCCTGTCACACATAAAACTACAACCAATGCTTCCCTTTAATAGATAAAAATAATAAAATTGCTTTATAATGAAATGAATTACAACAGAAACGGTCTAGCTGCATACAGATTTCTCAAACAAAACAAAAGCACTGAAGACATGGCCATCGAGTTACCTCAAGACTCTGCAAAAATTGTATCATGCTGATTCAGAATCCACACTTTTAATAGCATCCTCTATCTACGCCGAAAATGGGAGCTTGAAATCAGGTATGTACATCGACCAAGCGTATAGGATGAAGACGTTTTGTAAACAAGTTGCAGTTGCAACTGCCCTGGTCAATATGTGCGCAAATGTGGGTGTGTAGACCAGACACGCGAATTGGTTGAAAGAATGCCTCAAAGAATGTGGTATCAAAGAGTGCAGTATTTGTAGGATATGCATAAAATGGATTTGCTGAGGAGGCTCTAGAAACTTTTAAGCAAATGGAATCAACAGGTGTAAGGATAGGTTCTGCAAATTTTCTTAGCATCCACTCTGCCTACAATTTTTCTCAGGGGCTTTGGAATGGGGTATGGACACTCATCAAAATATATGCCCACGCACACACATGGAGGCGGGGTAAATGCACTATGAGTGACTCTGCATCTGTTCATATTCAGGCAGATGAAATTTGCATGTGTAATGCCGAATTCCACAACCTTTGCTAGCATCGTGTCAGAGAGATCTAAACTCATGGACTGAAATGACTACATCATATGTGCCCGCCCCTACTTGACTCCATGGAAACAATTGTTGTATCTTTCAGATCAAATAAGAGACATGAACTGCTTGATAGGCTACCTCCCAATTCTCCACCATTCTCTTGTGCTTCCACCCTTAACTCTTTTTTTCTTCTCTCTCTGTTACTATCCACCCTTCCTCGACCTCCATAGGCTGCAACTATTCCATGGTCTATTTTCCTCACTACTGGTGCCTGGCTCTCTTTGCGTGATGCTGCTAATCTCACACTTTGGGCCGAAGACCCCTTGAAATCTCCCCTATCCCTCATTATGACTAGCACCTTAAATTCCTAGTCCATCCCCCCAAAACAAGAAAAATTAAATCCGTCATCTACCCAACCAAATCTAGAGCACCATCAATGAGTAAGTGAGTGTTACATAATATACGTAGACAACACACCATTGGCTAGTGTAGCAATATGATTACCGATCAAAGAGCCAAAAGAAAATCATGCACACAAGATCTGAAGAGACCTTCACTGGTGGTGAGCATAAAGAAATGATACAGACAATAAATACATAACGCTACTCTGACATAAAACATTAATAAGGCATCGAGTTTATGCAGCATCTTATTCAAGGAAGTCTACTTTCCTTGTTGGGTGATCTTTGCCTTAAATGACCCTTTGGCACCATCATAAAAAAGGTTGTTGCAAGTTAGAAAGGGATATAAGTGAGCTTTCTGAAAGTATAATAAGTTTCATTTAAAATTTGCATCCCTAAGCTTCCCTAGCACCCCACACTCAGATAAAAGCGAGTTAAATTCATGCTTAATAAAGAAAACATTATATTGTTAACATTCAGAATAACCTTGCGAACTGTGCTATTGATATTAGTATTATTATCATCTCCATCAATAATCACATTAATATTAAGTCTAACATTAATGTTAATACCACTTCGCTAATAATAATACTATTTTATAAGAGGATGAATTGGTATTATTCGCAGTGAAATCCATAATAAAAGTAACACAATTTGAGTAACGATATTAGGTTAAATATTATTATTACTAAGAACAATAAAATTAATAATGGTATCAATTTATGTATTAATTATATTAAAATGAATAATAGTATTAATGATAAAATTAGAATTAATGAAGATAGTCATATTATTATTGATATTATGAGTACCATTTTTCCAAATTAAATTATTAATCATAAGTATTAGATAAGGTTCACATATTTCACTAATATAGCTCATCTATTAAATAATATTGGCACCTAGTAAAAGAAACACATGGAGTGTAACTATTTCACTAATGGTATGGTAGGGCCTTACATTGGACTTTATAAAATAAGTTGGGCACCAATTGGAGTTTCAATTCAGCTTACCATCCTCAAATTGATGGTCAAACAAAAGTAGTCAACAAGAGCCTTTGAAACATCTTGAGGAGCTTGGTGAGTATGCATCCAAAACAGTAGGATTTAGTTCTTACACAAGCAGAATTTGCATACAATGACTCACCTAACAGAAGTACAGGTATGAGTCTTTTTGAAATCATGTATGGTATGCATCCTAGAGGAGTGTATGAGCTAGAAAGTTTGTGTAAAATAGAGACAAGAAGTGTTGATGGTGAAGAATTTACAAGTGCAATGCAAGACTTGCATGAACAGGTGAAGAAGAAGCTTGAAGAGAACACCATCAAGTACAAGAAGGGAGCTGATAAGAAAAGGAAGGCCAGTTTTAATGTTGGTGATCTTGTTCTTGCTCATCTTAGGAAATAAAAGTTTCCAAAGGGTGAGTACAACAAGCTGAAAATCAAGAAAATTGGTCCTTGTAAGGTTCTAAGGAGGTTTTCAAGCAATGCATATGAGATAGAACTTCCAAAAGGAATTGGAGTTTCTCCTATCTTCAATGTTGCAGATCTATACCCTTACATAGGTGAGGAACAAATAGTCCAAGTGCATGAAACAAGTGAATATTAGATCATTGAGTGGGAGCACTAGTTGCCCAAGGAGACACCAAAGCAACTTGAGGCAATTTTGGACAAGGTGGCCAAAAAACAAGGGAAAAAGAATACTTTCAATATTTGGTCAAATGGAAGAGTCAACTAGTTGAAGATTTAGCATGGATGACTAAAGTGACATCATTAAATTGGGTACAAGTGTGGAAAAATTGATGCACAACAACAACAACAAATGAAGGCGACTCTTTTTGTTCCTTGGTAGTATGATGCAGGAGCATCACTTCTAGATAGGAGATATAAAATAATATTATCATAAGGTTTAGGTTGTAGGTATGTTCTAAGTTTGTTTCCCTCCATTTGTATGTAGTTCAAATTTCAAATGTGTAAATGTCGTAAATAAGGCTTGTAAATGGGTGGTAGAAGTCAAGTTAGAGTGGTTATGAACTAAATAAGGCCATAAATCATTATTATCTTGTAAATGAGGTTGAAAGGGAGTTATATAGGAATGCAACAGTGATATCTAATTGATTTTTCATTCCTAGCATGCTGTTAAGTTTCTTTAGGGTTAGCTGAGTGACTTTAGGAGAGGATTTTGATGAGCTAAACATATAGAAACAACCATTTCTTTATAATTTTATGAGAATAATGAATGCACAGATGCCGTTTGACAAGACTAATGTGAGTGTGTGAAGTTTGAGGTGATTTTTTCTAGTTTTATTCATATTTCCTCAAAACTGTCATGATGTCAATGATAGGACAACAAGCTAAAGTTTGATAGTAGAAATCTAAAGCAATCCTTTCACCTCTGGGAAGGTTTAGACACTTCAACAAGGTTAAAACAAGGCCAAAAAAATTTATTTCAAGTCTTGATACTCAATTTTGTGAGTTTTAGGCCTAATTATGTGCTTTTTGGCCTCAAACTAGGGCATAGGCTTAACTTTTTTTTCCACTGTGATTTTTTTTCCCAATTTTGGATTCTTGTTGCCTATTTGTATATGAGATGTGCCAAGTTTCATGATTTTCCCACACGTGCAAGTTCCTTTTCCACAAAGCCCTTGATTTCCTAGCTTTTACATGGTAGTTTGATTGTTTTTAGTGCAAATTCTTGTATTTCAGGAATGTTCAAGACTAGGGACTACTAGGAATGTTAAAAATTCCTAAATAAACCTTCCATATGAATTTTAAGACTTGATTAATCCATTTAGTATCTGTTGTTCCATAATAGTCCTAAGAAGGAGGCCTAATTTGACTGTAACAACCTAATTTTACTTATTCTGTACAAAACAACCCAATCCAATTTTCACATATGTTTAGTAAGGACCAAAAGGGTATAAAAATCAAGTTTGAGATCTCCATTATCAGTTGTATGAAGGGATTTATAAAATAAAAGATCTCTAAGAAAGGCTACAAGCTCGCAGGTTGCCTACTAAGGGAAATGGGGTCTAGGAGTGTGCTAGAACTTTGCTGATGGTTTTCATAGCTTAGATTAGGTGATTGTATGGTGTAAGTGTGGTTATTATGATTTTATGTATTATGTATATGTTTTGGGTAGCATTTTGTCTTAGTTTGATCCCTGAGGAAGCTTGACATCATTTATGGTATCAATGAAGACTAGCTGCAAATGTCAAAATTTTACAGAAGATTAGGAATCTTAGGATAAGACTATAGGATGTTGAAATGTCTCAGAGGAGAGGCATAGATCAAGGAGATCTCAATGAGGAAGAATCAGAGGTAGAAGGAGATGTAGATGCAGTTGTCTTAGAAGAAGAGAGAGTAAAAAATAGAATGATCAAGGCTATTATGGGAATTAGTTCCAAACCTAAGATGGAGATTCTTATGTATGAGGGTAGCTTGAAGCTTGATGAACTCATTGATTGGATTGATGCATTAGATAAGTACTTTCAGTATGAAGAAGTGGATGATGAAAAGAAGGTGAAATTTTCTATTACAAGATTGAAAGGTCATGCATCCAATTGGTGGGATGGAGTACAAAAGGAGAGGATAAGAAAAGGAAAGCCCAAGATCAGAGATTGGGATAGAATGGTTGCAAAATTAAGAAGTAAGTTCATACCTAAAGATTATCAAACTAGTCTATTTAGAACACTTCAAAATTTAAGGCAAAGAGACATGTTAGTAAGAGACTACACAGAGGAGTTATGTAGGCTAACCATAAGAATGGGACATATAGAAGATGATTAGGACAAAATGGTTGCAAAAGTAAGAGGTATGTTCATACCTAAAGATTCTCAAACTAGTCTCTTTAGAATACTTCAAAATTTAAGGCAAAGGGACATGTCAATAAGAGACTACACAAAGGAGTTCTATAGGCTAACCATAATAGTAGGACATATAGAGGATGATTTATAAAAGGCAGCAAGATATCTTAATGGTCTGAAATTTACCATTCTTTCTCATTGATCAGTTGATGAAACTTATCAATTGGCACTCAAGGTGGAAGAGAAGCTTTCCAGGAAGCAAACTTCATACTCAAGAGGAAGGGGCAAAAATTTCAAAGGTAGAGGACAACAAGAGGGTAGAAGGCAGTTGCAATCATCTCAAGAGGAGGCTAGCAACTTACCAATCCCAAGAGGAGACTACATCAAGAGGAAGAAGACCTTACCAAAGAGGAAGATGAAGATTTATGGGTAAGCATTTTAGATGCAATAAATATGCAGGTCATAGATCATATGAATGTCTAGAAAAACCTCTACTAGTCAATAGCGAGTTGTTCATGTGGGTCAATGTGAAGAGGTAGAACCTGTGGTTTATGAAAATCCATTTGAAGCTAGTGAATCACTCTTGATAAAGAGAGTATTACTCAAACCCAAAAAGTAAATCATAGAAACACATCAAAGGAAGAATTTGTTTAGGACAACATGCAAGAGTAGAGGAAAGAGATACAAACTCATCATAGACAATGAGAGTACAAAAAATCTTGTTTCAACAGAGATGGTGGAGAAACTTGGTTTCAAAAAGGTAATGTATCCTACTCCTTACAAAGTATCATGGTTGCAAAATGGGCATCAACTCTTGGTTAATGAACAATGCAAGGTGGATTTCCAAATAGGAACCTACAAAGATCAAGTGGTGTGTGATGTCATGCCCATGGATGTTTGTCACATTCTTTTTGGGAGACCATGGCAATATGATAGGAAGGCTATGCATGATGGGAGGCATAATACTTATACTTTTGAAAAACATGGAAGGAAGCATACTCTTACACCCTTGAAAGAAGAACATGTTGCTGCTAATGAGTGGTAAAGAGTTCTTACACCAAATGAAGAAGGAAGAGGTAAACTTTGCTTTGATAGGAAAGCCTAAAAGTGTAGTCACTAGCACAAAGTTGATTGATTTTCCTCAAGAAATTCAAGATATGTTGGATGAGATGTAGACATAGTAGTGGATGATATACCTAATGATTTACCTCCATTGAGAGGCATCAACCATCATATAGACTTGATTCTAGGAGAAAACTTTCCAAATAAGGCAACTTATAGGATGACTCCAAAGGAGCATGAAGAAATCAAGAAATAGGTGCAATAATTGTTGGAGAAAGGATTAATAAGGGAACGTTTAAGTCCTTGTGTTGTTCCAACAATTTTGAGTCCTAAGAAGGATGGAGGCTGGAGAATGTGCATAGATTCTAGAGCAATCAACAAAATTACTATCAAGTATAGATTCCCTTTGCCAAGAATTGATGATTTGTTGGATTGTTTGAGTGGAGCTAAGTATTTTTCTAAGATAGACTTGAAAAGTGGCTATCATCAAATTAGAATTGGAGAGGGTGATGAGTGGAAAACAACCTTTAAGATAAATGATGGGCTCTATGAATGGCTAGCTATCCCATTTGGATTAACCAATGCCTCCAAATAATTTCATAAGGCTTATGAACGATGTGTTTAAAGCTGTCACAAGTAAGTTTGTTATAGTATATTTGGATGATATCTTGAAATATAGTGTTGTACCCCAAAATTTAATTTTATTTTGTTACACTTAGACATTTTGAAGAAATGAGTAAAAGTCTTGTTAAATTATTCAAAAAGGTCAAAATTTGGGTGTGCATGTCTTGCATGAGGGATTAAAACATAAAATTTTCAAAATCTGATGACCTGGGTCTGCTCAAAGCAACCTAATCTACAAAACCCAGATCTCAGTTTTTCATCCCTACCTTTTAGGAAAATTGCTATTTTTAGAAATTTTCTAAAAATAGTAACTTTTTTTGGGTTTCTTTTGAAACAGATACTAAAAAAACTTTCTAAAAATAGAAAGTTGGTCCGATAGGGTTCAAACTGATTTTGATTGGCTCAAAAGACTTCCATATCAGGCTGGTGCAATTAGAATCTCAAAATAATCAGTTTTTCCCAGTGGGTCGATTATGCTTTTTCAGAAGCATATTAGGAGCTCCAAGGTCATCATTGGAGATCGGTCAGCTACTAGGCGTCAGATTCAACATTCAGGTGTTCAACAAAAGGTGAGTTGGTGAACAAGCACGAAGAATGAAGAAAGAGGGTGAAGATTGTGAAAAATACTCTAACACTGCTTGTCATGGGCGCCCTAGGAGAGAATAGGCACTCATCTTTTTAGGGCATTAAAAGTTGAAATTAGGGTTTGAGCCTCCAATCAAACTTGCTCAGTTTTCTTCCAGCTCTGCAAATAATCCCATGGTGTAGTCATCGTATCATCCAATCATCCAGGATTCGAGGCCGAACAAGGAGGATTCAAACAGAAGTCAGAATGAAAAACATGAAAATTATCAAAATTTGACTAAGTCTGGGAACTTTGGGCACCCCTGGTGAAGAAGGGCGCCCAAATTTTTGGAGCACCTAACTCCACAGCTAGGGTTTGTGAATATGCTCAATCTCTTCAGTATTCAACCAGCTCTGCAATGCCTGTCTTCATCAAAGCATCCGACTACCCAATCTCCAGCAAATTCAAATCAAAGTGGAACATATAGAATAGAGGTTTGAACTTGAAGATGAAAATCAAGAAAATGGCTAAGTCTGGAGGATTTGGGCGCCCCAGGAGAGAAGAGGCGCCCAAGTTTTCAAGGGCCTAAATAGATGAATTTGCAGTTATAGCTCTAATGTGATTTCTTCATTTGATCAGGCTCTCCAACGAGATATTCAACACGTCAATCAGAGTTTGCAGTCACCAGATACGAGAGGTTGAACAGAGGGTTTGATGAGAGCTAAGAATTGAGATTCAAAAGCAAACATGAGAAAGTGAAAAATATTCTAACACTGGTGAGTTTGGGTGCCCCACCTTGCCAGGGGCACCCAAGCTTTTGAAGGCCCAAACTCAACTGTTTGATGAAGTTTTTCCCAAGAGACCCCTCTTAATATCTCCTCAGATTCACAATGAGCATAACCATCAGTTGATCCGATGCCCAGATCACCAGATTCGACAAGATCATCTGTGGAAGAGGAGTTAATGAAGAAATTAAAAATCATAAAAAATGGCTAACTCTGGAAAAAATGGGTGCCCCTGGAGGAAATAGGCTCCCATGAATTCGAAGGTCGAAATGATTTTTTTAGCCAGAGACGCCTCCAGAACAATCTTCTCAGAACGGGTCAGGTTCCTTGATGAATCATTCAACTCGCTCATCAGATTAGTCTGCAAGTCAAAAATCGAGATCAAAGTAGGGGTTGAAGTTGTGAAAAGTTGAAAAATATCAAAAAATGACTAACATTGCTTGAAGTGGGCACCCCTAGCCAAGAAGGGTGCCCAACTTCCCATGGCTTAGTAAAATTTTCAAGATTTTCAAAGTTTCCAAGTTTGTGAGATGAAAGATGGATGTCCAGGTTCAATGAACATAGGTTTTTAGGGTTTTTGAGGATGAAAGAAAAAGAAAGCAAGCTTACTTCAAACCCTAAGTCTATTTAATACATCATTTCAATGCAAAATTCATCATTTTTGTAGGTGGCGTCCCAAGGAGAAAGTTGGAGCAGCAAGTTTGAAGAGTTTTTCATGATTCAAGAACTCAAGCTTGCTGTTTATTCATCAAATTTTTCAAACCAACAAGCATAAGGCCTTACTTTTTCAAGCTTTTTCATCCAAAAGATCAAAATTTTCAAGAAGGCCAAGATTTTCAAATTTTCAGCCATCTGGGTCTTATCATCTCATTCTTCTGAAGAAATTTTTGAGAACTTCATCAAGTTACAGCAGCTGCTTTTTGCTTTGCATGTCAGTGAATTCCTCAGTGCATTCAATTTTTAATCATTTGGGTCCTCTCAAATTAGTCTTATGAAGAAAACCCATATCACAACTTTTTTCAAGGAAATTTCAAATTTTAGGGTTGGATGCTTTTTCGATTAGCCATCAATGTTTTGTAAATCTAATCAACTAGGTCCATTTCTAAGTATATTCTGAACAAAACCCAGGTGCCAACTTTTTTCGTGAAAAATTGAAGAAATTAGGATTTGCTGCTTTTTCATTCTAAATTCAAAATTTTCAAAAACGGACGATCTGGGTTGTCTTGCAAAGAAATTTGAGCAAAACCCATATCTTAGAAAAAAATTCAAAAAATTTGTCCGTTGGAGGAAGAAAAATCAGCATTCTAAAAATAGTAAGTTGCTCAAAACTTGTCTGAACCTAGGCGAGTTTATAGTCATTCTTCAAGGTTTCTGAAATGGAGTACACTCCCAATATTTTGAAGACTGAATCAACTCTCTATCATGTTTACATCAAAACAACTGAGATAGACTTGCATCACATTAAGCCGGTGTCTGATCTACACGCTTTGGAGAGCGCAGGCAACACTTAATTAGAAACCTAGGACACTCTGGACTCCTCACAACAGCGTCTATTCCTATATCAGTTTAGAGTCTTGAGTTTGTAATCACTTGCATCAAGCATTACAACCCGACTACAAGGGAGATTCAATCAGTTGATGGTAGATTGATTTGTAGTTTGAAGCCTGATATGATTGAGAAGTGTTTTTCCATTCCCCCATGGCCTGAAAGTGTTACTATCTCAAAGGGTGAATGTGAAAGGATATGGGAAATGCGGAAAGACAAGTACAGTAAGAAGATTGCACAAAGGTGGATGAAGGAGAAGTATAAGACTTTGCCTAAGAATGTCGGGCGAGGGGAGTTCAAAGATGAGATTGCTATCATAATCACCTTGCTCAACAGGGTAACTGGATCAGAAGACGCTACCAAGTTTCAGCCTTCGATGTTTTATGCCATACCGCACATCATGAAAAAGACTAAGTTCTATGATTGGCCCACCTTGATCAGTGACAACCTACATCAATAGATAACAAAATACTTCTAGTTTCATGAGTTCCATATGGTTTCTTTCCTAGTCTACCTGGTGGCCTATCAAGGTCAATTCAATGGGTTGAACACCAAGGGATCATTGAGCATACATCATATCTACAACTACTATCCCTAGTTGGAATTCACGAAGTCACTGCATCACTACAAGAGGGTGAACGAGGCTTTTCTGATGTACACAGTGCGGGACCTGGACAATGAATTGCACGTTCGTATCTCTTCAGTTGCTAGGGTAGCAATGGAAGAGTGGGCAGATTGGTTCATACAATTTCCTACTTTCACTTATCTCAAAGTCTATGGCTATTCAGGTGCCCTACTCATGTTACCAAGGTACCCATAAGATGAAGTTGTCTTCATGGAGTTCTTAAGGCAGGCACACAATGTCCACACTTTATTTAGGAATAGAAAGAAACCTGCCCTCAATTTTCCATTGGGACTAGGAATCTATACATGCAGGACAACAACAGATGCTAAAACCATGGGAGATGAGTTAGAAAAACTTGACCTCAAGCCTTACAATGAGAGATGATCATATGATCCTCATGGTGTCTATGTTGGCCGACTTGAGAAGAACTATGCTCATATATCCACCCTTGAAGATTTTTGGGCTAATTGTATAGATGAGTTCGAGGTGCGAAGGCATAGTTACAACAGGCTCACTTTTCACCAGATGAAAGACTGCATTTCAGAGGATATTGAAGGATTGTCAGATGATGATGAGGATGTGTTATTCCCGATGTATGCCTGAAAGGGAATTGAAGATCAACCCCTTCCTCAAGTCAACTAGGCTAATAAGGAATCCCTCTCAGTCGAAGAAAGGACAAGGCAAGTCCTCGAACATAGCAAGGTCTTCCTAGTGCTTAAAAGGAAGAAATCCATACCAGCAACATGTTATCATGGAATCTAGTAGCGCTCATTCCACGGATAACCCCCTACGAAACTTGTCCGTTTCCTAGGTTTGTGAAGTTCAAGCATGCAAAACGAGGTGATTTTTGAGCCACCTCGTAATGCATTCCAAAGCATCAAACAGTCAGTTTGAGCATTCCCCTATGTTCACCTCACGGAGACCTTTGATACAAGCTCCTTCACAAAGTCTCACTATTCATACTTAGTCAAATTGTGAAATATACAGCTGCACTCAAAAAGTGTGCCCCTGCTCACAGCCAAAATTGGCTAAGTGTTGAAAGTGTAGGGGCACTAAAAGTTAGTGCCCCTGCATAAAAGTGATTTTGTCAAAATATGTAAGAGCGCTGAAAAAGTGTGCTATTACACTTTGTCTCCAGACTTAGCCACTTTTTGGCTCAGGCGCACTTTTTCTTGTCTCTTGCCATTTTCGCTTATCGTACTACTTTTTATGACTCAATTAATTGGGAAAATTGAGTTAGGTTTTTATGTTTTCCATTCACTTAAAAGTGATTTTATTGTTTCATTTTCATTGTTTGTGATCTTCAACTTATCTTCTCTTTGTTGGGTGTGCATTTTCCTTCTCCAAAAACGCGTTTTCTTGAGGATCTTCTCCTTGTTCGTGCTAGGGTTTCGAATCCTTGTTTCAGGTATGGTTTTTATTCTTTTTTTAACTCTTCTCTTTACTCGTTTTTTATATTATAGTTCTTTGATTACGTTTTTAATGATTGATAATCATTTCTCCATGCATTGTCTTCCATTCATGCGTTTTCTTTCTCTCACACATTTTCAACATTCTCTTTTATTTTCATTGTTTTGTTTTAATGCGTGGGAATTCTTCTCTTGCCATTTTCACGTTTTTTCTTTTCATCATGGTTTCTTCTCATTTCTGCTAACCATGCCTTCGTCTATTTGTTTCCTTTGTTGATCCACATCCTTTCTCTTCAAACGTTGCCTGAGTTCTCTTTTGTTTCAGCTTATCACTATTTACACCATAGTGTATTGGCGTGAGAATGTAGGCTTTTTCTCCAAAATGCATGGTGAAGGGATTTCTCTCCAAAAACACGTTATGCAAGGGATTGGCACTAAAAAATTCATGCTTTGAAGGTCAAGCACTAGTTTTTAATATCATTGCATATTATTATTTAAGTCCATGCTTCATGTGCAGTAGCATTAAAAAAGTGCGCCTTTCCTAGATATCATGCAAACTCCCAAGTGTAGAGGCACTAAAAAAGTGTGCCCTGACATCATAAGGAATTTTCCTAACACTGATGAAGTGTAGGAGCACTTTTTTTCAGCGCCCCTACACCAAAGTCAACTTCCTTCAAAATGCAAAGGTGCTGATTTTCAAATTAGCGCCCTTACACTTTTCCCAATTTTTCTCCTAGACACCTCAAAACTTTCCAATTTCATTTCAAACCTTCTTCCATCCACTTTTTGCATTGTTTTTCGTGCCTTGTCATCCGCTCCATGCTTGGTCATCGTCGTTGCTCGCCTCATGCATTCCCATGCTGTTTAACAACTAACTTTTTTTTTGACTCCACATCTTGCAATCTCTTTTCAAGATCCTCAAAGTTGATTGATCAAAGGTGTCTATTCGCCAATTGTAGTGGTCTCCAAGGTGGAAGAAATAAAAGACACAGAGGTTGGTCATCAAGACTTGGTTGATTTTGCAGAGAAAACTGAGAAGAAGCCTCTTCCTGATCCTATGAGAGCAATTGTACACAGTAACCTGCATTTGGTAGATATGTTCCCTACTGCTGCACACAATACATACATTGTCCTTCAAGTGGCATCCCACTACATCAGGTAAATCATAAGTGTGATTGATTCTTCTGGGCATGAGATTTTAAGACTCGACCTTGACTTCTTTGATATTGTGTTTAGAGCTCCTCAAATGGAGAAGTACATTGACATCTTGATACAAAAAGCACAATAAGTCTTTGACGTTGATCCCAACAAGGCTAAAAACCTAATAAATAGCCAATGGTTGAAGAAGCCTAGACAAACTATTTCCAGATGGCCAAAGGGACTCCTGCGAAGTGATTTCAAAGATGATGTTAAAGATATGATCACATTTTTAAGCAGAGTGAAGGGCTTGCCTGAATCATCCACTTATCATGATTGGATGTATGAATACATCAGGATTAGAAGAAGACAAAAATTTCACATTGACTGGGGCAAACAAATCAGCGATGAAATAAATGAGTAACTGATCAATGCACCTTCTACATTAAAATTCTATATGACTTCTTATCTGGTGTATGTAGCAGCTGTAATGAGGCAATTTCCAGGTCTATCCACAAAAGGGAATCAGATGTTGGTACCTGTGTATAAATTCTTCTATCAACTAGAATTGAAGGAAAGCTTCCATCATTTCAGGTAGGTTATTGACGCTTTCTTCACGCCTTTTCTTTTCAATTTTGATCTGACTCTCGAGAGGAGAAAAGTATCTGATGAGGCCTATAAGGTGGTAAGTAAAGTTGGATGCTTATTTCTACGATTCCCAACATTTACTTATTTGAGAGTAGGGTGCTACACTGGCTGCCCTTACATGCTACCATGATATCCTTCAGACAAGTGGGTTCTCATGGAGATGTGCAGATAACTTATTTCAGTGCATAAAGAATGAAGAAATAATCACAAGCGTGGATTCAAGTTCCCACTAACAATCGACAGATATACTATCCCAACTGTACAGAAAGCCAAATCTGTTTATGCTGAGATACAAATCATGACAATCAGGACCTACAGATATAGGTTTGATTTTGATTACTGGGATGTCAGAAGGCAATTGCAAAAGGGTCATCATCACAAGTATCATTTTGAAGACATCTGGGCTGATTGCAGAGATGAAGAAGCCATTCGTAAAATGGATTATTATAGGTTGACCGCACAACATATCACAGACCTTGATATTACTGACCTACTAGAGGATTTTACAGATCCTGGCGATATCATGAATGCTGTCTATGATGAACAAGAGGTTTCTAAAATGTCATTGCCTGCAATTCAATGGTCTAGGAAAGAAAGTATTAGCATCAGAGAGAAACTGGCACCAATCCTATCCAATACTGTAGAATGGTTACACAAGCATGGTTTTGAAATGAAAATTTTTAGAACAGATTCAGAAGGAGAAGAATCCGAAGCAGAAGCTCGCCAGCAGCAATAACTCCACATGAAAAATAAATCAGCGGTTGTTCCCATTTCTTCACAAAGAGGTCCCAGGATCAAGTTTACTGTTGGCAAGAAAGATACCTAGGCCGTCCTAGAAGGAGAAACCACGAAATATGTTCCATCTCGCTCTAAAGGTAAAAAGGTTGTTTCATAGGAGATAGATTCCGATGAAGAAGGTACTTCCAGTGACCAATCCGCTGAAGATGAAGACTCAACATAAGTAGACTCCGAAGCAGAAGAAGTTTATGAGAGTGGGCAAGAGTCTGAAGAAGATTCTGAAGAAGAATCTGAAGGTGATTTCGAAGGTGAACCAGAATTAGAGAGACAAGAGGGTGATCAACAGGAACCCAGGCATGATCAAGAAAGAACTATGTCTCCACCTAAGAATGTAGTTAAGGAAATTCCCAGAATGTCATCGCCTGTGATTTCTAGTGTTCCTCATACCCCTCCAAATTCAAGTACTCCACCTCTTGTTCCTTCATCACCCATTCCTACCATATGCATTCCTGCAACATCAACCTTGCTTGATACTCCCTTAGTGACAAGCATTCATACGGTTGATATACTGTCAAGTCCTCCATCATCCATTCCTAGCCTGTCTTCACCGACGTATGATATCACTTCTGAAACTGAATTCAATCGATTCATGAATGAGTCAATGCGTGATCAACTCAATGTGCAATCTATAGGAGCAATGATGACATACACTTCTCCTATTGTCATGATACCCATGGTAACTTCAAAGGTGACAATGACGACTGAGTTGACAGTGAATCCAGAAGTTCACACCTCCTTCCTTCCCCCTTGGCTAATATCTCAAGTATTGAAGCGGAAGAAACAAATGATCTCTCCAGAGGAGCTCGAATTCGAAGAGATAGTCCCTCCAAAGGCTAAAGGGAAGAAAAAAGAAAAAGTATACTCGAGGCTAAACATTGACAAGGCTGGCCACAAGTATGCGGAGATTGGCATACCACCGCGAGAAGAAGGAGATGTCAATATGGAGGACTGGACGGTAACAAGAGTCTGGCTTGGCAAAGTTACCAATGAAAGTGCAAAAGTAGATGCACAAGTGACATTAGACATCTTGGCTGGAAGACTGGATAAAATGGAGCAAGCATGCAATATGTACAAATAGAGGGCAGAGCATTATGCCACTGTTGTAAAGAGACTTGCAGGATCTCCAACTAATTTACAACCACTGGCAGTGGTAAGTATTGAGGACCCAACTATCAAGAAAGCTGAGAAGTTCTCCTCCAAAGGTAGGGTGTTGTATGATTTCATTGAGAAGATCATAGAACACGGATCTTAGATCATAATTGCTATGAACGAGAAAACTACTTTGTTGGCCAAGCTCACCATAGAGCTTGATAAAGAAAAAAGTGTACTTTCCCAAGAGTGCAAAGATATGGAAAAGTGCCCGCTGTCATGGTCATAAATGAAGCAGGTAAAGCTCAGTAAATTGGTGGAAGTCGGGGTAATTCCCGACAAAGAAAAGTTCATTAAGGTAATAAAATCTCTGAAACATCGAATTCAAGTAATTCAATCTCTTTCGAAAGATCTCCACCAAGTGCAGGAAGATGTCGAAGGGCATCATGTTATTCTTGAAAAAGGTATCAAGGAGTTACCAGGATAACTTCTTGAGGAAAATCATATCTTCCTGCCAGCCATAGAAATATCCCAAATCTTCAAGGAAGCCATCATGAAGATGATTGATAGCGCAAACTTTTCAGAAGCCTCTTTGAACGTCATTTGTGATACAAGGCTCACATTGGATAACCTAAAAATGCATCTTGGCAGGTGCAAGAAGGTTCACTCATTTTCCATGAGATCGATCACGAGAATTCACACCATTGTGGATTACACCATTGGTCCGGATGAGAACTTCGTGTAGGAGACCAGGAAGAAATACGAAGACTTCCGCACCTAGAGCAAGGAAACATGAAGGTTCCTGATCTCCAGTGTTAGACATTTTTGATGCCTCCCATTAGGAATTTTGTAAATATTTCCTAACATTTTATGTCTTTTTGTAAATTGTAATTGCACCAAGTTCGAGATGTAATCTTTTGAAAACAAATTACACTTTGACTTTGGTCAAAGTTAGGTGAGATCTCCTTGAATCGCTCACCTAACTTTCCTTGATTTTCTCAAGTTAGTTTCCTAATTTTTCTCGTCTCTCTTTCTATAAATATGAGGGATTTCTATTGTATTATGGATCTTTTAGTATTTTGCAATGAAGTGCTGCCCTTTTTGAAACAAATTGTGAAACTTTGTGTTCATACCTTGTGAACAAAATTTGATCAATAAAGAAGAAGATTGCAAGCCAGACTTTGTGTTGGATTCGATAATATTGTGAATTGATCTCTTTTGGTGGTAATTAGTAAGTGATATCTGAAAGACTCTAAGCAATTTATGTAAACTTTGTGTTATATCTTTTACTTAGATTTACATTTGTGTTTTGGTTAACTATGGTTGGATGATCTGCAAGACTTTGCGCTTGTAATTATTCATGCTCTTTGGATATTTTGGTTGGATGATCTACAAGACTTTGTGCTTGTAATTGTTCATGCTATTCGAGGAATTTCTGCATCTAAGAAGACTTTGTGCTTCTAATGTGATAAACGATACATGTATCACAAATCCACCATTGATAAAGCTATGAAACGAATTTGTGCCTTCATGAGCTTTCCCCTTTATTTTACTTGTTTATTGTTAATTACTTCTGGTATCTCTACGCTTTTCTTTGACAAGATAGAGGTATTGGTATTACTACTAGTTGATCGTTTAAAGTTATTAAGAATTGAGAACTTCCAATAGTGAAGCATTGTAAACATCTTCTCTGAAAAAAGAGAGAAGGATGAATGTAATACACCCCCCTACTTCGTAAGTATTGTGTACATTGTGTAATTACTTTATTTGTTTTACCATCGCTTCCATCAACAGTAAGAAGGGTGCCTCCCCTTTTCTGAGAGGAGAGATTCATATCTCACATAGCTGTGGCTGAAGTCAGTTGTGTAATCTATTGAAAAGTTGATTACATAATTTTCACCCAACAATTTTTTGGCGACTACGTTGGGGAATGACATATGCAATCTAAGCCTCACGCTTTTGATTGAAGTAGATAAGTTTCCTATTTTTTACTATTTTTTTGTATATTGTTACTTTTATAATCTCAATCTTATTCAAATCTACATTCTGGCGGACCGGATATATACACGAGGACTGAGGGCTCAAGGAGTAGTAGATCCACTTTTTGAAGAGTTGTTGCAACGTAATTTTCCATTTACTCCTCCACGAGTAAGGTCACCACTACAACGTGTAGTAAGCTACCCTCCGCATAGCCAAAGGTATCCTCTCCCAAGTGTTTGGTTTGTTTACTGCAGACGTCTCGTTTAGGTACCTGTTGTGCAACTAGTTATGGCTGCACCACCTACAGGACCATGGGGAAATGCTTTTGGTCCCCTTTGTTTGGCCGCACCTTTGCACAAACTGCCATGCGTATCCAGGAAGCATCTCCCAAAGTTTCAAGGTGATGGAAAACAACATCTCGATGAGCACATATCCGCATTCTACATCATTTGTGGTGTTCTCGGCATTGAGCATGAAGATGTTTCTGTAATATTGTTCATTGAATCCCTTCAAGGGGTTGCAGTCGGATGGTTCTTTACTCTTCCTAATGCCTCCGTCACCGATTGGGATTCTCTTCACACCAAGTTTGAAGAAAGATTCAAACCTGCTGAAGATTCACATGATTTATTGGCACAACTCACCACCATGCGTAAAGAAGCTCACGAGCCCATGCGCGAGTTTGTGGAAAAAATTAATAAATTGGTGACACAGATCCCAAATGATGCAAGACTGACAGATCATAACTTGAAGTGCTTCTTCATCAACACATAACTACCCAAAGTGAGTTTCTACTTACGTAGGGAAAATCTTGTTAATGTTGAAGCAACTCAGCAACTAGCTACCAGCCTAGAGGATGACATGATCCTTGCTGGAGAAATAAGGATGGGAACTAACGAAAACAAAGTGATGCAGGCCTCAGGGTCTTCAACATCCAATGTTAGTACTCCTAGTGCCAACTCAAATTTCACAGATCCCATGATCCAAAGGCTGGAAAATGAAGTCTTGTCTCTCAAAAAGCAAGTTTCAAACAATAACAACAGTAGCAATTACAAGGATGTCCCTAGGAGGACTTTCCCTAATTACGCTGGCAACAAAAATAAAAATCATCTCCCAGCGCCCCCAGGAAGGCTTGCTCTAGAAGCCCCACCCGCTAACAATGCCGCAGGATACTACGAAGCTAAACAAGACGATTATGCACAAAAAGAATACCCTGAAGAAGAAAATGCCGATCTCTTCCAAGAAGAAGAAATTGAATCGGTTGGCGACTCCAAATTAGCTACTTGCAAATGGTGGAGCAAGAAGACGAAGATGACTTGGTGACTAATACTTATGCTATTTTTACACGGCATCAACAAAATTAGCTTGATAAAGCTCAAGCTGCTGTTGTCCCTGAAAAAGAGAAGCCATCGGTCACGATCGCCAAAAGAGGGTCTCCCCTCCCTTGGCAACCCAAGAAAGCAAAAAATACATAAGTACACCTCGCCCTTCTTCATCAACTCTTGTTATCCCCAAAGCTAATCCTCTCATTTCAAAGACCAGTGTGCCTTTTGTAAAACCAATCAGTGAAGTTACAAATTCCAACCTACAAAATTCTTTCCAGGCTTTTGACATTATTGACCAGGCCAAGAAAACCAAGGTTCAAATGTCTAAGGCTGAATACCTCAAAGCCAACCCCAACCAATTTGACAGGCTTGTCAAGTTTGTTAATGACAAAAGAATTTACCCAAGTCAGGATACACCTATTGACACCCCTGTTACTCCTAAACCCAAGATGCCACAGAGTAACCTTGTATCTAATCCTCCAACCGCCTCCAAACGCATTGATCTGTTTTTCATCTCCCTACTTGTAAGTGGTTTTAAGTTGAGTAACTATGTCATAGACTCTGGTGCATCTGACAACGTGATGCCCGCTAAAGTAGCCACTGTCTTGGGCCTTGAGATGACCAAAAATTTCAGCCGTTGTTTCTCCATGGAGAATAAACAAGTTCCATTGATCGACCAGATCAAAGATGTGCAATATGCATTCGTTGCATACTCAGAGAAGAAAATAAAAATGACAGTCCTTGTGGCCGATGTACCAACATCCTACAAAATCCTCCTCGGATGCAATTTCTGCAAAGATGTTGGAGGAGAACTAAGCATGGATATGTCTGAAGCAAGAATACCCATAAAAGGTATGATGCAAAAATTGGTTCCTGGAAAGGAATCAAAGTTTTCAGGTACCAAATCAGACGATCCCAGAGCTTAGATCTTGTTCGAATCCTTAGGCGTGGGAACTTACTGTCTACAAACAAACGAGGTGGGTGAATCCTCTACTCAAAATGAGTCAAAAAATGATGATATTTCTTCCACTTCAAATGAGTCATCGTCACATGATTTGTCTATCTCCGACCGTGAATCCTCGTCAGATGATGAAGCCTTGGACTTCGACACTGTTAGCCTTGCTGATCCCAACGGTGTCTGGTTGCTCGAATTTGATGGTAGTTGCTCTTCAACTGATTCTGGAGCAAGAATGGTTTTTATTTCGCCAACAGGAAAGTTTTTCCCTTTCTCTTTCAAGTTACAATTTGATAACACTAATAACACCGCCGAATATGAAGCCCTGTTATTGGGAATGCAAGTTGCACTAAAGAAAGGTATAAAAAATATTCATGCACAAGGTGATGCCGAGTTAATAGTATGTCAAGTGAGAAATATTTATCAGACAAAGAATGAAAAACTTAGGCATTATCGTAATCTAGTGTGGGATTCTGTTGAGGAATTTGAAGCTTTCGATATCTCTGTTGTTCCCAGAGAGTATAATACCAGAGCTGACTCTCTCGCAATCTCCACCATGCTCTTGGTGCCACACAAAGAATTTCAAGGTTCTACCTACACCATTGAGTTGGTTTTCCACCTAAGTGTCCCTGACAATTCAGAGAACTGGAAAATTTTCAATGATGATCATCAAATCATTTCCTTTTTGGAGAAAGAAAATAATTTTGATGAGTTATATTTCGAAGGTAGCGATTCTCCGCCTCGAGAATTTGTGTCAAATATGGACCCTGTTACGGGTGAAGAATATTTGCAACTCAAAGGGAATAAGATTCCCAAAGCATTAGTATCCTTAGAAAAGTTTTTTGATAAGCATGATCACCACGTTAAAAAGAAACTCTCAGATTTTGACTCATCTAATGAAGTGGAACAGATTAATCTGGGAATTGAAGCTAACCCCAAGATGGTGAATATTGGAAAATGTTGCATGGCTGAAGAAAGAAGACAGTTTGCTCAGCTACTACAAGAGTATATTGATGTCTTAGCATATTCATACAAAGATCGAAAATCATTTCGGCCTAAAGAAGTACAACATGATATTCCCCTCAAGGCTAGAGCTTCAATCCCCGTAGAGGCAGTACAATCCCAAGATCTTTGGAATAGTTTTGGCGGAAGTTCAAAAGATACTAAACACACGGATAATATTCCCTATCCATCATTCAACATGGATAGTTAATATCATCCCCGTTCATAAGAAGAATGACGAAATCCGCATTTGTGTAGATTTTAGAAATCTAAACCAATTGCCGCTCAAAGACAATTATCCACTTCTAGTGATGGACCAAATCCTACAAAATGTAACCGGATCCAAAATGCTCTCCATGCTTGACGGATTTTCCAGCTAGAATCAAATTGAAGTTAATTCAAGCGATCAACACAAAACTGCTTTCACGATGCCATGGGGAACCTTTGCATCTCGCAGGATGCCTTTTGGTTTGATCAACGCTGGCGCCACATTCCAACTTGCCATGGATCTCACTTTCCGCGATGTGATGGGTAAGTTTATTGTGGTGTATCTTGATGATCTCACGGTCTTCTCTAAGCAATGTCATGAACACTTCTACCACTTGAGGCAAATTCTTGAAAGATGTCGTCAGCATGGTATTTCTCTAAATCCCAAAAAGTCAACTTTTGGGGTGACAGAAGGTAAAATTCTTGGTCACGTTGTATCTATAGAGGGAATCAAGTTTGACTTGGAAAGGGTCAATGGAATTAAATCTCTCACTCTACCATCAAGCAAGAATGTTGTCCATTCCTTCTTTGGCAAGGTCAACTTCTTAAGGAGGTTTCTTCCAGACTTTGCTGAAAAGACTCGTCATATTGTAAATATGGTGAAGGGTAATGCCACATTCCATTGGACGGCAGAAGGGAAAGCAACATTCAATGATATCAAGGAGGCCATTGCTCACATGCCTGTGTTATTCTGCCCCAACTACACTAAAGATTTTTTCATGTACAGTTATGCTTCCGAGCATACACTCAACAATTTTTGGTTCAGGAAAACGATGAAGGCTTTGAATCTCCCATCGCATTCATGAGCTGCCCCCTAAAGAATTATGAACTAAAATACTCTCAAATGGAGAAGCATGCTTTCGCAGTTGTCAAATCCATCAAGCATTTTCAGTTCTACATTCTAAGTAGCCATGTCAAGGTTCTAGTCCCAAATTCAACTGTTAAGTCTATCCTAACACAACAGGAATTTGGAACAAAAAGAGGCAATTGGATTGCCAAGATTCAGGAATGTGATTTGGAAATTAAACCCACTAAGTTGATACATGGACATGGACTTTGTCAGCTTATTGCTGAAAATAATCCAGGTAAAGAAATTTTAGAGGATGAAGAAGTTTCAGATGATGAAGAGGTGGATCCAAGTACACTCCCAATGGTACTATTTGTTAGTACCACTGACGAATGGTATTCCAACATTGCTCATTTCCTCACATATGGAGAATGCCCCAATCACTTGACTCCAAAGGAAAAGAGAACCATCAAGTTGAAATCAGCTAATTTTGTCTTATGGGACAATGGCTTGTACAAGCGTGCAATGGATGGGACTTTTCTCAAATGTGTTGATAAGGAACAACAACAAAAATTGTTGAAGTCTTATCATGACTTGGCATGTGGCAGAAATTTCTCAGCCCCGATAACCTCTCACAAAATCTTGAGAGTGAAGTATTACTGGCCAACACTATTTTAGGACACGTACTCTTGGGTGCGTAAGTGTGAATTATGCCAATAGTTCGTTGGCCGACCCAGGTTGGCATCCTTGCCATTGAAACCTATTGTGATTGAAGAACCTTTCTAGCAGTGGGGAATCAACTTCATAGGTGCAGTTAATCCATCATCAAGTGCAGGACACATCTATGTTTTGACTGCTACTGACTATTTCACCAAGTGGGTGGAAGCAATACCTACCAAGCGTGCTACTTCAGAAGTGGTGTGCAGTTTCTTAAAGGAAAACATTATTTCCAAGTTCGGTGTGCCGAACAAGATCATTGCTGACAATGCTTCTGCCTTCTCTTCCAATGAGCTTACTGAGTTTTTTTTTTAACACGACATAACTTTGTCACATTCTTCTGACTATTATCCGCAAGGTAATGGTCAGGCAGAATCTAGCAACAAAAATCTGGTGACTATCATCTGTAAGCTGGTAGACGAGAATCAACATTTGTGGTTGTGGCACAAGGCCTTGTTCGATGCTTTGTGGGCATACATGATAACTTTGAATTGAGCAATTGACATGTCTCCTTTTCAACTCTTGTACGGGTTGAATGCCAAGATTTCTATAACCTTGGAACTTCTAGCCCTCAAACTGGCTAAGGCCATTAAGGATGAGACGTTTGACAACTTTGTTGATAAGCGAATCATGTACCTCTCCGAATTGGAATAAAACTAGGTTCAAGTGGTTGACCGCATTGCGGAACACCAGGACCAAGTAAAGAAGATTTTTGACAAAAAAGCCAAGTCTCAAGAATTTCAAATTGGTGACCTCGTTCTCCTGTGGGACAAACGAAGATAACCAAAAGGTATGCACGAGAAATTTGACTCACTGTGGACAAGACCTTTCCAAATACATTAGCTACATGGTGAGAATAGTTTCTTGTTAGCATACGGAGACGGAACGCCATTTGCCTTTCCTCATAGCGGGCAACATCTCAAGCACTTTACATAGTAAAGTACTTGGTGTTGGTATGTAAATACTTTTTATTTTTAAGTCATTTTGAGTCTTTATGTTTTAAGTTATGTCATCGTCGTCGTCGCTTAACTCCAAGCCCAATGGATGGATAAAGGCACTTGAATTACAGAGTTCTTCTCTCTTCATTCGTTTCAAAGAACGGATGAAGGAAGATCCCCAATAGGAGCCAAATGTTATCACAAAATCTAGTAGCGATTGTTCCACAAATAACCACCTATGAAACTTGTCCATTTCCTAGGTTCATGAAATTCGAGCACACAAAATGAGGTGATTTTTGAGCCACCTCATAATGTGTTCCAAAGCCTCAAACAATTAGTTTGAGCATTCCCGGGCTATGTTTGCCTCGTGGAGACCTTCAAAACGAGCTCCTTCACGAAGTCTCACTATTCATACTTAGTTGAATTGTGAAATATGCAGTTGCACTCAAAAAGTGTGCCCCTTCTCACAGCCAAAATTGGCTAAGTGTTGAAAGTGCAAGGGCGTTGAAAATTAGCGCCCCTGCATAAAAGTGATTTTGTCAAAATATGTAAGAGCATTGAAAAAGTGCGCTATTACACTTTGTCTCCAGACTTAGCCACTTTTTGGCTCAAGCACACTTTTTCTTGTCTCTTGCCATTTTCACTTATTGTGCCACTTTTTATGCTTCAATTAATTGGGTGACTTGAGTTAGGTTTTTATGTTTCCCATTCACTTAAAAGTGATTTTATTGTTTCATTTTCATTGTTTGTGATCTTCAACTTATCTTCTCTTTGTTGGGCGCGCATTTTCCTTCTCCAAAAATGCATTTTCTTGAGGATCTTCTCCTTGTTCATGTTAGGGTTTCAAATCCTTGTTTCAGGTATGGTATTTATTCCTTTTTTAACTCTTCTCTTTACTCGTGTTTTATATTAAAATTCTTTGATTACGTTTTTAATGATTGATAATCATTTCTCCATGCATTGCCTTCCATTCATGCATTTTCTTTCTCTCACGCGTTTTCAACCTTCTCTTTTATTTTCGTTGTTTTGTTTTAATGCGTGGGAATTCTTCTCTTGCTGTTTTCGCATTTTTTCTTTTCATCATGTTTTCTTCTCATTTCTTTTAACCATGCCTTCGTCTATTGGTTTCCTTCATCGATCCACGTCCTTTCTCTTCAAACGCCGGCTGAGGTCTCTTTTGTTTCAGCTTATCACTTGTTACACCATAGTGTATTGGCGTGAGAATGTAGGCTTTTTCTCCAAAATGTGTGGTGAAGGGATTTCTTTCAATAAACACGTTATGCAAGGGATTGACACTAAAAAATTCATGCTTTGAAGGTCAAGCGCTTGTTTTCAATATCCTTGCATATTATTATTTAAGTCCATGCTTCATGTGCAATGGCATTAAAAAAGTGCGCCTTTCCTAGATATCATGCAAACTCCCAAGTGCAGAGGTGCTGAAAAAGTGTGCCCTGACATCATAAGGAATTTTCCTAACACTGATGAAGTGCAAGAGCATTGTTTTTTAGCGCCCCTGCACCAAAGTCAGCTTCCTTCAAAATGCAAGGGTGCTGATTTTCAGCCCCCTTACACTTTTCCCAAATTTTCTCCCAAACACCTCGAAACTTGCCAATTTTGTTTCAAACCTTCTTCCATCCACTTTGTGCATCATTTTGTGTGCCTTGTCATCCGCTCCACGCTTTCTCATCTTCGTTGCTCACCTCATGCATTACCATGCTATTTAATGACTAACGTTTGTTCTGACTCCACATCTTGCAATCTCTTTTGAAGATCCTCAAAGTTGATTGATCAAAGATTCAGTTGCTCTTAGATGACTGCCAAAAAACCTTTGTATTCTTCAAAAGCAAAAGGAAAAATGAAATATAAGTATCAAGGTGTCTATCTGCCAACTGTAGTGGTCTCCAAGGTGGAAGAAATAAAAGACACAGAGGTTGGTGATCAAGACATGGTTGATTTTGCAGAGAAAACTGAGAAGAAGCCTCTTCCTGATCCTATGAGAGCAATTGTACATAGTAACCTACATTTGGTAGCTATGTTCCCTACTGCTGCACACAATACAAATTTAAGTGGTCGTAGGTCTTATAGAGGTAGGAAAACAGAGTTATGAGATGCAGATGTGTGATCCATATGGTGTTGAAATTCAGGACATCCAAAGTAATCAGTCTTATGGACCCTTGAGAGAGCAAGTTGATCTACAATACCTAAAGGAGTTGATCATGCAAGTAGCTGAAAGCATTGAATATGAAGACAAAATTGAAGAAATTACTTTGAGTAAGGAGGTACTTATTTCAATTGAAGAGTTTAATGAAGAAATAAGACGTCATGAAATGAGTATAAAGTCTGATATGCATCCTAAAGCAGTGAGTAAAGGTCTAGAGTATGGTAAGACCTCAGTTGTGTTACCTGATGAAGGAGGTAAAGGGGAAAGAGAAGTGAAAGAATATAGTAAATAAGTAGACCGACTTGGGCATCAAGTCATGCAAGAGCTTGACTACTTAGACCTCATAAGAGATGAGGAAGCTATCAAAGAAGAAAAATTTGAGCTTATGAAGACTTCCACACAAGAGGAGGATGATGACAAAGCAGTGAGTAAGGCAGATTTACCAAAGGAGGCAGTATAGTTCATTGAGGAGACTCACAAGTCTCAATGTGTTATGTTTAACGTTGTTGTGAGTTATGTAGGTACATGTCTGTTGGCAGAAGAAGCTCTTGAAGGAGATCAAATAGTGAAGTTGATAAGAGAAGAGGATAATAAGAAGAAAGTCACATATGAGACAAATATGGTGAAAAAGGATGCACCTCAAGATCTAGTGGAACAAAAAAAGGTCAAGATACTTCTAAGGGAGAAGAGTTATACAAAGAGAACAAGATCATACAAGTGAAAGGAAAATTTAAGGAAAAGGTATGTATAATAGACTTGGAAAAGACAATTACACTTTAAGAGCCAATAAATTATAAAGAAGAACAAGAAGCTGATAAGAAAGCCAGAGCATACAATAATATGAAGGAAATAGGAAACAAAATAGGGGATATGAAGCATATTTTGGTTCAAGAACAAGTCCTTAGAATCATAGAAAAGCAAGGTCTAAAAAGAAACTAGTGGAGATTTAGTTGTTGTGTTAAAAGTGAATTGACTGGGAAGATGTGGGCAACTAATAAATACATAGGCAATAAGAAAGGGCAAGGTATTTTGAAGATGATAATGCATGAGAAAATGAATTCATTGATAGTTAAGGATGGATACCTTAGAATCCATTATGAGAATGAAGATTGTGAGAACACAAAAACATGAAGGTTCCACTATGAAAACATTAAAGCTTGGAAGAGTGACAAGGAATGGAGTCGAGAGTCTAATGAAGATGTGATTATCTCTGATATGTTTGTTGAATATATGCATGTATAGGTTAAAATTGTATGAGGAATGTTGGCAACAAGAAGAAAAAATTTGCTCATTTGAAGAGCATGCTAAAAAAATTCAATCCTTACCATTCCAAAGAAGACCATGGGACCCAAGATGGTATGAGGATCAAAATGAAGAAAAGAAAGGTGAACAGATGAATGATAGAGATGGAGAAATCATAAACAACAATAACATGACTAGGAAGCAACAAGAAACGATGAAAATTCATGAGTAGTTTCCCAAAGAGACACCAAAGCAGACTGAGGTAATTTTTGACAAGAAAATGTTCAAAAAAACAAGAGGCAAAGAGTACTTTTAATATTTGATCAAATGGAGGAATCAACCAGCTGAAGATTCAAGATGGATGATTGCATCAAGTTGAGTACAAGAGTGGAAGAATTTATGCACAATAAAACCAAATGATGGAAGCTCTTTTTTGCTCCTTGGTAGTATGATGCAAGAGAATCATTGCTAGCTAGAGATAGATAATACTATTATCATAAGGTGTAGGTTGATAGGTATGTTCCAAGTTTGTTTCCCTCCATTTGTATGTAGTTAAAATTTCAAATTTGCGTAAATGTTATTAAGGAGGTAAATAAGGCCTTGTAAATGAGTTGTAAAGGTCAAGTTTGGTTTGGTGTGAGTGATTTTAGACTAAATAATGCCATGAAGCCTTGTCATCATGTAAATGAGGTGGAAAGGGAATCATATAGGGTTCGTTGAGCTTATTTAGGGTTAGTTGAGTGACTTTAGGAGAAGGTTTTGATGAACTAAAGATAGGAAAACAACCTTTTCTTCTTAAATACATGAGAATTATGAATGTATAGATGATGCATGACAAAAATAATGCAATTGTGCGAAATTTCTGGTGATTTTATTAAGTTTTAGTCATGTTTCTATAAAATTGTCATACTGTCAATGACAGGACAACAAGCTAAAGTTTGATAGGAGAAATTTAGAGAAATCCTTTCACTATTGTGAAGGTTTAGACACTTCAACAATGTTAAAACAAGGCCAATTAAATTTATTTGAATTCTTGACACCTAGTTTTGTGATTTTAAGGCCTAATTATGTGTTTTTTGTCCTCAAACTAGGGCAAGGGCTTACTTTATGTTTCCACTGGCCAAAACTCTCCAAATTTTGGTTTCTTGATGTTTACAGGTTCATAGAAAAGTGTGCCAAGTTTTGTACCTACTTCACATGTGCAGGTGCCTTTTCATCAAACCCTTTGTAGGCTTCTATAGGGTCATATGTGCAAGTGCCTTTTCATCAAACCCTTTGTTTGTAGGCATTTTTTGAGTGATAATTTCAAGGTGAGTGTTTAGACATTTTAGATATGCCTATTTATAGCTTCTCTATAAACCTTATTGCATGATCAATCCATTTACCCTTTGTTGTTTCCAAACAATCCTCAAAAGAGGTATAATTTGATTGTAACAGTCCAATTTTTACCTATTCCATACAAAACAACCCTACCTAATTTTTACATATGTTTAATAAGGACCAAAAGGGTATCCAAATTAGGTCGCATATCTCCATTATTAGGTGTATGAAAGGAATTATGACAAAATGTCTTTGAGAAAGGCTATAAGCTCCTAGACCACTTACAAAGCAAGTAAATGTTATACTTATCACATAGCTCTATCCATGCATGGATAAGGTTGGTATAGTGAATTTAATTATGTCCAAGTGTTTTCAAACCATGATGAATTTCTATAGTTCTTTCAATCAAGATTTGGTCTTGTTCTAGGCCTAGATTGAAGCTAGTGTGAGGTAGTGGGAGATTCAATTGCTTAGTTCATTGCATGTGCATATCAAGTTGAGGTCATATGATCTAGTTCATGAGTCTAGACAAGATCTATGTCATAGTAAATGGCCATGAAGGTTGGAAGTCATGTGAATAATGAAGGCATGATAGGTTGTAAGTAAGTGTTCAAGGTAAAGAGCCAAGTTGATGTATGGCTAAGCTAGGAAGGCATCAATTAATGATGTTTTTTAGTAAATAAGTTTCATTTTAGTTTTTTTAATGATATATTTTAGTAAATTAATTTTGTTAAAGATATTTCACATGTTAATGATTTTCTTAAGTAAATTATTTTTATTAATGATATTTTTGAATAAAATAGTTTTGTTTTAAAGATGTTAATTATTTTGTTTGTTAATGATTTATTTTAAAATTAGTTTAAAAAAAAAAAAAGTGGCTAAGCCACTGAACATTTTATTAATAAGCAATAAGTTTACAAGCCTTGGTTCAAAAGGAGCATACCAATAGGAAAGAACCAAGGAAGAAAACCTCTGGTTATAGCTTTGAAACAATCAGAGAAAAAAAGAAGATGAGAAACCCAACCAAAACCACATAGAATCCCTAGACAATGTGACCAGATAGGATTTAGCACCCACCACCTAGAGAAGCCCCCCACATAATTAAGACTCAATACAAAATACACAAGCTTGGGACCATAGACTAGAACAAATCATTCTTCCATGTTAGCACGCGAGCTAGATCCAACTTCATAGTATGACAAAGGCAGTTGATGATCCAAAGAAGGTTACACATTTGACTTTAGAGGAAAAGAAGAAGCATTGTTATATGACCTTAAAACTTCATCAAGTAGGGAGTGGAATGCTAGAAATTAATTTGCATCATCAGTCATGACCTCAGGAGGAAGTTTATCCATAAGTTGATTGCATCTTGAGATAGTATCCACTAAGTTGTCACACGTAATTACAGACCTGATAACCAGAAGAAGTTCTCCAAAACAATTGTTAGAGAAAAAGTCTTTCTTAGGAACAAACCCTGCAATGGGAAAGGTACCATAATCCAAAATAGTAGTAAAGAAACGAGAAAAAAACTTAGTAGAAGAGACATTTGGATTTTCCTAAAACCAAAATTTACCCACCACCTTAAATACAACTGAATAGACATCAACAACACCCAAACCAAAAATTACACCAAGATTCACATGAGCAAGTGAGTTAGGAATAGTGAACTCCTTATGATTTAAAACCACTGATACTCTTTACCACCCCACTGAAGAAACCATAAAGCCAACGAAAGCTATAGAAAATGCCAAAGACTGCCGAAGCAGATGCAAAGCCACCATGACTCCATAAATATATATAAGAAACTGGACAAATAGGAGGGATAGCCGACTTCCACAACCCAATAGAAAATAAGAGTGGCTAAAGTACCAATAGAGAAGTGTATACCAAACTGAATAACCAATAACAACCGACATGAAGAGAACCATATAACTACCATAAATGGGGCAGAAACAAAAAAAGTGCAAAAGCAACACAAGACATGCAAACTGCAATTTTAATCACCCACATAAAAATGCTAGAAATCGAAACTCACTGATCCATTGCCGAGAAAAATTTGACTGGAAATTGAGCATAAACTTAATGAATTACTAGGTGGGGAAGATCTTTATTAAATTCTTTAAACGGTAGCTACTCATCTATTGCCTTATTTGCCAGAAGATTTGCCATAAAATTTGCTTCCCTATAACAATGAGATACATAATAGGAATTGAACCAACTCAATTGTAGGAGGAATTTATCTAACAAATTTAGTTTTGATTAATTTTACTAATAATATTTTGCAATAAATTAGTTTTGTATTAGTTTTCTTAATAATATTTTTTAGTAAATTAGTTTTTTAGAGATGTTAATTATTAATAATATTTTTCAGTAAACTAATTTTGTTTTAGTTTTATTAATAATATTTTTTAGTAAACTAATTTTGTTTTAGTTTTATTAATGATATTTTTTAGTAAACTAATTTTTTTTTAGTCTGGAGGAATCAAGTAACCCCCCTTATAAATTGTAGTGCCAAACTTTTTTCACATCATCGGTGATGCTAGCGTGACACGCCCTCAGGTACCATGGGGACGAAGGGGAGACTAGACCTCATGACCTCTTGCCTACAATATGATGCTTTAGCTAATCGAGCTAGGTCCTCTGCCCTTTTAGTAAATTAATTTTGTTCAACTATTTTATTAATGATATTTTATAGTAAATTAAGTTAATAGTAGTTTTATTTAAAAATAATTTATTATATTTTAATTAATTAATGACATTTTCAATAAATTAGTGTTTTAGAGATGTTAATTATTTTGCATGGTATTGATATTTTCATAAATTAGCTTTGTTTAATTTTACTCATAATATGTGTAAGTTAGTTTTGTTTTAGAGATCTTAATTATTTTGCATGTTAATAATATTTTTTAGTAAATTAGTTTTGTTTTAGTTTACTAAAAATATTTTAGGGAAATAAGTTTTATTTTAGATATTGATTAGTTTGCACATTAATCTTTTTTTACTAAATTAATATTATTTTAATTTTATTAATAATATTTTAAGTAAATTAGTTTTGTTTTAGTTTTATTAATGATATTTTTCAATCAATTATTTTATTTTAGAGATATTAATTATTGTTCATGTTAATGACATTTTTTTGTAAATTAATTTTGTTTTAATTTATTAATGGTATTTTCTAAATTCTTTCTTCTTTCTTTCTCATGCTTGCTTTATTCTTTCTCCCTTCTTTATTTATTTTATTTCTCTACTTTCTATTGTTAATTTTCTATAAATTTATCTCATTCCTTATCTATATACCTTCTTTTTCCTACACTTTTAATATTAATTATCTTTTTCTCTACGTTACATTTTTTCATTCATATATTTTATATTAAATTAATTTTTATTTCTTTTTTTCTTCAATCCTTGGTTATTTTCTCTTCTTTTTTTTGTCTTTATTTTTTTTAATCTATCATTTATTTGGTAGTTTTCTCATTCTATCACATTAACACTCTCTCAATATCTACCACTTTGATTTCTTGCATATCATTAATTTGTGTCTCTCTCTTTATTTGTATTTATTCTTTGCATATCTATTTTAAATTTTTTGTTTCTTCACCAATATTTCTCTATTTTTGTTTCCCTCATTTTATTTGTCATTTCTTCGTACACTTTTGGTAATTTTTATCTCTATGTTTGGAATTCTCTCTCTCTCTCTCTCTCTCTCTCTCTCCACTTTATTTATGTCTTTATGTCTTTCTAAATTTTTTTATTATTTATTCAAATTGCTTATGTGAGTATATTGTTGTTATCTCTCTATCTTCATTCTCTCTATGTTTTTTGGTCATTCATTATTTATTTATTCATCTATATGTTATTCTTTCTTTATTTATTTTTATTTCTTTAGCTTTAATGATTCTTTTTTGATATTTTTATTATTTTTGTCTACTTTTTGTCTTTTTAATTTTTCTCACAACCTTTCATTTGTTGTCTCACCATGTCCTTAACTCTTTCTCTATTTATTTCTTTTATTTTTCTTTTTTACTCTTTATCTTTCACATTTCATTCTATCTATTTTATATCTAGATCTATTTTCCTATTATCTATTTTATATCTAATTTATCAAGCACATTCCTTCTCTTCATGTTTTTTTTCTTTCTCTTTCTCCTTCAATTTTTAATACATAACATATTTTCAATCATTTGATGATGCTAGAGACATAAATAGTAATTGGATTGTCTATGCTAAAATTGAATTAAATAATCAATCTCCATACCCTCATTCTCTCTCCTAAGAAGGAATAGAAGTCAAGCTCGTCTCAAAGTCCACACAAATAGAAAATGAGGCTTATGTCATGGGTATGCTCCTCATGGTCTTGGATTTGACTTCGAGGTCTGGGTTTACCCAATGCACATGGCTTGCATGTTGTTGTATACATCCCCAGGGGATTAGTCTTGCCCCAACATGACAACCCTTCCTGACCTCAACTTGGCAGAATGTAAGACCAAGGTAAGGCAGGCTAGGTGTTGGGCTGGGTTGTAGGGATACCCTTGAGTCAATAGAAAAAGAAGAAAGATAAGTTCATACATTTTTATCATCTTTGAAAGGGATTTCAATTAGAATATTTTGATTAATTGGAGACCAATTTAGAAAAAACTCATAATGTGATTTTAGTGTTTTAGTTGATTGATACACCAATAATCCATTTGTATTAAGTAACATAACATCCTTCTTCTCTACCCTTTGGATCAAATGTGCCTAAGAAGAATTTATATCCTTATGACCCAACTCACTCCTTTCAGACCCGAACTTGGTAGAGTGTAAGACCAAGGTAAGGCGGGTTGTGCATGGGGTTGTATTGTGAGGATACTCCTAAGTTAATAAAAGAGAGAGAGAGAAGTCCATATACTTTTTTTTTTTGAAAGTGGTTTGGACTAGAATATTTTGATTAATTGGATGCCAATTTACAAAAAAATCATAATGTGATTTTAGTGTACATATTGATTGATACACCAACAATCCATTCATATTAACATAACATCCTTCTCTTCTACCCTTTGGATCAAAAGTGCCTTAGATCTAGAAACCATGGCTTCACCAATCAAAATTATTTTCTTTATTTTTGTTCCCTATATGTCTTTCTATCTTTTATTTGTTATGTATTTTTCTCATCCTCTCAATTATCTCTCTTTTCCTATCTATTTTTCCTTTCCCATTTCTTTGTTTGTTATGTATGGTCCCCATGTTCTTAGGTTTGACTTCGAGGTTCAAATTTACCCAATGCACATGGCTTGTGTATTATTGCATACATCCCTAGGGGACTAGTCTTGCCCCAACGCAACACCCCTTCCTGACCCCAACTTGGAAAAATGTAAGACCAAGGTAAGGCAGGTTGGGTGTTGGGCTGCGTTGTAAGGATACCCTTGAGTCAATAAAAAAAGAAAGATAAGTTCATAAATTTTTATTGTTTATGAAAGAGATTTGGATTGAATAATTTTGATTAATTGGAGGCCAATTTACAAAAAAATCATAATGTGATTTTAGTGTATCAGTCGATTGATACACCAACAATCCATTCATATTAAGTAACATATCATCCTTCTCCTCTAACCTTTGGATCAAAAGTGCCTTAAGAGAATTTCTATCCTTATGACCCAGCTCACTCCTTTTGGACACCATCATGGCATAATGTAAGACCAAGGTAAGGTGGGTTGGGCGTTTTGTTGGGTTGTGGGGATACCCCTAATTCAACAAGAAAAAAAAAGAGAAATCCATAAATTTTTATCGTGTTTGAAAGGGGTTTGGATTGAAATATTTTGATTAATTGGAGGCTGATTTACAAAAACATCATAATGTGATTTTAGTGTACATATTGATTGAAACACCAACAATCCATTTGTATTAAGTAATATAACATCCTTCTCCTCCACCCTTTGGATCAAATGTGCCTTAGATCTAGAAACCATGGCTTCACCAATCAAAATTATTTTCTTTATTTTTTTTCTCCATGTCTTTATATCTTTTATTTGTTATCTATTTTTCTCATCCTTTCAATTATCTCTATTTGTCTATCTATTTTCCTTTCCCATTTCTATGTTTGTTATCTATGCTCCCCATGTTCTTGGGTTTAACTTCAAGGTCCGGGTTTACCCAATGCACATGGCTTGCGTGTTGTTGCATACATCCCCAAGGGACTAGTCTCGCCTCAGTATGACACCCCTTCTCGACCCCAAATTGGAAAAATGTAAGACCAAGGTAAGGCAGGTTGGATGTTGGGCTGGGTCATAGCGATACCCTTGAGTTAATAAAAAAGAAGATAATTTCATACTTTTTTATTGTCTTTGAAAGAGATTTGGATTGGAATATTTTGATTAATTAGAGGCCAATTTACAAAAAAATAAATGTGATATTAGTGTACTAGTTGATTGATACACCAATAATTATTTCATATTAAGTAACATAGCATCCTTATGCTCTTCCCTTTGAATCAAAGGTGTCTTAGAAAAAATTATATCCTTGTGACCCAAATCACTGCTTTCCGACCCCAACTTGGAAAAATGTAAGACCAAGGTAAGGTGATTTGGGTGTTAGGTTGGGTCGTGGGGATACCCCTAAGTTAACAAAAAAGAAGAGAGAGAAAGAAGTCTATACTTTTTTATTTTTTGAAATGGGTTTAGATTGGAATTTTTTTATTAATCGAAAGCTGATTTACAAAAAAATCATAATGTGATTTGTGTACATATTGATTGATACACCAACAATCCATTCGTATTAAGTAACATAACATCCTTCTCCTCTGTCGTTTGGATCAAAGGTGCCTTAGATCTCGAAACCATGGCTTCACCAATCAAAATTATTTCTTTATTTTCGCTCTCCATATGTCTTTCTATCTTTTATTTGTTATCTATTTTTCTCTTCCTCCCAATTATCTCTCTTTATCTATCTATTTTTCTTGCACATTTCTATATTTGTTATCTATGCTCCCCATAGTCTTGGGTTTGAATTTGAGGTCCAAATTTACCCAATGCATATGACTTGCATGTTGTTACATACATCCCCAGGGACAAGTCTAGCCCCAACGTGACACCCTTTTCCTGACCCCAACTTGGTAGAATGTAAGACCAAGGTAAGGCGAGTTAGGTGTTGGGTTGGGTCATAGGGATACCCCCGAGTCAATAAAAAAGAAGAAAAATAAGTTCATACCTTTTTATCGTCTTTGAAATGCGTTTGGATTGAAATATTTTGATTAATTGGAGGCCAATTTATAAAAAAGGTCATAATGTGATTTTAGTCTATCAGTTGATGGATACAAGAACAATCCATTCGTATTATGTAATATAACATCCTTCTCCTCTTCCTTTTGGATCAAATGTTCCTTAGAAGAATTTCTATCCCTATAACCCAACTCACTCCTTTCTGACCCCAACTTGGCAGAATGTAAGACCAAGGTAAGAAAGGTTGGGCATTGAGTTGGGTCATGAGGATACCCCTAAGTCAACAAAAAAGGAGAGAGAAGTCTATACATTTTTATTCTCTTTGAAATGATTTGGAGTGGAATATTTTGATTAATTGGAGGTCGATTTACAAAAAAATCATAATATGATTTTAGTGTGCATATTGATTGATACATCAACAATCTATTTGTATTAAGTAACATAACATCTTTCTCCTCTACCCTTTGGATCAAAGGTGCCTTAGATCTAGAAATCATGGCTTCACCAATCAAAATTATTTCTTAATTTTTTGTTTCTCAAATGTTTTTTTATTTTTTATTTGTTATATATTTTTCTCATCCTCTCAATTATCTCTCTTTGCCTATCTATCTTCCTCGCCCATTTCTATATTTTTACATTTTTTACATTTTTTCTCAATTTCATTCTTTTTATTCTCTCTCTCACTTGCTTATTCATTCTCTATTTGTTTAATTCTTCTTCATCTATTTTTTATCTTTTCTCTTGTTTCATTTTTGTCATTTTTTTCTTTTTATCTTTGTATGCACATTTGTTTCTCTTTCCCTCCCTCTATTTATCGTATTTTTTCTCTTTTTGTCAATCTTTTTTTTCTATAATCTTTTTCTTGTTGGCTAAGGTTAATTGAGCATCTCTTGTAGGTCACATAATTTTCAATTACTTTTGGTATTGTATTTATTTAGCTCATTCTATTACTTTATTTTTCTTTGTCTTGATTTTTAATATTACCTTTCTTTTTCCCTATGTTACTTTTTTCATTTATATATTTTATATATCTCATTTGTTTTCCTCTCTTAATGTTTTCCCTATTTTATATGTCTTTTCTTTTGTGTGCGTCTCTCTCTTACCTTTCCCATGCACATTTCAATTTACTTTTTATTACTTTTCTTTATGTTTTTTTTCAATCTATATTCTTCTCGATTTAACTTTATTTTTGTCTCTTTTTCTTTCTTTTTAAAATTGTCTTTTTTTACCACATTTTTATTTTTCTTCAACTCATTTTTTAATTACCTTCACCATGTAATTCTTCATTTTTGCATGATTGTTTATGTCTCTCTCTCTCTTTCTTATTTTACATTCAATGTTTCTCCTTCACCATGTAATTTCTTCATCTTTACACGATTGTTTCTTTATCTCTATCTCTTTCTTATTTGACATTCAATGTTTTCTTTTATTCTCTCCCTTTCTTTTTATAATTTGTTCTTATTTCTACCCCATTTTTGTTTTCTATTTATTTCAATTTTCAATTCCTTTTTTAGTTACCTTCATTATTTATTTGTATCTCCCTTTCACAATTTTTTGTTTTATTTTTGTTTTTGTTTATTTTTATTTCACTCTCCCACTCTCCTTTTTATTCTCCTTTTATTTTCTATGATTTATTATTTTTTCTCACTTAAAACTTTCATTCATCCTATTGATTTTCCCTTTCACTAAAATATTCTTTATCTATTGATTTTTTATTTGTTCTCTCACTTTAATTTGCTCATTCTTTCCTTTTTTCCTTTTTTTTTTGTCTCAACCTTACTTTATTCTTTCTCCTTTCTTTCTTTCTTTTTATGTTTCTACTTTGTATTGTTGATATTTCTATAAATTTATCTCATTCTTTATATTTTTTTTCCTACACTTTTAATATTACGTATCTTTTTCTCTATGTTCCATTTTTTCATTCATGTATTTTATATTAAATTAATTTCTTATTTTGTAGCTTTTTTAAAAAAAATCTTTGATTATTTTCTCTTTTTTTTTGTCTATCTTTTTTAATCTATCATTTATGTAGTTTTCTTATTTTGTCAAATTAACACTCTTTCAATATCTATTGCTTTGACTTCTTACATTTCCTTAGTTTTTGTCTCTATTTGTATTTATTCTTTGCATATCTATTTTAAAGAGTCTTTATTTTTTCACCAATATTTTTCTGTTTTTGTTTCCCACTTTTTATTGATCATTTCTCTCGACACTTTTGTAAATTTTATCTCTATGTTTGGAATTCTCTCTCTCCACTTTATTTATATGTTTTTTTATGTCTTTCTAAAATTGTTTATTATTTATTCAAATTGCTTACATGAGTATATCTTTGTTTTCTTTCTATCTTCATTTTATCTCTCTTTTTTTGTGCTTTTTGGTCATTCATTCATTATTTATTTATTCATCTCTATGTTATTTTTTCCTTTTATAATTTTAATGATTCCTTTTTGATTTTTTTATCATTTTTGTCTACTTTTTGTGTTTTGAGTTTCTCTCATAACACTTCTTTTGTTGTCTCGCCATGTCCCTACCTCTTTCTCTCTATTTATTTCTTTTATTTTTTATTTTTTACTCTTTATCTTTCACATTTCATTCTATCTATTTTATATCTAGATCTATTTTCCTATTAACTTTCCTTGTATATAATTTATCAAGTCTAATACTTCCCTTCATGTCTTCTCTCTATCTTAATCTTTCTCCAAGTTTCAATGCATAATATGTTTTCAATCATTTGATGATGCAAGGGACATAAATAGTAATTGATTCGTTATCTATACTAAAATTGAATTAAAAAACTAATCTCCATACTTTGATTCTCTCTCCCAAGAAGGAATAGAAGTTAGGTTCATTCTAGAGCCCACATGAATAACAAAGGCTTAAGTCAAGGGTGTGCTCTCCATGGTTTTGGGATTGGCTTCGAGGTTCAAGTTTACTTGATGCACGTGGCAGAAAAGGTCTTTGAGAAAGGCTACAAGAACCTAAGTCACCTACTAAGGGAAATGGGGTCTAAGAATGTGTTGGAACTTTGTTGATGGTTTTGATAGTTTAGAATAGGTGATTATATAGTGTAAGTGTAGTTAGTAGGGTTCTATGTATTATGTATATGTTTTGGGCCTTTTGTCTTAGCTTGATCCCCGAGGAAGCTTGACATAATTTGTGGTATCAGAGCCAAGTACAGGATTGATGTTTCAGTTCATTTTAAGAGTAGTTGATTAGTTGAGAATTCAAGTTTGTATGAGAAGAAAATTAATTTTCAGCTCTATACCATTACTGGTATCAGAGAAGGAACTAACTCCTACAGGGGTGAAAGAAGACCTTTGTAAAGAGATGGCATTCAAAGCTCGTGAAAGAGGACGAGGTCAAGGAAGACCAGCTATAAATGTCAAAAATTTAGAGGAGATTAGGAATCTTAGGATAAGACCACATGATGTTGAAATGTCTTAGAGGAAAGGCATAGATCAAGGAGATGTAAGTGAGGAAGAATTAGAGGAAAAAGGAGATGTAGATGCAACTGTCCCTGAAGAAGAAGAGAAGATAACAAATATAATGATCATGGCTATTATGGGAATCAATTCCAAAACTAAGATGGAGATTCCTATGTACGAGGGTAGCTTGAAGCTTGAAGAACTCATTGATTAGATTGATCCATTAGATAAGTACTTTGAGTATGAAGAAGAGGATGATAAAAAAAAGGTGAAATTTGCTATTACAAGATTGAATGGGTCATGCATCCATTTGGTGGGATGGAGTATAGAAGGAGAGGATAAGAAAAGGAAAGCCCAAGATCAGAGATTGGGACATAATAGTTGCAAAACTAAAGAAGTTCATACCTAAAGATTATCAAACTAGTTTATTTAGAATACTTCAAAGTTTAAGGAAAAGAGACATGTCAATAAGAGACTACACAGAGGAGTTCTATAGGCTAACTACAACAACAAGACATATAAAGGATGATTTAGAAAAGGTAGAAAGATATCTTAATGGTTTGAAATTTACCATTCTAGATGAGATTAATATTTGTTCTCTTAGATCAGTTGATAAAGCTTATCAATTGGCACTCAAGGTGGAAGAGAAGCTTTCCAAGAAGCAAACTTCATACTCAAGAAGAAGAGGTAGAAATTTTAGAGGTAGAGGACAACAAGGGGGTAGAAGGTAGTTGTAATCATCTTAAGAGGAGGCTAGCAGCTCACAAAGCCAAGAGGAGACTATGCATCAAGAAGAAGACCTTACCAAAGAGGAAGAGGAAGGTTTATGGGTAATTCTTTTAGATGCAACAAATATGTAGGTTATAGATCATATAAATGTCCAAAAAACCCCTCTACTAGTGAAGAGAGAGGTGTTCATGTGGCTCAAGGTGAAGAAGAGGAAGAGGTAGAAGAACCTATGTTTTATGAAGATCCACCTGAAGTTGGTGAATCACTCTTGATGAAGAGTGTATTACTCAAACCCAACAATGAAATCATAGAACCACATCAAAGGAAGAATTTGTTTAGGACAACATACAAGAAAGTGTTGCAAAGTCATCATAGACAGTGGGAGTATAGACAATCTTGTTTCAATAGAAATGGTGGAGAAACTAGGTTTCAAAAAAGTAATGCATCCTACTCCTTACAAAGTATCATGAATGATTCCCATTTCAAACAAAAAATAATTTTTTCTATGGTATAGGGACTCACATGCCACCTTGGGAATATGAGTCTTGCCTAGGTTTTTGGGTCCCAATCTAGATTTTGCACCTTTCTAAGCATTTTTGAAAATTGTCCCATAATTAATGCCTAATGCGACTCATACACCACTGCTGGTGTATGAGTCATGTGTGGCCCAAAATTAAATTTAATTCAAATTCTTAGTGGGATTTTATTCTCCTAGATCTGATGTTAGCTTGTAGTATTGTAGTTTCAAGAAATTTGGCATAATTAAGTATAAATACAAGTTTCTTTCACTCATTTTACACCTAGCAAGTTGAATGAGCATCCTTATAAAAAAATTGAGTTCAAAAGAGCATTAAAGTGTTTACAAGAGAATTCAAGAGTCTTCAAGAGGTGATTATCAAGTGTTTTAGACCACTATTCAAGTATCAAACATCATGTCAAAGTCATCATGCATCATGCTTGTTTTTGAGCTAACAATTGTGATGTAGGGTTTCATGACTCAAGCTAGCATTCAAGTCAAGATCTATCATATCCAAGCAAGAGTCAAGATCTACATCCATTAGAGCCACTTAATACATGTTTGTAGCACTTCATTGCTAGGGTTTGGTGAGTTGTAACATTGCATGTTGTTCATTCATCATTCTCTTGTCCTATTTCATTTCATTTCAAAGTTTGACTACCAAAATGGGGTTTGACCAAGGCAAACCCCTTTCTACTAACAAAACAACATTTTTCCCTCTCTTTAGTGTGTGATTTGTAGATCTAGGTTGAAGGAATATTGATGAGAAATTTTGGTGAAAGTTGTCAAAGTGTTTAAAGTTTTCAAAGTTATCACCTTGCATTGAAGATCATGGGAGAACATCTATAGGTTGCAAACTCAAGATTCAGATATGAAAATCAATTGGAAAAGACAAAGCAGACATTGAGGATCAGAACCAAACTTTGAATTTCTAGAAAACCATAACTGTACTAATATGCTAGTTCTAGCATACGAGTCCTAGTATAGGTCATTTTCCAATTTTTTGCAGAATCAGAATCTATAGTGCTAGAAACCTACTCTTGTTCAGAAACCCTGATCTGGGACTAAATCACCCAGTCTAGTGTATGAGTCCCACTTCGCATTAAAATCAGTATTTTTAGCATTTCAGAACTTCATCCAGCCCTCTTCAAGTTTCCACATGGAAACTTCTGATTTTACATCTTTTTATTTGAATATACATACTTTTCTAGGTCATTTAGTGAAAGATTGCACTACATTAGGTTTAAGCATTAGGTCTTGCACTTCATTTATCCTTCCAAGCCCTAGCTTGGTGGTGGACCCCTTTATAGTCTCTAATCAGACCCTAGGACAACCATATTGTCAGATCTCATTCTCCTTTGTAAATTGGATTGAGATCTCTAGGGTTTTCCTTCAATGAAATGATTGGGGATTGTGTTTTCTCTATGTCCTAAACCATAAGAAGAAAATCCATTTTCCATTGTTTCACATACAATGACCCCAAATTCGTGGATCCCTTTTGTGTTTGGGATTTCATTTGGGGGGAAACCACTTTTCATGACATAGCTTCATTTGGAAACATATGCTTGACACACCTGGCTTTCCAAGTAAGCTCTCATGTCTTGTTTAGTATTTATCATTTGCTATTTTAAGGTAATTTCTCACAACATGGTGTTTAGCAATTTCTTTAAAGTGGGGGCATACAAATGGAATTATCATTTTAAAATTGTTGACTATACCTTATGTTTCATAGTGCAGTCTTCTTACTTCATGAGATGGGTCTTCTTCTTTGTGGTGTCATTGTGTTTGACGTCCTTCAAGAGAGTGACCTTTCTTGGCATACAACATTCCTCTTAGTCGTGATGCTATGCATCACATTCCCTAAGTTGCAAATATTTTATCCTAGACTTGTCATCTCTTGGAGACATAAGGCACAATGTTCCCTAAGAGGAGACCTTACATTTACTAAGTGAAACCTCTTTCAACATGTCTTATCCTATTTGCATTTTGTTCATAAGTGTTTAGAATAATGCAACTTGATAACCTTGTGAAGCTTGAAGTTACAAGCTTTTTCATGGCCACCAAGCATAACACACCTTGCTCTCCAGTGGGGCCATGTTTGTTCATAAGTGTTTAGTATAACACAACTTGCTAAGCCTTATGAAGCTCAAAGTTCATATTGCGTGGTGCCTTATCAAAGTTATCAAGAGGTATAACTTTGGTATGGTTATGGGAGACTAATAAGATTATCTCATTTACCATTGTTGGGGGCTCACCTAATGGACAACAGATTTCACTAGCCCGTGTGAGTGTGTATTGTTTTATTCATAGTGGATAGTAGGTTTCACTTGTAAATTTTATTGGATAAACAACTAAGACTTGATCCACATCGAGTTGGACAAACAATTGAGGCTTGATCCACCCCTTTTTTCTTTTTCTTTCTTTCCTTAAGTCTTTGACATTATATGATTGAATATCTTGTCATTGTTGTATATATATATTTAACATAAGCATGTGTCTCCTTGTTCCTTTGTTGGCTTTTCTGTAAGATCTTAGATCTTGGGGGCATGATCATCCTCCTTAACCCTTGTAATCTTATCCTTCCAACAATTGTACAATTCGACCTCTCTTGATTGTCTACTTTAGTGTGAGTTTGATGCAAGGTCATCCTCTCACTAAAGTGGGGGCTAAATGTAGTGTAGACAAATGTATCCCTTTACATTTTCACACTTTGTTTGATCCCTCTTAATTAAAATGGACTTAATAATGTCTTAAATTAGTGCTGAAAAACGTATCCCTTTACATAAATTCACACTTTTTTTGGGCCCTCTTAATTAAATTGGACTTAATTATTCCTTAATAAGCCCTATTTTAGTTAGATACAAACCTAATAAATTACATTTTTCAAAGGGGAATCTGACAATAACTAATGCTAATACATAACACTTTACCTTGAGCAATGTGTGTTCTAGGAATAGGAACCTTAGACCCATTTTCCCATGGGAGAATCGGTTCTCCCTAGGAATTTGAACCTAAATTTAAATATTTTTTTGGTGGTATTAAGGTCCCTGAATCCATATTTCAATGTTGTCTTGTAATATTTAAATTTTGGGAAATTAAGGATACATACCTATAAATACAAGGTTATTTTCTAAGTTTCACCTAGAGAACCTCAAGAGCATTTTCAAGTGAGAAAAAAGTATAGAAAAGTTTACGGTCAAGAGCATTCAAAAGTAGATTTATCAAGCATTTTGTTGCAGCAATCAAGATTCAATCATCATGTGAAAGTCTTCTTACATCTTGCATGTTTTTGGAGCTAACATTGTGATGTAGGTTTCAAGATAAAGTCAAGCATTCAAAGTCATAATTCAAGTATCAAGATCAACATCTATTGAAGACATTTCATGCAAGATAGTTCATCAACATTGTATATTTCCAAAGGTTCATTCAAGGGTTTGGTGAGTTACAACATAGCATTGTTCATTCATCATTCCTTTTGTTGGTGTTTTTTCTAGTTGAACTTAGGAATTTTCTAAAGGATAGCCAACCCTTATATTCAAGATACCCCTAGGATAGTGGCCAACACGAGTAAAGAGTTATAAAGTTTTTACTCCTACACTTTAGGCTTTATGGGACCAGGTAGGGTATTTCCCGACTGTGTTTGAATTCTAGTTTGTTAAAATGGAAAATACTTCTTCACAGATGGTTCCTACTTCGAGAAAATAAAAAAAATTAACCAAAGATTTGGCAGATCTTTAAGCAAACAACTATCCATTTGCTAGGAACAGAGGTGCATTTCCAGCTTGCATTTCAGAATTGACATGATTTTAATATGTTTTGTTCTTATTTTGAATCTATAGCTAGGCATTTCACTGATTCATTAGATTACATGAATTCTTGACAAACAAGCCAGTGCCTCATCAATTGGGTAAATGGAGTCAAATATGAAATAATCAGTTATACACAAATTATTTAACCCTGAAATAGATGGACTATTCTTGTAATGCCTTGCAGTACAAAAACTAACAATATCCAAAACATCACTTCTTACCAAATACATTGCAAACTATCACAAACCTATGACTCTTTTCAAGGCATTTTAATTAGCTCTTTGAGCTAAAGAAAAGAAAAAAATCCATACAATCAATTCCACCATTGATGACAAATGAAAAGATCTTTGATATTCTCATTCATGATTTGCAAAAATATATAGAGGAGAGCATATGCCTTGGAATGCAGATTTGTTTTGATTTCAGTAATTTACATAAAACTATTTAATACTACTACATATGAGACCTATACCCAAGACAATTAACCAACAAATTCATCAAGTGTTTTGCATTACATTTTTTCTTTGTACTTATATTTTACCTATACCATTCTAGACTCAAGATTTTGACCCCTATAATGAGCCTTGAAATCCCTTTTATAAAATAAAGGAGCAACAAGCATCAGGCTCATTAGAGTTACATTTAGTAATAATTTCAAAATCAATTTCATTTCATTTGGGTTGGTTCCTGAACCATTACATTTATCCATTCCTTTATCGTGGGAAAGAAAAAAGGAAAAAAAAGTACCAAGCCATTGATTGGGGTAGCACATGCAATCCTTCCAAAAGTTGTCACCAAAATCAGTGCATTCACCAACATCGAGGAGTCACCATCATTACTAACGGTACAAACCAACGAACCAACAACAAGGGAGTCAAGTCATCACAACATCCAAAAACAATCACCATTGAAAAGAGAACATGGGTGTTACCTTGCCTTGTTAGCAGCTGAGTAAACACCCTCACTAGGCTTCTTGACAAAAACTGGAGTTGCAACAATTACCTCATCATTCAAGTCATCATAAGGCACAAGCTGAGAAATAGGGCACTAACTAGAGTCAAGGATAGCTCCTCCTTCCTCGGTCAAAAAATTATCAGAAATTAGAACAAGAGCACTGGACTTTCTTGAATAGACCTTAGGACCCTGACCCGACCTCATTAATTCTTTTGCAAAATCAGGCCCCTTCCTTTTAACTCTAACCAGTTCTTCTGAAACTGTCCTACTCCTGAGGATGTAGGTACTCTTAACAATAGTTATCTTGCTCTTCCTACATACACTCCTCTTTCCTTTTGGGACAATGGACACTTCTGTCAGGATGGGTTTGGCTTCAGACACATGCCAATGGTTCCTACATATTTAACCTTCTGAACCTTCAGACTGGTGTAATGGGAGTACTTGGATCACTCATTTTTCATAGCCAATTTTACAAGAAAACACTAGCCTAGACCTTTAGAAAATCACCACTCACAAAAAAAGCAACCCCAATAGCCCAAGACAAGAAAATACAAATCACAATTGAGCTACAACAATGATACCATTAAAATGCAAACATGTGCACTTACAAACAAAGGAATGTCATATCACCACCTTCATGAAAATTTGATCAATACTCAAGTTGTACTCCTCCTGTACCCATAGCAATTATTTATGTGCCTTTATAATTGCAAAAGATCAAACACACTGCAAGAAATCCTCATTAAATAGAGGAATTAGAGGTGAGTTGTGTTTAACGACCACCCTGGCTTGCTTGTGCGAACAAAAATTTAATCGTTGCATGCTAAATCTCAACCGTCATTCATTTAGGATTTAAAACTCAATCAACAAGGCCCATTAAGGATCACCACTTGCTTTCTTGATCATACTTAGAAACAATGATGAGGTGCTTTAAAAATACCACGTACCCATCTTTACCCAGCTCCTTAATTATCAACTTTCCCGCCATCGATCCTGATTCTAGGATGATCTTAGCCAGAAACCAAAAATATCACTCATTGCTCATTCGGTTTTTCTTTGGGGCCTTGTCAAGTGATGGCTGAGAAGCTAGTGATAATATATTGGCCATTGATCCTGATAACAGAATGATCCTGTCTGCAAACTTCATTTACCTCACTCATCGCTTGTCCATTCTCCCTTAAGCAGCTTCAACAAGCGATGCATCAAACCTACACGATGAGAAGAAACTCAACCATCAATGGTTGTGGGTTCAACCCTAGCCTACATAAAACAACTAGTGATAGTTATAAGGCCAACAATGGGTTAAAATCTTAACCACATCCCTCATTGAGTATTGCTTTCTAACGGTGCCAATACAACGCGTGATAAACAATGAGCCTAACCCAGTGAGAATGACAATGCTTCACTCATCGCTCGATGGAAAAGAGAGGTGATAAAATAACATGTGATGGGTGACATACCACAAACAATTAGAAAGGCATAATATCGCTCATCACAGGCTAGATGCAAGCCACCTCTAGAAGAGATGTAATGGGCGATAAACTACTAGGAGATGGACTTGAGTGGTTTTAAAATCACTTGGGCTTAAAATCATTTTAAAAGAGGGTCTCCTAGGCTCGATGGGTGGCTTAAGTGTTGGGGCTGGTTGAAACAGTGATAGTGAAGGACATAAAATGCCACTTAGGTGACGGGTTACTCGATTCAGCTGATCAACAAGGAAACGAAAGCTGATAAGAGAATTGAGGGTATAAATGGAAGTGGGAACCATAAAACCCTAAACCGTAGTGATAACAAGGCATGATCAATAACAGGCTTGAATATAGAACCATGGGACAATGAAATTTTAGCATTCCACCAGTGGCTCCGACTGGGGATGTATGCCTCCTGTAGGCATAGAAAGAATTTAGATCTCTAGTAGAAGAAGACCAAATGCCAAGTCCATTAGGTGATCTCATATTGCTCCTTTATTCATCTTCCTTTTCGACTTCACTTGGTGACCCCAAGCCATCAAGTGAAAAAGAGAGTCAATTCTTTCCTTTGTCAAACATTTTGTCCTGCTCTGATAGCAAAGGAACAATATGTGCATTATTTATTTCTAAGCAACCATCATCATCATGATTGACATCATCAATTCCACTTGCTATGAAACTACCCTATTCATCAACTTGTTGCACCATATGCTCACCTAATTGAATTGGAAAAATAAAACATTCATATTCCACTTGATATTGAGTTGTAACATCACATTCAATTCGTGCATTAAATTGAAATCCTTCATAAACACCCTATTGTATGTTGGGCCAAGCTTGTGAAGTATTGAAGAGAGAGAGGTCATATTCAACAACACCTTCATTGTACTTGACATGAGTGTTTTTTTTAAAGGTGCAAAGCACCCATGTTATTAGGGGTAAATGCTTTTTGACTAGAGCTATGAACTGGGTACAAGAAACCATAAGAAACAACCAAACCCGTGAGCGTAATGACCCAACGAAGGCATAAGGCCTGTAAGCACTTTGACCCAGCGAGGGTTTGAACCCTAGTGGCCGTCACTACAACCAAGCGACTTGACCAACGAACCACACCCTTATTGGCGTACTTGACATGAGTGTTATCCTCATTAAATGGAAGCAATTCCATGATGAGGTCCCGAAAATGAGCGGTATCTACAAAGAATTCAAGAGCACATTTATACTGGTTAACATCATACCTCATGTTTTCTGCATCCCTAAGTTGTTCTTCACATAGGTCAAATAGTACTACAACATCAACATAATTTGAAGGTTCATCAAATTTCTTCTCTTCATCAATATGTAGCGATGCTACTTCAGGGCCCATATACTTGTCTGGATGCACCAATTGATTATTCAAGAAAGGGTTTTCTCCCTTTTCAATATGGATATCATCCTCTTGCATACGTATGGTTGAAAATTCAACCACTGATTCAAGCACACAACCAGGTGGCATAAAAGAATAAGTATATTTATCTGTTTCTCCCTCAATACCAGCACCATTCTTAGGATTGTCATCATGGAAAGTAACATCTCCCTCTTCAAATTATTCACCATGTGAACAACTGTCACATTTGACTATTAGCACATCAGAGTTGCACCCTTGGTAATCATCAGATATAGTTTACTCATCCACTTGTAGGCATATGAATCTTTCATGTGCCTAGGTAACTATTGAATCAAAGTTACCTTCTTCAAGGATAGAATCAAAAGCCTGAATGTCATCTTGGTCCTTCTTTCTTTTTGTCTCATTTGTAGCATCTCCTTCATATTCGAAAGTGGTAGTTGTTAAGAATTCATTAGGATTTTGAACAAAAAATGGGTTGTTTCTACACCAGTAGGGATCATCATTTTTCATCTCACATATTGATGAGGATTCATCATATAAGGGGTTCTGCCACACTTTCATTGTAGTCACACAGACTCATGCTTTCTCAAGGTGAGAATCCCAACCCTTGGGATCATCAATGCACTCAAAATCATTGTAATCACTTGAAGAGCATATAGAAGAATTCTCAACATCATCTACATCATTTGCATTCAAAATTATTTACCCATGTTCTGAAAAATCTTCACATGAAGAAATTTTTTCACTCCCAAGAAAATGCACCCTCCCAAGGCTATCGACACATCCTCTTCTTGAAGCAAGGGATTCCATCTCTATTTCATAAGAAGAGTTATAGTCAATAGAGGATTGACCAAGCTCAATTTCATCTCCTTGGTCTCTATCCTGTGACATAACATTAACTGCACTTGCATCATCATTGATCTCATCATGATTTGAAATTACCTCTTTCCCTCTTTGTATTTCCTCAATTCTAATAATATCCTGAGGGCGTAGATTATGTATGGCTACCTTGTCCTCAAATTGCATATCTTCACTCTCATCACTACTGCAAGAATCTGAATATATGTTTCTTGTAAACTGACAACAATGATTAATCAATTGTTCACATTCTGATATATTGTCTTCATTTGACTACTCTATCTTTTGATCTTCCTTAGCATGGCAGTTATTACTAACATTTTGAGAAACATGTTGTATATGGCTATACTTGATGTCTTCTATAGTCCTTATCCAGTCCACCACCTGATCGAGACCATGAGGTTTCAGATTCTCCAGTAATTTACTCAACCTTGGCTTGTGGACCTCACAAAATAGATCAATGCATATTGAATCATTGGGTCTAACACTCTTGGGTATCTCCATCAAGATATCCAGAAATCTTGAAAACAAGTTATATGGTGATTCTTTTGTATATAGAACTTCCTAAAAAGGAACATTGAATCAACCTTTCCCAACACTTGTTGTATGGTTGGGGTATGCTCATGATCTACATATTGTGGAGATGGAATAGGCGAAGCATCTGAAGCATTTTTGTCTTGAAAAACATTCTTGTTGTCTGATCTATTTGGTTCATTAACTTGAGTCTTGTTGGAACTATTCATGCTAGTAACCATATGTCCTTTCATGATTGAGTATTTCAAATTGTTTTCAATATTCATAGTAGCTTGGTAAGCTTGTTGCAATGTAGTGGGCTCTTTATCTCTTAAAAAATAGCTCATCTTTCTATCAAATGCTCCCAAGTATATGACCAAACACTCAACATCATTTGGTCTCATGTTTTCAAGAATATCCCTTATAGCCCTTGTGAATCTAAGGTTGAAAGCAAGAATTAGCTCTTCCCCATTTCTAGGGATCTCCATGAAGTTTTTTTTGACTACATTTGGGTTTATTCTTTCACCAAATTGTTCCATGAAGACTAACTTAAGTTCACTCCAAGAATGTACATAAGACATTGGTAGAAAAGAGAACTAGTCTATTGCATCTCCTTTCAAGGATTGAACAAATAACTTCATGACCACATCTTAAAGTCAATTTCATAATCTCCCATCATATCAAAAAATTCTTGCAAATGTTTGCTTACTGATTCTGACCCTTCACCACTAAACTTTGGTATCTTATCTCTGATCTTAGGTGGTACAACATTTGGATAACCACAAATATTACCAAAATTAATGACCTTGTAACTTTCGATACTAAAATTTCCTTGATGTGACAAGGATTTTTCATTATGCATGGTTGTATCAACACCCACATCAGAATGTGTGGTTTGACAATGCATTCTACTATTTACCCTAGAATATTTGTTAAATATACCTTAAATTACAAAAGGCAATATGAACTCCCTCCAGAATTATGATCTTAATTCTTTACAATGCAAATCTTCTATCGCTACTTTGCATAATATCTTTCAACAAGTGAAATTCACGAATATAACAAAATTCTACATCTATTTCAATTTCACTTTAATATTATGCAAAGATTACCATTCCTTTCCCTATTCTAGTGCTATTTCACCAAATTGGGAGTTATTTACATCATATCTTGAAAATTCCCACAAATCATTTACAAATATGACAATATTTTCTTCAGATTCATGAGAATACTTGGAGATTTAGGGCAGCAATTCACTTTTTATTTTGAAACTTACAGATCTGAAGCTTTGTTATATTCCTTATCAGGTTCTTTGAGTCAAATTTTCCACCTCCTTTCAAAGGAATATACTTCTAATAAGATGAAGTTTCTTCAAATTAAAGCTCCTTCTGGGTTTGCTTCCACTAGCGGAGTCACTTTCAAATCCTTAGAATTTTGCTGCAACTGAATCCTTTACAAGGTTCAAGAATTCTTCAATATCTGAACAAGATGTTTAAAATTATCACACCATTTGTCTTTGTAGTACAACAATCTACGAATATAGAATAAGAATTTTCTCCCCAACAGAGTCGCCAATTCTGTTGGTGTTTTTTTCAGTTGAACTTAAGAATTCTCTAAAGGATAGCCAGTCCTTATATTCAAGAAATCCCTAGGCTAGTGGCCAACACAATGAGTAAAGAGATCTAAAGTCTTTACTCCTGCACTTTAGGTTTTGTGGGACTAGGGAGGGTATTTCCCAACTGATTTCATTCTAATTTGTTAAAATGGAGAAAACTTCTTCACAAATGGTTCCTAGTTTAGGAAAATAAACAAAATTCACCAAAGATTTGGTAGATCTTTAAGCAAACAACTATCCATTTTCTAGGAATGAAGGTGCATTTGCAGCTTGCATTTCAAAATTGACAGGATTTTAATAAGCGTTGTTCTTATTTTGAATCTATGGCTAGGCATTTCACTGATTCATTAGGTTACATGAATTCTTGACAAACAAGCCAGTGCCTCATCAATTGGGAAAATGGAGTAAAAAATGAAATACTCAGTAATACACAAATTATTTAACCCTGAAATAGATGGACTATTCTTGTAATGCCTTGCAGTACAAAAACTCACAATATCCAAAACATCACTTCTTACCAAATCCTTTTCAAACTCTCACAAACCTATGACTCTTCTCAAAGAATTTTAATTAGCTCTTTGAGCTAAAACAAAGAAACAAATCCATATAATCAATTACACCATTGATGACAAATGAAAAGATCTTTGATATTCTCATTCATGATTTGCAAAAACATACAAAGGAAAACATATGCCTTGGAATGTAGATTTGTTTCGATTTCAATAATTTACGTAAAACTATTTAAGACTACTGCATACGAGACCTATACTCAAGACAATTAACTAGCAAATTCATCAAGTGTTCTGCATTACATTTGTTCTTTGTACTTATATTTTTACCTATACCATTTTGGACTCAAAATTTTGATCCCTATAATGAGCCTTGAAATCCCTTTTATAAAAGAAGGGAGGAACAAGCATCAACCTCATTATAGTTACATTTAGTAATAATTTCAAAATCAATTTCATTTCATTTGGGTCAGTTTCTGAACTCTTATATTTATCCATTCCTTTTGTCACGGGAAAGAAAAAAGGCAAAAGGAGTGCCAAGCCATTGGTCAGGGCAGCACACACAAGCCTTCCAAAAGTTGTTGTCACCAAAATCAGTGCATTCACCAACATTGGGGAGTCACTATCATTACTAATGACACGAACCAACGAACCAACAACAAGGGAGTCAAGTCATCACAACATCCAAAAACAAACACCATTGAAAAGAGAACACGGGTGTTACCCTGCCTTGTTAGCAACTGAATAAACACCCTCACTAGGCTTCCTAATAGAAATTGGAGTTGCAACAATTACCTCATCATCTGAGTCATCATAAGGCACAAGAGAAATAAGGCACTGGCCAAAGTCAAGGTCGACTCCTTCTTCGCTTGAAGAATTATCAAAAATTAGAATAGGAGCATTGGGATTTGCTAAACAGACCTTAGGATCTTGACTCGGCCTCATTAATTCTTTCACAAACTTAGGCCCCTTCCTTTTACCTCTGACCAATTCTTCTAAAATAGTCCTACTTCTCAGGATGTAGGTACTCTTAACAATATTTTTCTCTCTCTTCCTGTGTACACTCCTCTTTCCTTTTGGGATAGTGGACACTTTTTTTGGGAGGGGTTTGGCTTCAGACACATATGCCAATGGTTCCTGCAAATTTAACCTTTTGGACCTTCAGACAGGTGTAATGGGAGTACACAGTTCACTTATTTTTCACAGCCAATTTTACAAGAAAACACTAGCCCGGACCTTCATAAAATCCCCGCTCATAGAGAAAGCAAACCCCAATAGCTTGAGATGAGAAAATACAAATCACAATTGAGCTACATCAATGATAACATTAAAATGAAAACATGCACACTTATAGACTAGGGATTGTCGTATCACCACCTTCATGAAAATTCACTCAATACTCAAGCTGTGCTCCTCTAGTACCTGTAGCAATTATTTTTGTTCCTTGATAATTGTAGATGATCAAACACGCTACAAGAAATACTTATTAAATAGTGGAATTAGAGGCGAGCTACATTTAATGGACACCCTAGCTTGCTCATGCGAAGAAAAAATCAATCGTTGCATGCTAAATCTCGATTGTCGATCATTCAAGATTTAAAACTTGATCAACGAGGCCCATTAAGGATCGCCACTTGCTTTCTTGATCGCACTTAGAAACAACGATGAGGTGCTTTAAAACTGCCATGTACCCATCTGTACCAAACTCCGTAATGATCAACTTTCCCACCGTCGATCTTGATCATGGGATGATCTTAGCTAGAAACCAAACATATCACTCATCGCTCACTTAGTTTTTCTTTGGGACCTCATCAAGTGATGGCTGAGAAGCTAGTGATGAGATATCAACCATTGATCTTGATCATAGAATGATCCTGGTTGCAAACTTCATTTACCTCACTCAATGCTTGTCCATTCTCCCTCAAGTGACTTCAACAAGAGATGCATCAAACCCACGCAATGGGAAGAAACTCAACCATCAACAGTTGCGGGTTCACCCCTAGCCTACATAAAACAACCAATCATAGTTATAAGGCCATCGATGGGTTAAAAGCTTAACTGCATCACTCATTGGGTATTGTTTTCTGATGGTTCCAATACAACACATGATAGGCGATGGGCTTAACATGGTGAGAATGACAATTCTTTGCTCATCGCTCGATAGAAAAGGGTGGTGATAAAAGAACATGTGATGGGTGATGGACCACAAGCAATTAGAAAGGCACAATATCGCTCATCATGGGTTAGATGCAAGACACCTCTAGAAGAGATGCGATGGGTGATAAACTGCTAGGAGATGGACTTGAGTGGTTTTAAAAGCACGTGGGCTTAAAGTCATTTTAAAAGAGGGTCTCCTAGGCTCAATGGGTGGCTTAAGTGTTGGGGCCAGTTGAAACAATGATAGTGAAGGCTATAAAATGCCACTTAGGTGATGGGTTACCCGATTCAGCCAGTCAACACGGAAACAAAATCCGATAAGAGAATTGAGGGTATAAATGGAAGTGGGAACCATAAAACCCTAAACCATAGTGATCTAACAAGGCATGATCAATCACAGGCTTGACTATAGAACCGTGGGACAACAAAATTTTAGGGTTCCACCACCTTCTTTCATGCTTTATTTCAATTCAAGGTTTAATCACCCAAATGAGGTTTGACCAAGGAAAACCCCCATTCACCAAAAATAAACATTTTTTCTCTCTTGTTTTTGTGTTGCAGATTTAGGTTAAAGAAGGATTGAATACCTCTTGAAGTGCAAGATTGGAAAAGTTGTCAAAGTTACAAAAGTTGTCAAAGTTGTTGGCAAATCACAATATCTGACCTACAAATCTGATTTCTGACTTTCTGACATCGAAACTTGGACAAATCAGAAGCTACAAATCAGTATCAAAGGCTCCCAAAAGTTGATAAAAAACCCTAACAAAAGACCCATTTGGCCATGGGAAAATGAATCCTTGACAACCTCTCGAAACTACCTTTTGGTGACTAGTAAACATCATTTTCCCCTACTCAGATCTATCATTAGTTTTTTGTTTCTATTAATATTGAGCTTTATATTATTGTTTCAAGTTTAAATTGGCATAATTAGCTTGATTTTCTATTTTTAGTTTTTCTCCCAAAAGTGTTGTTTGAACTTGACCCCTGTCCTTAAAGAATAAGGAAATCTGAAGATTCTAACATTGAGTTGATTCACGTAAAGGTTTTTAGTCAATTATTTGTGGGGGATCTCATTTCCTAATGAAATAAAGGAAAATAGGTCTATCTATATCATTTTGGCAAACCGCCTTTCTTTTATAAAAACATTATTTTCCAATGTTTTATTGAATAAATATTGTGAGGATGTTCTAGGTGAAAATTTAGAATAGATAATTTTGTTGGCCCTACAAGTCTAGAAATACTAACTTTATGATGAGAGAATGTGGTGATCTCTAAACCGTAACTTGATGATAATATCTAACACAAGTCTATATTTGTAAGGAATATCTATGAATATGGTCACTCACTTTCTTAGGTTCTCAAGTTTATAATTTTTATGCTTATTTAGAGTTTAGTTCTATGTTTTATATATTAAGTCTAAGATTCTAGAAAAATATGGAGTACCTAGCCTTATCATGCATAAGAACAAAACAAAGTGAGTTTAAAACCATTTTTTAAGTTAGGTTCGTGCCTTAAAATACTTAAATCTAGAGGAAGTGGATGGATGATTTTTAAATTCATATTCATAAAATTAAGGTAACCCTTAGTTGGATCTATGATATTGTGTCAAAAATTAATAAATTTAAATTTATACATAAATATAAGAATATACATAGTGATATATGTTATCTCTAGAGTATGTATTGATATTTTATTATATATTTGATAGTTACACAATGAGTTTAATATTGAGATCAATTATATTCTATGAGCTAAATGTATGTTTGTAATACACTACGAAATCATTTATCACTTCCATGTTCTTGTTTGATTTGGTTGATGGATGTTTGTTATTTGTATATGAATTGTGGTGGTGTTGTAAATATATGGACATCATGATTTTCTCATTATGATGATCATCCTTACAATATAGGCTAGCCTAGGCCATGCCACTATCTCTCCTCTATATAAAATATAACTCACATGTCTTGGTTTTCAAGTAAACACTCAAAATTTATGCTATACTAAATAGGCCAAGGTATGTGAAGGAACATAATATGATAGTAAATGATGATGAAGAGGAAAACATGAAGGAGAATTTTAAGCTTGATTTTTTTGTATAGAATTGATTATGTTTATACGTAATGCATTTAAGTGATCAAGTAGAGGTTCATGAAAATAGTTTTCCATGTGATGTCCTTCCTTTCCTTGCCTCCCTTGATGATAGTGCATGAATGCTTTGCTACATGCAATGGTGCACATGAGGATGAGTTGATAGGGATTGCAATTAATGATGTAAACCTATCAATGAAGATGATCATTCTTATGGAATTGAGGGAGCAACCTCTCCATTTTCCTTCAAACTTTATATGAGTGCACTTCAATGCATGACTAGTAAACTTATTGAATTTTCCTAGTTTAATTCAATGATAGAATTCCTTGTTTCTAAACTTGTTTACTCTCGTTAGAAAATAAATATTCATACTTTTAAGGGAGACTTAATTTTAGTGGTGAATAATAAGTCACAATAAGTAATGATGAAAAATATGTGGTGGAGGGATACATTGAAAGACTTATTTATTTTCTTATAGTGTCCCATGTTTTTGTGTTGATAATATAAAATATGGCTTGGACCTTGTGTGTGGTTAAGATGTAATAAATTTTATTCTAGTACTCATAATGGTACTCTATGTTGGCTACCAAGTATAAGTGAGTATATTACATGCATAATTAAATTGGAAACATTCTACTTTGATTAAGGCCACGTGTCTTCTCTTAAGGAATGAATGTGTGGTACATGTGTTTGAGTCATTATCCTGAGGCCAACTTAGAAGTTAACATGATATTGGGTTATAATGTTTTAATGAAGTATAAGATCAAAATAATGCAACCAACTATGTGGATATACCTAAGGTTAAAGCTTTTTACTTTGTGGTGTATGAGGACTCCCTTCTTTATGCATACTAGGGTTATAATAATTAGGTATATTTCTCCATGTCATATGAGCTTGAGGTGTTTTATTTTTTAGTAAAGTCAAGTATGGAGGCTAGATATTATGATACCACTATAGTCATGCATGTGGTAATGGTCATTATTCACATCTTTATTTGACCATTTTCATTTACCTTATCTTTGATGTATTATTATATTTCATCTTGAGTGTATAAGAAGTGTCAAAATTATTCTCTTCTTTTTTCATTTTTCTTGATCATCATAATAACCACCATGTTTAGTATTAAAAATATATATATTTAGCAATTTTTAGCTTTTCATTCACAAGTGTAAGGTGCAATTGACTAGAGAATGCACTATTTTTGTAAAAAGAAATATTCTTTCATCAAGGTTGTATATGTGAGAGGAAAGAGAAGCTTCTTGTTTTATCTATATCCTTTTTCTAAATGTATCCTTTGCAAGTATTTCCATCTAATACATCTTCAAGTTTACTTGTAGCTATATAAAATACTTTTTGTGTTATGAGTTATCATGTCAATCGATGTAAGGTAAGTCTTAATGTTTATACCTAAGGATTTTATTTTTTATCTGTTGTCAAGTCCATATCTCTTATATTTTTTCAATGTTTGAATATACTTGTGGATGTGTATTTCTTTGTCTATACCCCATGCTCTTTGTCCCCACCTTCCTAATTCCTCTTATTATTATATTTTTGATCTTGGAGCTTGTGGATTCTTATATTACTCATTAGGGGTTCTCATCTTCGATAAGAGCCTGTGTTGAATCTAAATATTCTATGTCTTAGCCTACTAAATTCAAGACAATTGTGTGCTCTCATTTCCTTATATAATTATGTTAAAACATATCCCAAGATAATAGACTAGGTTTTAATATGCCTATGTGTGTACTTTTACCACATTCTCTAATGTTGGCCAATCTAATAGTTTTTGTTATATTTTCCTATTCACTTTAATATTAGTAGCTTATGCCCTTGATAGCTATGTGTTTAATTTCACATGTATCACCATCTCAATTGTGATGGTATAATTAAACCACTTACATAGAGTTAATGTCACCTTGCTAAAGTTAGATGATGGGCCATGATGTTATTGCTATGAGTGATTATTTATTTTTAAATGCTTACGTAGGATAAAAGATAAATTATTACTTTTCATATGTTGCATTTGTGGTGGTGGAAGGATTGATAGCATGTTGATGTGTTTTATGCTCCATGAAGGTAGTATGGAAATTAATTAAAACATGCCAAGTAGTGCATGGATGATATTATTTGTGGTATTGCCTTCTTTTTGGCAGTGATTGTGGAAAATTTGTGATTTAGATAGCTTTGAGAAGGAATTAATGGTACTTATGGTGGTGGTTGAGATATATAGGTATCTATCAAATTCTTAAGTAGCCTCCCTAATTTAGGGATTTTATTTTACTTATGATCACAATGGATACGTGGTGGCCTCTTATGTATTATTATATTTTTTGATAGCAATCTTGTTGGTATACTATGAATCCATAAGATATTATGTTATTACCATTAAGCCATGTGCAAATACAATATAAAATATTTAAAGTTAATGAAACGTCAAAAATTGTCACTCTATGCTTTAGGACACAAAACAACTAATTTTCTCCAAGCTTCATTCAAGGATGCCTTAGAGATCTCAATCAAGGGATGGAATGAGAGGAAGAGACCTGTAACAACATGTCCTAGAGAATGATAAAAGACTGAAGAGGATTTCACCACCAAGCTAGAGCTTGGAAAGACAATACATGTAAATACTATGCAAGACTTGAATAAATGACCTAGAAATGAACTCAAATCAGAACAAAAAACTTGAAAAGTATAGAGGTGCACCTGGGAACTGAAGAGGCTTGAATGAAGGTCTCAAATCCTAGAAATATTATTTTTGATAAACACTGGGACTTATGCACCAGTAGGGGTGATTTAGTGCCAGTTTAGGGTTTTGGGCCGAAATCAGAATCTAGAATTGCTAAATCAAGATCTATAAAAAATGCTTGAAAATGTGTATAATGGGACTCATACACCACAAGTGGCAATTTAGTTCTAGTATCAGGGTTTCTCTGAAACTATGATATCCTCTAGTGATCTGTTGTGACTTCCTTCCTATAAAATCTCTGAGTTTGAATCACTAAATTTTTCCCTATAGGTGAATTTATGTGATCTTGCAAGTAAGGTGACAACTTTGCAACCTTGAAAACTTTTCTCCAATCTTGCTCTTGAATGGATCTTCAACCTAGATCTACAAATCACACATAAAAGAGGGGAAAATGTTGTTAAATTGTTAGTGTATAGGGGTTTGCCTTGATCAAACCCCGTTTTGGTAATCAAACCTTGAAAAGAATAGAAATATAATCAAGGAATTTGATGAATGAACAAATATGAAATGTTGCAACTCACCAAACCATTAAACAAAAGGTTGTAATCTTGTAAGTAATGGCTAGCATGAATGTAGCTCTTGACTCTTGCTTGAATGATACAAATCTTGATTTGAAATCTTTCTTGAATCATAAGAACCCTGCATCACAAATGTTAGCTAAAAAATAAACACGATGCATGATGACTTCAGACATGATACTTGGTACTTGAATAATGCTCCAAAATAATTGATAATCACTCTTGAATGCTCTTGAATTACTAGAATGCTTGATCTCAAAAAGTGCTAGATGACTTGTAAACTTGCTAGGAGAAAATGAGGGAAATAACCTTGTATTTATACTTGTTTATACTAAATTTCCCAAAATTATAACACTACAAGCCGACATCAAATATAGGAGAATAAAATAATACCAATAATTTTAATTCAAATTAGGTCTAAGCTAAGCGGGACTCATATTCTAGTTGGGGCATATGAGTCCTAGTAGGCTAAGCTCAGGACACAAATTTCAAGAAATATTTAATTTTATGTTAAATTCAGATCTAGGTCCCAAAACTTAGGTGAGATCCATACGCCCAAGGTGGTGTATGAGTCCTAGATCGCTAAATTTGGGTCATACAATCTAAAATCATTAAATTCTGATTAGTCACTTGATGTATGTCGGGATTATCCTTGGAAAGATGCATTAATTAAGGCTTGTGGATGCAAAATAGGGTCAAATAAGGCATAAAGAAGCCCAATTTTTGTAGGGTGGGCCCAAACAAGTGTGAAAATATAAAGGAAAATTTTTTTCTACACTACATTTAGCCCCCACTTTAGTGAGAGGAGGAACTTGCTTCAAACTCATGAATACTAAAGTGGACAAAATCGCATTAAGAGAGGTTCGAGTGTACCAATGCTAGCAAGTTAGAATGACAACGAATAGGAGGGTTGTGCAAGCCACAAAATCAAGGTCATATGGAAAACTAACATATGCACAAAAGAACACACTTGTAAATAATGATATAAGGAGCAATAACAAGGCACAAGCATACAATGCCAAAGACAAAAGAGAAAGAAAAATAAATTGGGTGGATCAAGCTTCGACCATTTGTCCCGCATGTTGTCGATTAGATCTAAGTTGTTTGTCCAAGAAATTTTACAAGTGGAACACGATGTCCACCATGCAAACCAAACTCATGCTCACAAGGGCTAGTGGAACCTCAGGCCATGCACTAGGTGAGCCCCCATCGAGACGCATACGCACATGGTTGGTATGCGCTCACACAGACAAGCAAGTGGCTATGGGAAATTCACACCTAAGTTTGGCTCTAATACATACAACCATACTAAAGCTATACCTCCTGATAACTTTGATAAGGTGCTACACAATACGAGTAGCAGAATTCACGAGGCAAGGAAAGCTTCATATGCTTGACACCCATGAACAAACAAGATGGTTCCACAGGCAAGCAAAGTGTGTAATGCAAGGTGGCCATATAATAGATGTTGTAAATGAAAAATAGTGTAAGTTATGTTCAAAGGATTTTTTCTTAGTTCATGTAAGGTCTTAACTTAGGGAACATTGTGCCTAAAGTCTCCAAGAGAGGACCAATCAAAGAATAGAAGATTCACAACTTAGGGGATGTAGTACGTCGCATCAAGCCACTAAGAGGAATATAGTATGCTAAGAGAGATTGCATTGTTGAAGGACATCACACCCAACGTCACCACAAAGAGGACACATTGCATGAAGTAAGAAGACTACACAATGAAACATAAATTGAAATGCAAAAGAATAATGCTAATGTATGTCCCCACTATAAAGAAATTGCTAAACACCATGCTATGAGAAATTACTTTAAAGTAGAAAATGTTAAATCTAACAACAAAGAGGACATGAGAGCTTATTTGGAAAGCCCTATGCCAAGTCATATGCTTCCAAATAAAGTTGCGTCATGAAAAGGGGAGGAGGGGTTGCCCCCAAAATGAAACTCCAAACACATGAGGGATCCATGGATTCAAGGTCAATATGTATTTGCACTACAATGTCTTTTAGAGAGCTCATAACTACCATCATTCCCCAAATACTCATGGAATGGGAAGAATGATATAAAGAGAGCAAAAACAAAGAAAAACCTTTCGGGTCAACATGGAAGAGACCTAAATGTCTCAACGCCTTGCATCACCCCCAAAAGGAAAACATAGGACAAAGAAAAGGATAAAGGAAATGATTTTGGGTCAACATGGAAGAGACCTAAATGTCTTGATGCCTTGCATCATCCCCAAAAGGAAAACACAAGAAAATAAAAATTGTAAAAGTTTACGACATAGAGAAGAATGTAGATACAAATAGAGGTATGCCACAAAGAGATAGAAACATCGAGAAAAACAACACGGGGGATCCAATTACACACATGCAATCACACAAAAAATATGAAACAAAAAATAATGCAAAAGACTAGTAAGGCACAAGTGATTCAACCTATTAGTAGGTTGTCTACATCTCAATCATGTTCATCATATACAAAAGGAAAAAAACTAGCCAAGGGGAGAATAGCAAGTGTGGTATCAGGACAAGGCTATCTAATTCTTGTCCCCATTGAGTGTAAGACAAGAATGAGCCAATTTGGGTGATGGGAAAGAGCTCCTTGCATTTTGAAATGATTTACAATGAATGTAAAGCATGTAATAATGAGAATGTTGTGATCCTACAACTATTACATGACAAGGAGCAAAAGGAAATGCTTTAAGGAACTATTTCTATGATATCAAACTTTCTAAATATTTGATTTAAATCACAATAGTCATCAGTACTATGTCCAAGAACTCTATGGTATCGAAAATGTGGAACATTTGCATCTTTAGGATATAGTTTTGGATTTTCTCTCATTGATGGTAATGTTATAAGTCCTTGGCTTAGAAGTATATGTAAAGTTCTTTCAATTGCAGAAAACAGACAAGGGAATTATAATTTCTTTAATTTGTAAGGCCTTTGTTGATTGCTAGATTCATTAATTTCTTGAGTTATATGTCAAGGAGGAGGATCTAAGACAATCATGTCATCCCTATCATTGTTACAAGACATTGGTTGTTCTTTAGCAAGGAGGACACTTATGTCGGGAGGGGGATCTTGATATCCTAACCCTTTGGTATCTTCGGTTGGTATTTGTTCTAAGAGTTGATGAATTTCATGTTCACTTGTTGTATCACATCCTTGTTTGCTTAAGATCGTGAATCCTTTTCCATATGTCTCTTCTAGGTTGATTGATGTGTTTGTTACTTTGTTAACATAGGATGGTTTAATGTTTTCTTGACTAGAGGAACTAGGTTCACCTACTGTAGGGAACTTAGGCTCAGTTTGTGTTTCAGTTTCATGACCAAACATCTCAAGTGGTGGGATGATGGGAGATGTTGGTTTTTTAATTGAAGGGTAAAAGGATGCATTGGTCTTGAGGCTGTTAAGGCAATCATTTATGAAGTTTTTCATCCTATCATCATCTTCTCCAATGATGTAAACTTCACGAGGAGGACATGCATTAGGAGTTGGTTGAGCATGAGTGAGTTCAATTTCATTAGGGTCATTTCTAAAAGCAAAGCTTGACACATCCACTAATGATTTCAAGGACATCCAAAGCTTACCAAAGCACACATCCATGATGCAATGCAATGTAATAACCTAGAATGAAAGGTGCAAAAGTAATTTTAAGCAATGCAAAAAATAACCAAATAAAGCTATATGCAATAAAATGAACAAAACAAAAACTCAGAAAACTAAAATATATAACTAATAGCAACAAATAGAAACACAGAAACAAAGTTTTTAATGTTGACAAATGTAGTTTAAAATACGACATGAGACTAAATCGCCCAGAGGGGCATATGAATCCCGATCAAGGTTTTATAGGGGTTCAAACAGTGAATAACAATTACCACAAAATACCCAAAAAATAGGCAAAACAACCTATACTAGGACTAAATCACCTAGAGGGGCGTATGAGTCCTAGATTAAGGTTTTTGCATAAATTTTAGCAAATTATCAATGAATGTTAATTTTTCTATTTTGTATGATGTCTAGACTAAGTGCAATTATAGCTTTCAAATGAATTTCAATGATGCAAAATGCAAAAAATGCAACCTACATGCACTTTCACTAATGCAAGATTTAGAAACCCTAGATGCAAATTAACTAATGCAAGACCTAATGCAAAGTTAATGCAAGCTAGATCTAGGACTGTGATGCAATCCAAATTAGAAAATGAAATTTGCTAAAGGGCAGGTTCACTAAAATGAAATGTCGAAAAACTGTCACTCTATGTTTTAGGACATAAAATAACTAATTTTCTCCAAGTTTCATTTAAGGATGGCTAAGAGATCTCAATCAAGGGATGAAATGAGAGGAGGAGATCTGCAATAAGGTATCCTAGGGTGTCATAAAAGACTAAAGAGGGGTTCACCACCAAGCTAGAGCTTGGAAATACAAGAAATGTAAATGTTATGCAGGACTTGAATAAATGAACTAGAAATGAACTCAAACTAGAACAAATTGGAAAAGTACACAGGTGCACCTGGGAATTGTAGAGGCTTGAATGAAGGTCTGAAATCCTTGAAATATTTCTTTTTGATGCACACTTGGACTCATATGCCAGTAGGAGTGATTTAGTCCCAGTTTAGGGTTTTGAGTAGAAATCAAAATCTAGAATTGTTGATTCAGGATCTACAAAAAATGCCTAAAAATGTGTATATTGGAACTCATATGCCACAAGTCGTGATTTAGTCCCAGTATCAAGGTTGCTACAAAACTTTGATATCTTCTAGTGATCTTTTGTGACTTCCTTCCTATCAAATCTTCAAGTTTGAATCACTGAATTATGCCTTGTAGGTGACTTTTCGTGATCTTGCAAGTAAGGTGACAACTTTGCAACCTTGAAAACTTTTCTCCAATCTTTCTCTTCAATGGATCTTCAACCTAGATCTTTACACACATCAAAGAGAGGGAAAAATCTTATTTTGTTAGTGGATAGGGGTTTGCCTTGGTCAAACCCTATTTTGGTAATCAAACCTTGAAATGAATAGAAATATAATGAAGGAATGATGAATGAACAAATATGCAATGTTGCAACTCACCAAACCCTTGAATAAAAGGCTATAATATTGTAAGTAATGGCTAGCATGAATGTAGATCTTGACTTTTAAATGCTTGCTTGAATCATAAGAACCCTACATCACAAATGTTAGCTCAAAAACAAAGATGCATGATGACTTTGACATGATACTTGATACTTGAATAATGCTCCTAAATGCTTGATAATCACTCTTGAATGCTCTTGAATTGATAGAATGCTTGATCTCAAAAAGTGTTAGATCACTTGTAAACTTGCTAGGAGAAAATGAATGAAATAACCTTGCATTTATACTTGTTTATGCTAAATTTCCCAAAATTACAACACTACAAGCCCACATCAGATCTAAGAGAATAAAATCCTGCCAAGAATTTGAATTCCAATTAGGTCTAAGCTAAGTGGGACTCATACACCAGTTGGGGTGTATGAGTCCCAGTAGGCTAAGCTCAGGACACAAATTTCAAGAAATGTTTAATTTTATGTTAAATTCAGATCTATGTCTCAAAACTTAGGTGGGATCCATATGTCCAAGGTGGTGTATGAGTCCCAGATCACTAAATTTGGGCCATACAATCCAAAATTATTAAATTTTGATTTTTCACTTGATGTATGTTGGGATTATCCTTAGAATGATGCATTAATTAAGGCTTGTGGATGCAAAATAGGGTCAAATCAGGCATAAAAAAGCCTAATTTTAGTAGGGAGGAAAGGACAACATTTTTCTATACTTCAGTTAAATAGGTGATCTTATTTAGCTAATTAATTTATTTATTATATAGGTATGGGCTAGGCAATGTTGAAGTAAATTTTGCATGATCAATAAATTTATTACATGGCAATAGAGACAACAAAATTAAAATTGAGTTTTTCACTTAAATTTATGATAATATTTTCCATACTCCTATGTTCCTTGTAGTAGATGGGTCAGTGTAGGATCATGGGGTTCCAAACTAGGCCCTTAAGTGGCAATGAAAATTCAGAAAACAAAGTTAGGAAAATTGACATAAAAATTTGAATAAGTTATTAACATAATTTGAAAAATATGTAAGAACAATTTTTTTAGCAAATTGAATTTAGTTTCTAAGATATTAGTCCTCTTTTGGATAAAAGTAGATCTATATGGTGAAATTTTAAAATTTCAATATAGTAGTACTAAATTTTCAGGAAAAAATAGAAAAAGCAGGTGTATGTCTAACCAACCTAAGTACAAGAAAAAATAATCTTTTTTGAAACTTTCAATATAAGTAGAGAAAACATGCCTGAATGTGGCACCACATTTTTTTGTAATTTTTTCCAAGTAAATAACTAGTTATGAATTTTTTATTATTTTTAAAAAAAAATATTAAAACTTGTTTGTCTGACCACCATAACTTGGTCAAAAATTTATGAATTTTATTTTTATTTTTTTGATCCTATAATATGGGAAGCATTTTTTCAAATTCAAAAAATATTAAATCGTTTAAGAATTATAGATTTTTTCAATCAACCTATCAATCAAGACTTTAGTCAAAATGTAGGTAGAAAATTAATAATAATTATCTATTTAATTCCAAATAATTCATATCTTATATTGGTGGAAAGCTAACAATTTTATTAATAAACCCTTTTCGTTTCATCAAATTTGGATAAAAAAAGTCGTTAGCCACTTTTGGGTCATATCGCCACTTTTTGGACCCCCATGATCCTGCACTCACCCAAATTCAATGCTAATATATTTCTTGTGCAAATGCATGTTTCATGCCTACAAGTAAATTTTGACTATTATAAGGTATTACTGATGATGTAACTTATTTTTTCACATGTATCAATTCCTATAGGGTTGGATGCCAAGTTGTAATTACTATATATGCATGATTGTAAGATGTTGTATGGGTTAGTCCTTGAGCTAGTTTTCTAACTATACGTGTCATAAGTTTATCTAAGATATCAAATGATGAAAGAATACCTCTATTGGAATGAAGCATCCTCCATAAATCAGGATGAGGAATTACCAAGTGAATTTTTATTTGAAAATGAATGTCTGCATTGATAGTTAAATGCATAAAACTGAATTGATTACCATTAAGCATGCAAACAATATAAAGGATGAGAGGATGCATGTAGAACAGTTGAAAATTTGATATAACTGTGAGTAACTGGTTAATATAACTACCTCTATATGCCATTTCTAACAATGTGATACTAATTTGTCATTCGCTAACATTCCCCCCTTATTACATTGTTCTTGTATCTTAAAATCTCTTATTCACTTTTCCAAGGGACCCCCCTTAAGGCTTACATAACAAAACTTGGTTACAAAATGTATATACACATCTTTGTGAAGATCTTCCTTGAAGAAAAAAATCCTAAATCAGGAAGAGCTCCATCAAGCTGTCTCTTAACCCTCGTAAAGGTGTAGCCCCTAGCCGAATTCTTGAGTTCTTCCTCCCATGAACTCCCAAATCACAGGTTCCTTGAATTATTCGACAACAATCCATATTGTGCTCCATCAAGTTTTTTGATGACTCTTAGAAGGGTATAATCCGGATCACAACCTCGAGTGCTTGTTGGACAACCATCCATATTGAGCTCTACACCAAACCCCTTACTTATCTCCAAAAATCAAACTTCACAATATATGTATTCTTCAAATCTGTCAGCAACAACAAGGAAAATCGAAAAACTAAAGCCAAAAGTGCTTCTGATACAAAGCATCATCTCAAAGCGAGAAGCTAACTGAGAAGATGGAAATTCCTCCATCCTTTGGTGCCACCAGCCTCCAGTTTGATCTTGTTACACTTTATCCATTTAATATCTTAGATGAGTCTTTGGAGGCCTCATCAATAATAGCAAAGATGGCCCTGAAAGTCCAAGCATAGTTATTTGAAGATTCATTGGTAACATTGATAAAGTCATCTACAAGGTTCTCAACACTTGTTTTAATATTTATAAGTGCACTTTCCCAAGCATCGATAGTAAGAAGATAGACTACTTGACATCTTATAATATTCATAAAAATAATTTGAGTATCATCTTCTCTTGCATAACAACTTACCTCCAAGTTACCACTAATAAGAGATGCATTCAAATGACTAAATAACCATTCAAGAATCCTCATATATCACAAATTAATGATTAGTGGGTCCTCATCCTCTTGACCTTTGGATAACTCTCCTTCTTCCATACCTCACCAACATACCAATGCACAAAAACATACTTGGCATACATGAAAATAAACTTATCACTCCACATACAAATTCATAAAAACACTATTAAGAGGCATAATCAAGTCTGAATTCATCACTTAAAATTCCATAAAATTTACTTCATTGAGATAAATTTTCTACATTTGGCCGATCAATCTATCTTAAGAAACTGCCAAAAGAAAACTTTACTTGTAAACCCTTATATGCAGTATTCACGATATAAATGATTATTCAAACTGCTACCCTAGCTTTTACACATCTATTCAACATGCTTCTTCCAGACATTAATAAGGATTATGAGTCTAGTTTCAACGCAGGAGGCCCTACACTTGCAACCTCTCAAGCCATTTGCAACAGTTTACCAACGTCTCTAAACATGGCCGAAAAGCTTATCCCAAGTAATATTTTTCACCAAACCGGGATAAACCGAATACAAACTGTTTGATCTGAGATGCCTTATTTCAAATGAGTTGCTCGTGATTGGTATGGAACTAATATGCTTGAAAATATAATCTCCAAACTATAATCAACTAGACTACTCCACTTAACTTCTTTTTATGCAAATTCTGATAAAACCATCACACACCAACAACTTTCAAAGCATTTGAATCACCACTTTTGATCATTTTGGCCGCCATGCCTCCACTCTGCTCTTCAAGGTGGCAAGAATATATAACCTGTACCCTCATGTACCTTTCTGAAACTCAAATGCCATCCACGTTGGACAGAGATGAGAGACGTTGTTGGTTTACTATCCAATCGAGCAGCCAACAACATCATACTCCAGCCGGCAACAACATACTCTCATCGCTCTAAGCTTTACACGCACAGATCTCTGCTTCCATTAACATCTCTGATCATCGCTTTAACCTTCACACGCGCAGATCTCTGCTTCCATTAACGTTTGCATGACTCAAGCGCTTTTGCCATCATCCGCTCTGATACCATATGACAGTTAAATGCATAACACTGAATTGATTACCACTAAGCATGCAATCAGGTTCTAGGAAAATTCACTGTTAGCAATTCACTGACTGAAAATTCACCATCATGAAAAATTCACTCACTCCACCGTCAAGTAAAATTCACCCCAACAATTCACTAAGCGGAAAATTAATTACATTAATATTTTTTAATATATATTTCAAAAAAATTGATTTGATTAAAAATATTAATGCGGTTAATTTGAATTGTTGGCGGTGAATTTTACTTGGCAGTGAATTTTCCACGGTGGCGAATTGCCGGCAGTGAATTTTCCGTCGGTGAATTGTTGGCAAATTCGTATGCCATGGAAACAATATAAAGGATGAGAGGATGCGTGGTTGAACAATTGATATAACCCCGAGTAGCCGTATGCCGTGGAAACAATATAAAGGATAAGAAGATGCGTGGTTGAACAGTTGTTATAACCTTGAGTAACCGGTTAATATAATTGCCTCTGTTTGCCATCCCTAACAATGTGATACTAATTTGCCATTCGTCAACATCCATAATAGTGTTGGGATGTGAAGTCCCGTGAAACTATTTGTTATTGTCTTCATCCTAAAAGTTCCAATGCAAACAGAATTGGTTCCAACGTAAACAAATTCTGGTAATGTCCTGTTAAAAATGGATGATTCTCCTTTTGTGCTCCAGCTAATCACTCGGTTAGTGGTGTTGTAGAGTCCATTATAAATTGGACTACTTGTAATGCAAAAGAAGGGAACATGCTGTGAATAATAAAATATTCCCCTGCTTTCCCGTGGACGTAGGCACATTGCTGAACCACGTAAAATATCTTGTTTTCTCTCTCTGTTCAGTTTTCTTTTGCATCGATTAAATCTGTGTTATTAATCTAAAAAATGATGTGAATCATGTAATATTCTAACAACTGGTATCAGAGCGGGAGAAGATCGTGGGGTCAATTTTTCCTTATTGTAGTTGAGACTGCTATCATTAGTCTCTCGTATAGATTGCTGGAATGAGTGATGAGGTCGCTATTGCTGTGTCATGTTCGTTCACTCCATTCATTGCAGATCCGCATTATTTATCGGAGAGTTCGATGTGATTGAGCTTCTACTTGCTTGATCGATACTTATGTTGGCATGTGCCTCATATTATTTGCAGGCGGTTTGATTTGCGGGGCTGTAGGTTGACATTAGCCACCAAAGGGAGGTCTTTATCGAGGTCTATTTCCAAGGCCAGCCTGGCACTATGGTCGTGGAGTCTTACGTTGTTAAGGTTCCTGATGGGAACACAAAGGAGGGTACTTGCCTGTTTATTGACACTATTGTCAAGTGTAACCTGCACTCGCTCGCACAAATCTCACAGCGCCTCAAGACGCATCATAATGGCTGCTAGTTGCTATGCCGATCAAGGGATTGAGTCCTGGGACTATTCTTTTTCTTTTCTGTTTTCGTTTTCGGTGTGGTCTTTTTAGTTGTACAGAAATGGTCCCGGGTGCGAGGGACTTGCAGCTGATAGGCATTTTGAAAGACGATGGAGTCTAGAAACGGCTCCCCTCTTGGGATCTTCTTCTTCTGACGGGAGTCTAGTAGCAGATTGGGGTCTGGTGAAAATGATCGACAATGCAGCTATAATTGTTCGGTTTGTGGTGAAGGACCGGACCTGGGCAGTACAGTGAAGAATCTGGGAAGCAGAAATGGTGCGTAACAGATTCGTCTCTTATGAGGAGTGGTTCTATGGTGCCGTGCATGTGTTTTGTGTGGCTGGAGTTTTTGCAGTCGCCCGATCTGAAGCCAGAGGAGCGGGGGTTGCAGCTAATCCAGCTTTTGGGTGTGTGTGCCAGCCATGTGTCTGTGGGGAATATGGAGCAGACCAACCTGTGCATGAAGCAGATCTCGTATCTGGCGTCGCTGACAGGCGATCCAATGCAGCGGTTGGCCGCCTATTTCATAGAAGGATTGGCGGCTAGAATAACAAAGGCCTGGCTTGGTTTGCACAGGGCTCTCAATTCCACCCAACTGGCGTCCATTGTGGAGCTGGTTTCGGCGAGGCAGGTGTTCTATAACCTGTTTCCTTACTTCAGGTTTGCAATGGAGGCGGTGAATCTGATGATTTTAGAGGCCATGCAAGGGGAGAAAGTGGTATCCTGGACTATCAATCGAGCGCAGTCCTCCCATCGAGGAATATATTGAAGCGGGTGTGATCCCATGTTAGCTAAGTCGCAGCGATGAGGTGATTGACGTGCAACGAATTGGAGCTCTATGAGCATGGTAAGGCTTACAATGGTCTGGATGAGAAGCAAGAGAGATTTAAGATATTTAAGGACAATTTGTTGTTTATCAATCAACACAATATGGAGAATGGGGCCACCTTCAAATTGGGTCTGAACAAGTTTGTAGATCTGAGCCATGAGGAATTCAAGGCTATGTATTTGGGTGTTAAGCCCGATGCTAAAAAGAGGCTTTCTAGGTCTCCCAGCCCTCGATATCAGTACAATGATGGGGAATCCTTGCCCGACTCTGTTGATTGGAAAGAGAAGGGAGCTGTGACTTAAGTTAAGGACCAGGGGTCTTGTGGAAGTTGCTGGGCCTTCTCAACTATTGCTGTCGTGGAGGGCATAGATCAAATTGTGACCAAGGATTTTGATTTCACTATTCGGGCAAGAACTGGTTGGACTTGTAGCATGCTTATATTATGATACCATCGATAGATTGGTATCAGGTTTCAGTGGCAAGAGTTATGTTGTTGTCAGGTGATGGTTATCTTCATGTGATTGGAGATGTTGGTTCTTGTTTACAGGATGTTTGTTATTGTGCCATGGTGGACTCTTGATTATAGATTAGAGTGTTTGACATGATAGAGGTTCTCTTGATACAGGGTATGCTCTTTGGAGCATGTGGTCTTCCTTTGTGGAGATGCTAGATCACGGTGTCGTGTTGTGTTCCCAGGTTATGCAGATGTGCAGTGGGAGTTTTGATAGTGGTCTTGTTGGTGCTCTTGGTATTGAGTACTTTGGTCATTTGCTTGGAGAGCTTCATGATGGTGTAGTGTTGTTTTTGGAGCTTAGCCTGGTTTGATCATGGAGGTACTTTTGTATACTTGGAAACTTTGGATTAGGCTGGAGTTCTCTTGGGGTTAGAGAACATTTTTTGAGACGCTCATTGTTGTAGCGGAGATGGCTAAAATGGTAGTGGTGGCCTATGGTTGAGTCACCCTTGTTAAAGAAGTTTTTGGTGCCACTTGTGATGGTGCCTTGTTGACTGGAATGTTAACAAAGTGATGCAAGTAATGCACTCATTCCAGGTATGCATTCTTCCAGACATTGTTCATGCAGTGGGAGGATTGAGCAATTCGACGGATGCATTGATAAAGAAAGTATAATGGGAGAAGTTTGTGCATGTGTGCAGCTAGAATGTTAACGAAGCAATGCGGTGAATACACTCATTCTAGTTGTGATGGAGGTCTTGGTGTTTGACTTTCAAGATGAAATTGGATTTCTCTCGGTATTGTCAAGATGTGACAATGGGAGAGAAGTAAGGGAATGTTTGATTTGTTCACAACTTAGTTTGGACTTCAAGTGGGATATTGTTGGGATGTGAAGTCCCATGAAACTATTTGTTATTGTCTTCATCCTAAAAGTTCCAATGCAAATAGAATTGGTTCCAACGTAAACAAATTCTGGTAATGTCCTGTTAAAAATGGACAATTCTCCTTTTGTGCTCTAGCTAATCACTCGGTTAGTGGTGTTGTAGAGTCCATTATAAATTGGACTACTTGTAATGAAAAATAAGCAAATGTGCTATAAATAATAAAATATTCCCCTGCTTTCCCGTGGACGTAGGCACATTACCGAACCACGTTTAAAATATCTTGTTTTCTTTCTCTGTTTAGTTTTCTTTTTCATTGATTAAATCTGTGTTATTAATCTAAAAAATGATGTGAATCATGTAATATTCTAACAAATAGGTTATACCATTTCAAGGGATACTTTGATCCTCACTACTAGTTCCTAATTTTTATAGTTACTAGCCTAAATGTAATAGGATTAGATATATGAATGCTAACATCCCAATGTATTGCAAATAATTTTGTATTTTTTATTACCCCTTTCATGTGGAATGTATTGATTTGTGTTGTATTATTGAAGTATGCTTAGTTGTAGGTTCTCTTAACCCTTTAGCTTTGATGCATATGCAATCTTCTTTATATTGTTAATTTACATGTATGTTATCATTTTTTGAGAGCCATGTCTTAGTTGTCCAATTGAGTAGGCATTAGTCTAGATGGTGAAAAATCAATATGTTTCATTATAATTATTTCTTCTCAAAATTTTAAGAATGATTCTTAAGTTTCTCCATAGTTTTATGATGCATTAATGTAACTTATGCATTATCTTATACAAGATATAACTAGTGAATTAGTAGAGGATTATGGTTGTATGTCTTCGTCATGTGCAAATATGTATGCTTGATTAAAGAATTTCAATTGTAGGGGTATAACAGTATTGCTTTTTTTTCATGTGTAAGAATGCATTTATCTACTTATTGGAGGCCTTGTAGGTATTTCATGTCCCTTTTTCTAAAATTATTTAAAGGGAATTTGGAAGACTATTCCTTTATTTCCCATGGGCTAAGGGGAATAAACTTAGTGAAATAATATTATATTAATATTTTAACTTTGTTCAATTGAAATATTTTAAAATGGAATAAGAGAATATCCTTTAATAATTTTAGAGGAAGAGAAATATGTAAAGATTTAAATTGTTCACAATTCAATCAAAAGAAGATATTTAAATTAAAAGTTGAAAGTGAGAAAGGGCGTGAAGAATAACCTAATCAAAAGTGAGATAAGATTCACTTGAATTTAAAATAAATGTCAATAATATTTTAATTCTCTAAATAGAAAAAAGCTAGAAGCCCGTTTTATGTCGAATACAATTTAAAACTATTGATCCACAAAACCATTTAATATTATAAGCAAGAGATGTTTATAAAAAAATATCACTAGTTAATAATGGAAGAGTTGTAGAAACTAAAACTCCATTAAATAGTAATAAAATGAATTGTGTTATGCTATCTAATGGCATGAAACACAACAAATTTATATGAAACTATTAGAATTAAAATAATTTACCTTTGTTTAACTTATTCTTATCTCTCCCTTGTGAGAAGGTTGTGGACAAACACAAGATGGATAAAGAATGATCTAAGTATATCACAATTTTGCACTCCAAATATTTGAAAACTTAATTATATCACTTGTAATACATAGAAAATAATACATAGAAAAGATGTAGTAATATTCTATTACTAGATCAATATAGATCACTAAGAAATTCTATGAAATACTAAGATATCATTGAATGAGGATAGATGATGGATCAAGAAGTGAAGTGTGATCTAAAACGATGAAAATGGTTCCAACACAATCAAATTCAAAACAAACATAACTTGTTATCATCAGGGGATGGATGAGTGACGAAATGCTTCAATGACTACGCCGTCGTGACAGAAGCGGATTTGCAAAGTTGTGTCATGTCATGAATAAACTTGTTCAAGTTCAGAAAAGAAGAACCACCCTCCGCAACCGCTTTAAATGCCGCCTCCTTCAACTCCATGCTTCTTTTTCTCAGCTTCTCCGCTTCCGGACCCTCCATCAGTGTCCTCACGCCTTTCTCTATCTCCTCCCTCTTAACCACCAGATTTTCATCAACGTGCACACCCTCCAACTCCATGCCAATCTTCCACACATCCTTGCATAAGCGGCAGTCGAGAAATTGGTCAGCAAAATACGGCCATCCAAGCATTGGAACGCCCATGCTCATGCTCTCCACACAAGAGTTCCACCCGCTGTGGGTAAGAAACCCTCCTACGGAAGGGTGGGACAACACCTTCAGCTGAGGCGCCCATTTCACAATCACTCCCCGATCCTTGGTCCTTTCTACAAAACCCTCCGGGAGAGTGGCGGGCTTGCCTCCCATAATATCCATTCGTAGCACCCACAGAAAGGGATGCTCGCTTTTCTCCAATCCCACCGCCAACTCCTCCAGCTGGTCGTTCGATTTGAGGGCCATGCTGCCAAAGGAAACGTATATCACAGAACTTGGCTCTTGGGCGTCGAGCCATTCAAGACAGCTCTCGTCCGGCCGCTCCGACATACTCACGAGGCCATTCAAATCTCTTCCTTCCATGAAATTGGGAAGAACTACAGGCCCTACTGCTAAAGCAGGACAACCATTACAGGACAGTGCTCTCACCGTCTCAGGGGCCTCCACCTCATCGAACGTATTGACCAGCACAGTCTGCCTGATTTTGAATTGCCGACTCACGCAGACTCCACTGGAATAAAACGTCCGACGTGTCGGCAGCGCGGTAGAAGGAAAACAGATCGCTCGGGAACAGAGGCGGAAGATTACCAGGCAAACAAGTGATCAATTTATCCCCCCTCTTCAAATCCTCCGCTGCAATTATAAGCGTTCAGTTATTACAAACATTATTGAGCAATCAAAATAAAATTGACGATCACTATTTTTATACCTTTGACAGGAATATGTCCGCGGGAGAGGAGTATATTGGCGTTGGACTGAGCAATAGAAGAGGCAGTGGACATTGTCCAGAAAATGACTCGGGGCACTCCAAGCTTGCTGGCCATTTCGTGAGTGCAAGACAAGAAAATTTCCGTTATAATGCAGGTGATGGGAGGAGATCCATCCGATAAGCTGCACAGCAAATGATGCTCCAAGACGGGGCCAAGCTTTTCCATTTCAATTATGAACTCGGTAAGATTGGAGAGACGACCGTGATCAGGTGGCAACCCATCTGGAAAGGTAAGAAACTTGAAGGTGGAGGTGGATAATTCAGCAGCTAATGCTGTTGACATGCGGTTGTGGCTCCACTCCGTGTTGACGAAAGTGATAAAAACTCCTCTTGAAGAGAGCAGGCGAGCAAAATTGATAAGAGGATTGATACTGCCTTGCGCACTAGGGTAAGGAATCACTACTGCGTGCAGAGTATTCATCTTCTTGGCTTGGAATTGCTTGGTATCGGTTGAGTCCGTCCTTGGTATATATAAAAACAGACCAGATATGTGGTGGATGGATTCAAGTAAACAAAATTACCGAACAATCAACTAGAAAGGTAGAAGAGTAGTTGAATACTCATAATTGATTGAAGATTTGGACGTCGTTAGAGTTTGTTTTAATATATGAGTAGTTGAACACTCATAATTGATCGAGATTTGGATGACGTTGAGAGTTTGTTTTAATATGCGAGTGGAGGTTTTTAATATAAATTTCCTTACAATATATTAAGATTAAAAAGTTTATATTATTCTTTAGTCTTTTAAAGAATACAGACTTACTTTTCATCAGTAAAGTCATTGAATAAGTTAGATTATAAAATTGATATAATGGGCAACACTAATTAATTTTATATAGAAAATCATTGTCAGGACTGTTTCACGTTGTGGAAAGTTTCGTGAGTTATTGAATAATTTAGATAATAAAATTGATAATAATGGGCAACACTAATTAATTAACGTGAATGAATTATTGGTCGTGAAGTTTCATGAGTTTGTTTGCTCTTTTGTTTTGTTTTATTTTTAAATTATAAGTATTCATTTAATTTGGTAAATAAAAAATGTGGTTTTTAAAATGTATAGTTTAAAATTTATTTGATAATGGTATGGTATGATTGTTTAAATGTGGTGTTGTTGTTGTTATTAGTTGATAGGCTATTTTGTTTGAAGTTTTCGTCGGGAATTTCGTCAACCCAGTCGTGAATTAGATTTGCCGGCTTTGAGGGTGTCCTGGCCGGTGGGGAGGTCACTGGGTTTTTTGCTAGTGACGTGGACCTTGGAAATTACGTGGGTTGGCGGTGGTGAAGGTGGCGTCCTCGAAACGCGAAAGGTAAATGGTAAGTGTTTGCTCGCGTGAGGGTTAATGCATTTTGTCGTTGTTGTATGATGGGGGTGGGCGAAGTAAATGCGGTCGAACGAAGTAAATGCAATATTGAATGTAGTAGTGTGGGAAAGTATGCTTTGATTAAGTTGCATTGTCGAAACAACCATTGTGGTGTTGGTTTCATAGCAAACGGTTGTAAAAATTGTTGCCTTCGGCTTTGTCACTAGTTTGATAGCAGACTATTTGGAAACCGTTTTATGCCACATTGAAAACTATTGTTTTCCGAAATCTGTAAGTCGTTTTACATGGGTAGTTTGCATAGATGGTTAATTTATTGTTGATGTGTTCTTGTTATATGTTTGTATCTTTGGCATTATACCCATTTTGGAGATTTGAAAGCGATTATTGTTCTTTATGGATGGAGAAATTGCAATTAAATCTTCTTTCTTTGGTCAAAAAATATGGTTAGGGTTAGTAATTTGTATGTTATTGGTCTATTGTTTTGGTTATCTGTGTGTATTTTTGGCATTGTAGCCATTATCATAAGAACAATTGTAGTTATTTGTGTGTAGGGTTTACGGTTGTATGAAAGCATTAACATATTGGAGATAAAATTACTTTGGTGGTTGTTCAATGTTATTCTAAGAGGTCTTTTACATTTTCTCTATTTGTGTATAATATTTAGTTGCAAGTGATGTGGCTCGAATTTTCAATGAAGCTTGTGGGGTTATACTAATTTTTGCGTGGGTGTTTTGCATATATGATAAATTTATTGTTAATGTCTTCTTGTTATATGTTTCTATTTTTGGCGTTATACCCATTTTGGAGACTTCAAAGAGATTATCGCTCTTTGCGGGTGGAGAAATTGCAGTGCCAGGTGATGTAGTTCAAATTTTAAATGAAGTGTGTGGGGTTGTACTCATTTTCCACATATTATTTCTATGTATTGGGTTTAGGAGCTCTATTTAATGTGGAAATTTGGGAAAATTGCAGTTAAATCTTCTTTCTTTCATCAAAAAAATATGGTTGGGGTTAGTAATTTTTTTGGTCGTTGTTTATTGTTTTAGTCATGGTTGTGCATGTTTGGCTTTATATCGGTTACCATAGGAGCAATTGTAGTTAAATCTTGTTTCTTTCGTTGTTGCTCTATTGTTTTGGTTATCTGTGTGTATCTTTAGCGTTGCAGCCATTGCCATAGGAGCAATTGTAGTTATCTGTGTGTAGGGTTTAGGGTTGTATGAAAGCATTAACATATTGGGGATAAAATTACTTTGGTGGCTGTTCAGTTTTATTCTAATAGCTCTTTTACGATATCTCTATTTGTGTATAATATTTAGTGCTAGGTGATGTAGCTCGAATTTTCAATGAAGCTTGTGGGGTTATACTGATTTTTACATGGGTGTTTTGCATAGATGATTAATTTATTGTTAATGTCTTACTGTTATATGTTTCTATCTTTGGCGTTATACCCATTTTGGAGACTTCAAAGAGATTATCATTGTTTATGGGTGGAGAAATTCTAGTTAAATCTTCTTTCTTTTGTCAAAAAAATATGCTTAGGGTTACTATTTTTTGGCTGTTGAGTGTTATTCTAATAACTCTTTTACAATTTCTCTATTTTTTTTATAATATTTAGTGCCAGGTGATGTAGCTTGAATTTTCAATGAAGTGTGTGGGGTTGTGCTGATTTTGCATAGATTATTGCTACATATTGGCTTTAGGAGCTGTATTTAATGTGGCTTGGGGAAATTGCAATTAAATCTTCTTTCTTTCGTCAAAAAAATATGGTTGGGCTCAATAATTTTTGTGGCCCTTGTTTATTGTTTGTAAGTATGGTTGTGGATCTTTGACTTTATACCCATTACCATAGGAGCAATTGTGGTTAAATCTTCTTTCATTCATCAAAAAATATGGTTATGGTTAGTAATTTTGTTTTGCTTGGGTTATTGTTTTGGTTATCTGTGTGCATTTTTGGTGTTATACCGATTAACATAGGAGCTACATTGTTTGGCATTAAATATTATAGACAAAATATTTATGCAAAATATCCAAATAGGTCTTTGGCTGGGTTTCTTTTTGTGGTGATGTGGACCTTGGTAATTGTCTAGGGTGGTAGAATGGAGCTAGTGTGCTCCCCACGTGAAATCTGTAGTAAATATTATAGACAAAATAGGGAAATTGTAAACAAACTATTAGGAAAAGACTTAATAATCATAGGTAGCACCAGAGCTGCCCTGTCTGGCAGGCTATGTGTTTCAAGTCTACGGTGGGATTTCTATCAGTCTAGTTGTGAATTGGATTTTCTCGTGCAAGAGATGCACATGCCATAGAGAAATAGGAAAATTGTAAAAGAACTATTATAAGAACACTCAAGAACCACAGAAAATAAGAGAATATTGAAACCCAACATTAAATAGACCTTTGAAACAAGAGAAAAGAATATCATAAAACATATTCAAATACATGTATGCATGTTTTGTTAATAGTTCTGCTACAATTTCCCTATTTCTCTATAATAGTAAATGGGAGATTATGTAGCTCGTCTTATACAATTACTCTATTTGTTACCACACTACAACTTTGTCCTGGTTTCAATTTCCTATGTTTCTATGTGTTTTTGTAGCTCTTTTAAGGTTCTTCTTAATGTGGGTTTTCAGTCATCTCTTGTTTACTTGACAACTGGTTCTTTATGATAATACCTACTTTCTTTAGGTTATGAAAATAATTATATGATGTGATGCTAAATCTTTTTATGTAAAAAAGACCTTGCCCATTTCTTTGAGCCTATACAAAGATAAGAAAATTTGAAATATATTGATACAAGATTCAAGCTATATCCTTTGTTGGTAAATATTGAAGGAAAATAGAGAATTATATAAAAGGTATTAGAACTTACGATGAAAATTATCTATAGGCATCTCTACCTGTAATTCTATAACTATCTAGACAAGTAGTAACAACAATTTTTATGTAACAATTGGTTTGTCAATTGAAAATTCAAGCTGCATAGTTAATGTCTTTCTAATAGCTCTTTTATACTTTCAGTATTTGTCTATAATATTTAGTGGCAAATAATGTGGCTTGAATTTTGAATTGACAAGTGAATTGTTATATAGATTGGTTTAGGTACGATGTAATTTGAAATGGTTGTTTCGACAACACAATTTAATCAATATACTTTCTCACACATTTTGCAGCACAACAATGTTAAAACCCTCCAACCTACTATTGAAAGGAACAATAAGCAGAGACCAAAAGGCATGAACAATAAATTATTCAATTATGCAAAATAACCATGTAAAACATACATATATATATATATAAATGTAAATATATAGACATATATATAAATGTATATATACATATATACATATACATGCATATATACTTGTATAGATATACACATATATATACATATAAATATATATATCTATATATACACACATGTGTATATATATGAAATTAGTTTGGTAGTTGTTACATAGTAAATGTCTTTCTAATAGCTCTTTCATACTTTCGATATTTGTCTATAATATTTAGTGGAAAATAATGTGGCTTGAATTTTGAATTGACAAGTGAACTATTATATAGATTGGTTCAGGTATGATATAATTTTATGTTTGCCCTAGTTTTATATTTATTAGACCTGGAAGAACATCTATATTTATTTTTTCATTGAATAGGCGCAATGAAGGAAAATGCACATCATTATAGCAAATAAATAGAATGATTAAGAAAAATATATTTTTATGTGTTCGAAAAGATTAATGCATGTCTACTTCCACATCTATATTGTTTACTAGTGTCCGCCATATGTGTATACACCTAAAGGCCAATAAAACTGGAAACACAAACAACAAAGCATACATGGTGTGCCTTTCTATTTCTAAGAATCCTAAAATGATAGGAACTAGGATTGGATTTGTTTCCTAATAGCTCTTCTGTAATTTCTCTATTTGTCTATAACATTTAACATTTAGTGGCAGGGAATGTACCTTGGATTCTTAATTAAGTATCTCTCTGTCTCTCTGTCTCTTTGTCTCTCTATATATATACATGTATGTATGTATGTATGTATATATACATGTGTATATATATGTATATATGCATAATATGCATGTATGTTTTACTAGTAGTTCTGTTACAATTTCCCCATTTCTTTATAATACTGAATGCCAGATAATGTAGCTCCTCTTATACAATTACTCTATTTGTTAGTAGACTACAAAGAACATGGGCACCAAAGTAAAATCAAAACCATGGTAGGTCAATGAATGTGCAATTCTATATATGCAAATACAAGAATAAATTACGTAGGCATTGACAATCTACAACATCCTCTTTGTAAGGATATATATATATATATATGTATATGTATATGTATATATGTATATGTATATATATATGTACATATATACATACATACATACATATATTATATATATATAGGAACTTACAAAGATCAAGTGGTGTGTGATGTCATGCCCATGAGTGTTTGTCACATTCTTCTTGGGAGACCTTGGCAATATGATAGGAAGGCTATGCATGATGAGAGGCATAATAATTACACTTATGAAAAAGATGGAGAAAGCATACTCTTACACCCCTGAAAGAACATGTTGTTGCTAAAGCAAGCTCAAAAGTGCTGCTAATGAGTGGTGAAGAGTTCTTACACCAAATGAAGAAGGAAGAGGTAAACATTGCTTTGATAGGAAAGCCTAAAAGTGTAGTCACTAGCACAAAGTTTATTGATTTTCCCTAAGAAATTCAAGATATGTTGGATGAGTATGTAGACATTCTAGTGTATGATCTACCTAATGATTTACCTCCATTGAGAAGCATCAACCATCATATAGACTTGATTCCAAGAGAAAACCTTCCAAATAAGGCAACTTACATGATGACTCCAAAGGAGAATGAAGAAATCAAGAAATAGGTGCAAGAATTGTTGGAGAAAGGATTGATAAGGGAAAGTTTAAGTCCTTGTGTTGTTCTAATAGTTTTGAGTCCTAAGAAGGATGGAGGTTGGGGAATGTGTACAAATTCTAGAGAAATCAACAAAATTACTAGTATCAGGTATAGATTCCCTTTGCCAAGAATTGATGATTTGTTGGATTGTTTGAGTGGAGCTAAGTATTTTTCTATGATAGAATTGAAAAGTGACTATCATCAAATTTGAATTAGAGAGGGTGATGAGTGGAATACAACCTTTAAGACAAATGATGGGCTCTATGAATGGTTAGTTATGCTATTTGGCTTAGCCAACGCTCCAAGTACTTTCACGAGGCTTATAAATGAGGTGCTTAAATCTTTCACAAGTAAGTTTGTTATAGTATATTTGGATGATATCTTGGTATATAGTCAATTAAAGGAAAAGCATATTAAGAATTTAAGGATAGTATTAGAAAAGTTGTATGAAGAGAATCTACTAATCAATCTCACAAGAAGGATTGAAGGTGGAGAAGGAAAAGATAAAGGCAATCATTGAATGGTCTACTCCTAAGAGTATTTTTGAGGTAAGAATTTTTCATGGTTTGGCTAGCTTCTATAGAAAATTCATAAGAAATTTTAGTGGGATTTGTGCTCCAATAGTAGATACAATTAAAGGAGATAAGAAGGCATTCCATTAGACCGAGGTTGCTAATAAGAGTTTTCAAATGCTTAAGAAGAAGATAATAAAGGAACCAATCTTTTCTTTACCTGATTTTACCAAGCTTTTTCAAGTTAAATGTGATGTTAGTGGGACTGTTATAGGTGTTGTTTTGAGCCAAGATGGAAAGCCTATTGCTTACTTTAGTGAAAAACTCAATGATGCAAGGAAGAGGTGTATTTAGCTTATGACCGGGAGTTCTATGATATCATACAAGCTTTGTAGAAATGGAGGCATTATCTCATGCCTAAAGAGTTTGTTTTGTTCATAGATAATCATGCTTTACAATTTATAAGTAGTCAACATAAGTTGAGTCAAAGGAATGTTAAATGGATTGATTTTTTGCAAAGTTTTACTTTTGTTATCAAGCATAAGAGTGGTCAATCTAAAAAAAAATTGAATGCTTTGAGTAGGAGTTTGATCATGCAGGAGTCTCAAGTGAGCATATTGGGATTTGAAGACTTGAAAGAGATGTACAAGGAAGATGTAGAATTCAAGGAGGCATATGAAGCATGTGAGAATCCTCTTAGCATGGATATAAGTCCTTGGATGGATTTCATGATACAAGAGGGTCTTTTGTCCAAGGGTAAGCAACTTTGCATTCCCATAAGCTCCATGAGAGATAAATTATTGAATGAAAAACATATTGGTAGTTTGGTAGGGCATTTTGGAGAGAATAAGAAATTAGCTCAATTGAGTGCACACTATTATTGGCTAGGTATGAACAATGATGTTAAGAGGTTTTTGGAGAGGTGTAAAGTGTGCCAACATGCCAAAGGGAGCATCCAAAATGCAAGTTTGTATTAGCCATTGCCAATCCCTAATAGCCCTGGGATTCAATAAATATGGACTTTGTACTTGGTCTACCAAGAACTCAATAGGGGCGGGTGCTGTCATAATAGTGGTTTACAATTCCTGAGAGGAATGAATTTTAGCTGAAATCACATATTTTTAGAAAATATAATGATTTAAGCCTTAAAAAGTTCCATTTTAAGGATTCCAATTGAATAGGGTTTTATCAAATCACCTTAGATCAAACCCCCTTGGATAGAACCTCACTAGTTTTAAACCATACCTATAAATGCGTCTCCTTTACACCTATCAAAATGCTGATAAAAAATCACTTTTGATTTAGATTTTGGGGGATCAAATGAATTCATTTAAAATTTATTTGAAATGATTATGGTATTCCTTAGAACAAGATATCCAATGAATATAATTTTAATATGTTTTGGTTTTGTTATGTATTTGTTTTTAAGTTTTATTAAACATAGGTTTTTCATCGAAAATGAATTTATTTGTTCTTCACATGTGGAAAAATAGAAGATTATCAAAAAATAAAATAAAAATATGATTGCACTAGATATTGAAGTCCTTGATCCAACAAAAAAAATAAAAATAAAATTTTGACATACACAAAAAAGTTACGCGTTATACAAATGTGTGTCTAAATTGTAATTCATTTGACTTTGAAACTTGATTAAGGAAAAATATTCAATAAAAAACTATCTAACCAAGTGGAAGCACTAGATATCAGAGTTACAAATCTAAATTTGAAAGAATTATAATTTTATCCTTCATGGAAAAAAAGTTATCGTTATCTGGTAAGGTCACTTTTTAAAAATATTGTTTTCTGAAAAAATATTTTCGTGGGAGATGGAAAAAGAACTGCAATTTGATTCCAAAAATTTTGAAAAATTATTTTTAGAATCTACAGACAAAATTTGATGAGACTCTAGTTTGCACCATCTTCAAATTCCTCACAGTTTAGCCACTATAGGTGCCCGAATGTGAAGATTTAGTTAAAAATAATAATTTCAGTGTCCAGTTTGGCCAAAAATTGTAAACCACTATTATGGGATCACCCGCATGATTCAATCTTTCTGGTAGTTTATAGGTTTTATAAGATTTCTCATTTCATTCCATGTACAAAAACAAGTATGCTACTAACATTATCAAATTTTTTTTCAAGGAGATAGTTAGATTAAATGGACTTCCTAGGAGAATTGTCTGTGATAGAGACACTAAATTTGTAGGACACTTTTGGAGGACTTTATGGAATAAGTTGGGCACCAATTTGAGTTTCAATTCAGCTTACCATCCTTAGATTGATGGTCAAACAAAAGTAGTCAACAAGACCCTTTGAAACTTCTTATGGAGCTTGGTGAGTATGCATCTGAAATAGTAGGATTCAGTGCTTGCATAAGCAGAATTTGCATGCAATGACTCACCTAGAAGAAGTATAGATATGTGTCCTTTTAAAAAAATGTATGGTATGCATCCTAGAGGAGTGTATGAGCTAGGAAGTTTGGGTAAAATAGAGATGAGAAGTGCTGATGGTGAAGAATTTGCAAGTGTAATGCAAGACTTGCATGAACATGTGAGGAAGAAGCTTGAAACTTGAACGCCATAAAGTACAAGAGGGGAGATGATAAGAAAAGGAAGGTTATTTTTAATGTTGGTTATCTTGTTCTTGCTCATCTCAAAAAGTAAAAGTTTCCAAAGGGTGAGTACAACAAGTTGAAAATAAAGAAAATTTATCCTTGTAAGGTTCTAAGGAGGTTTTCAAGCAATGCATATGAGATAGAACTCCCAAAAGGAATTGGAATTCTCCTATCTTCAATGTTGCAGATCTATACCCTTACAAAGGTGAAGAACAAACAGTCCAAGTGCCTGAAATAGGTGAAGATCAAATCATTAAGTGGGAGCAGCAGTTTCCCAAGGAGATACCAAAGCAACTTGAGGCAATTTTGGACAAGAAGGTGGCCAAAAAAATAAGGGACAAAGAATACTTTCAATATTTGGTCAAATGGAAGAGTCAACTAGCTAAAGATTCAACATGGATGACTAAAGGCCACATCATTAATTTGGGTACAAGTGTGGAAAAATTGATGCACAACAACAACAAATGAAGGTGGCTCTTTTTTTCCTTGGTAGTATGATGTAGGAGCATCACTACTAGATAGGAGATATAAAATAATATTATCATAAGGTTTAGGTTGCTAGGTATGTTCTAAGTTTGTTTCCCTCCATTTCTATGTAGATCAAATTTCAAATATGTAAATGCCGTAGATAAGGCTTGTAAATGGGTGGTAGAAGTCAAGTTAGAGTTTATGAACTAAATAAGGCCATAAATCTTTATTATCATTTAAATGAGGTTGAAATGGAGTTATATAGGCATGCAACAGTGATATCTAACAGATTTTCCCTTCCTAGCATGTTGTTGATCTTCTTTAGGGTTAGCTGAGTGACTTTAGGAGAGGATTTTGATGAGCTAAACATAGGGAAACAACCATTTCTTCATAATTTGTGAGAATAATGAATGCACAGATGTCGTTTGACAAGATTAATGTGAGTGTGTGAAGTTTGAGGTTATTTTTGCTAGTTTTATTCGTATTTCCTCAAAATTGTCATGTTGTCAATGATAGGACAACAAGATAAAGCTTGAAAACAACAATATAAAGAAATCCTTTCACCTCTAGGAAGGTTTAGACACTTCAAAAAGGTTAAAAAAAGGCCAAAATTTTTTATTTTAGGTCTTGACACTCAATTTTGTGATTTTTAGGCTTAATTATGTGCTTTTTGGCCTCAAACTAGGGCATAGGCTTAACTTTTGTTTCCACCATGAAATTTTCCCAAATTTTGGATTCTTGATGCTTATTTTTATATGAGAATATGTGTCAAGTTTCATTATTTTCCCACACGTGCAAGTTCCTTTTTCACAAAGCCCTTGATTTCCTAACTTTTACATGGCAGTTTAATTGTTTTTAGTGCAAATTCTTGTATTTCAAGAATTTTCAAGACTAGGGACTGATAGGAATGTTAAAAATTCCTAAATAAACCTTCCATATGAATTTTAAGACCTGATTAATCTATTTAGTATCTGCTATTCCATAACAGTCCTAAAAAGGAGGCCTAATTTGACTATAACATTCCAATTTTTACATATTCTGTACAAAACAACCCAATCTAATTTTCACATATGTTTAGTAAGGGCCAAAAGGGTATCCAAATCAGGTATCAGATCTCCATTATCAGTTGTATGAAGGGATTTATAAAAGAAAATATCTCTAAGAAAGGCTACAAGGTCCTAAGTCACCTACTAAGGGAAATGGGGTCTAGGAGTGTGCTAGAACTTTCTTGATGGTTTTGATAACTTAGATTAGGTGATTGTATGGTGTAAGTGTGATTATTATGATTTTATGTATTATGTATATGTTTTGGGCCTTTTGTCTTGGCTTGATCCTTGAGGAAGCTTGACATCATTTATAGTATCAAGCCAAGTAGAGGATTGATGTTTCAATTCATTTTAATAGAGTAGTTGATTAGTTGAGAATTCAAGTTTCTATGAGAAGAAAATTGTTTCTCATCCCTATACCAATATTGGTATTAGAGAAGGAACTAACTCCTACAGAGGTGAAAGAAGACCTTCTTTGTCAAAAGATGGTGTTTAGAGCCTGTGGAAGAGGACGAGGTCAAGGAAGACAAGCTAAACATGTCAACATTAGAGGATATCAGGAATCCTAAGATAAGACTGCAAGATGTTGAAATGTCTCAGAGGAGAGGCATAGATCAAGGAGATGTTAATGAGGAAGAATCAGAGGCAAAAGGAGATGTAGGTGCATTTTTCTAGAAGAAGAAGAGAGGGTAGAAAATAAAATGATCAAGGCTATTATGGGAATCAAATCCAAACCTAAGATGTAGATTCTTATGTATGAGGGAAGCTTGAAGATTGAAGAACTCATTGATTGGATTGATGCATTAGATAAGTACTTTGAGTATGAAAAAGTGGATGATGAAAAAAAGGTTAAAATTTTTGTTACAAGATTGAAGGCTCATGCATCCATTTGGTGGGATGGAGGACATAAGGAAAGGATAAGAAAAGGAAATCCCAAGATTAGATATTGGGATAGAATGGTTGCAAAACTAAGAGGTAAGTTCATACCTAAATATTATCAAACTGGTCTATTTAGAACACTTCAAAATTTAAGGCAAAGAGACATGTCAGTAAGAGACTACATAGAGGATTTCTATAGGCTAACCATAAGAGTGGGACATATAGAGGATGATTGGGAAAAAATGGTTACAAAACTAAGAGGTATGTTCTTACCTAAAGATTATCAAACTAGTATATTTAGAACACTTCAAAATTTAAGGCAAAGAGACATGTCGATAAGAGACTACACAAAGGAGTTCTACAGGATAACCATAAGAGTAGGATATAGAGGATGGTTTAGAAAAAATAGCAAGATATCTTAATGGTATGAAATTTACCATTCTAGATGATATTACTATTCTTTCTCCTAGATTAGTTGATGAAGCTTATCAATTGGCACTCAAGGTGGAAGAGAAGCTTTCCAGGAAGCAAACTTCATACTCAAGAGGAAGGGGAAACAATATCAAAGGTAGAGGAAAACAAGGGGTAGAAGGAAGTTGCAATCATCTCAAGAGGAGGCTAGCAATTCACAAATCCCAAGAGGAGACTATGCATCAAGAGGAAGAAGACCTTATTAAAGAGGAAGAGGAAGGTTTATGGGTAAGTGTTTTAGATGCAATAAATATGCAGGTCATAGATCATATGAATGTCTAGAAAACCCTCTAATAGTCAATAGAGAGTATTTCATGTGGGTCAAGGTGAAGAGGAGGAAGAGGTAGTTGGTTTATGAAGATCCACCTGAAGTTAGTGAATCACTCTTAATAAAGAGAGTATTACTCAAACCTAACAAGTAAATCATAGAATCACCTCAAAGAAAGAATTTATTTAGGACAACATGCAAGAGTAGAGGAAAGTGCTACAAATTCATCATATACAATGAGAGTAAATGTAGAAGCTTGCTTCAATAGAGATGGTGGAGAAACTAGGTTTCAAAAAGGTAATGCATCCTCCTTACAAAGTATCATGGCTGCAAAGGGGCATCAACTCTTGGTTAATGAACAATACAAGGTAGATTTCCAAATAGTAACCTACAAAGATCAAGTGGTGTGTGATGTCATGCCCATGGATGTTTGTCACATTCTTCTTGTGAGAACCTTGGCAATATGATAGGAAGGCTATGCATGATGGGAGGCATAATACTTATACTTTTGAAAAAGATGGAAGAAAGCATACTCTTACACCCTTGAAAGAAGAACATGTTGCTACTGAAAAAAACTCAAAAGTGCTGCTAATGAGTGGTAAATATTTCATACACCAAATGAAGAAGGAAGAGGTAAACTTTGCTTTGATAGGAAAGCCTAAAAGTGTAGTCACTAGCACAAAGTTGATTGATATGCCTTAATAAATTCAAGATATGTTGGATGAGTATGTAGACATAGTAGTGGATGATATACCTAATTATTTTCCTCCATTGAGAGGCATCAACCATCATATAGACTTGATTCTAGGAGAAAACCTTCCAAATAAGGCAGCTTACAGGATTACTCCAAAGGAGAATGAAGAAGTCAAGAAACAAGTGCAAGAATTGTTGGAGAAAGGATTGATAAGGGATATTTTAAGTCCTTGTGTTGTTCCAATAGTTTTGAGTCCTAAGAAGGATTGAGGTTGGAGAATTGCACAAATTCTAGAGCAATCAACAAAATTACTATTTAGTATAGATTCCCTTTGCGAAGAATTGATGATTTGTTGGATTGCTTGAGTGGAGCTAAGTATTTTTCTAAGATAGACTTGAAAAGTGGCTATAATAAAATTAGAATTAGGGAGGGTGATGAATGGAAAATGATGCAGAGCAAGAGGATTCACAATTCAACTCATAGGGAACATATTTCACGACAATGGGTTTCAACTTATTCATCCATCCTCAAGGAAACTTTCTTGAAAATTTCCTTGATTTCAAGATACCAAAATAGAGATAAGGCCCAAAATATCTTGTATAATCAACAAAATTCCTTTAACACCACCAATATAATCTCTATCACCAACACAAATAACTCAATATATGAACTTACATAGTAGATTGCCCCCAAATCAACAATTAGGCCATTTAGGCCACAACAACAAACAACTTCACTTTTCCAAGCTCTAATCCATTAAACAATAGCATAAAAATGCATAAGGATGTCTGCAAAACAAAACTAGAACTTTCCCAAATCTGTATCAAGAAATTTGATCAATTTCCTATTCAAAACCTTCAATCTTGACCCCTAAGATAACTGAGACAATTCTGCCCCAAACAGGACAGTCATAAAATGGTCTCAAAAACTTATTGATATATCAATTACCATCTTTAAATGGGATCAAATGGTTCCATATACCTTTACCAAACAAAATCAATGCATGAAGAACTTAAAACCACGAGCATTACTTAAGTAGACTTCACTGTTTACTGGTTATTGACAGATTTTCCTTCTTTTGCAGACCTAGGGCATCATGGTTTAGGCCCAAAATTATTCCAATGGCTCAGAAATTTGGATATATTATAAAACACATCAAATAATATCTACACATAAATTTTGAGAATATTTCATCGTGCCAATTGAAAGAAACTCAATTTTGATTGCTTGTTGTCTACCCTAAGAGGGTTTCGGACCTGCACTTACTAAAATGTTCATAACTTCTGTAAATATTCATGAAATTGAACCAAAAAAAAAAAAAATGAAACTAGATTCATTTATCCTCCTTTTCCCATTGGTTTCAAGTCAATACCAGTCCATAAAAGGATGTACAACATGTTGCTACAAGACTGTTACAGTGAAAATCTGGAAATTGCAGCCACAAAAACCTTCATAACTTTCATTCTAGCTCCATGAAAATGAATGAAATAAAAACTAAAATTCAGTAGACACATAGGAATATCAAATAAATGACTTACCCTTGAAAAATATTGAAGTATATAGTTGTACAAGTCTCTGCAACTCAGAGTTTTAGTTAAAAAAACATAATTTCACATAAAGAACAAAGGTTTCTCTCATTTATATCCATTATTTTCATTCCTCCCCCTGCCCTGAGATCTAGGAGGCATATTTATGCTCTTAAAAACCATAACCAACTTCAACTAATTTACTCCAACCACCATCTAACTTCCATGACTCTTAAACTTCCCAATTATGACACTTTTACAACTTTTACTTAACATTGTTTGTGCATTTTTGCAATTTTGAACAAATTGACTTGGAAACACACACTAATCACTTATAAACCTTCAATATGGCCCTATAAGACCAATTATACTCAAAAAAATTCAACCCATTACATTTTTTTCCAAAATGCCACCAAGGCTACAATTCTTGCTTTTGACAACAAATGATAATCTTGACACCAAAAATACCCCTTGACCTTTGCAAACACCTAATAAATGATCTAAACACATTTAAATGGGCTTGAGGGACCTTATTGAATGACCTATAAACCTTCCTAAAATATTTATTTACAAATGGGCCTCATGGAGGCTTGAAAGCAAACAGGTGCTCCTGCACCAGAAAACAACCTTTAAGATAAATGATGGGCTCTATGAATCACTAGTTATGCCATTTGGATTAGCCAATACTCCAAATAGTTTCATAAGGCTTGTGAATGATTTTCTTAAAGCTTTCACAAGTAAGTTTTTTATAGTATATTTGGATGATATCTTGGTATATAGTCAATCAAAGGAAGATAATCTTAAGCATTTAAGGATGGTATTAGACAAGTTGCATGAAGAGAAGCTACTAATCAATCTTAAGAAGTGTACTTTCTTGAAGACAATAATTGATCTACTTGGGGTTTGTTATCTCACAAGAAGGATTGAAGATGGATAAGGAGAAGATAAAGGAAATCATTGAATGGCCTAGTACTCCTAAGGTTATTTTTGAGGTAAGAAGTTTTCATGGTTTGGATAGCTTCTACAGAAAATTTATAAGGAATTTTAGTGGGTTTGTGCTCTAATAGTAGATACAATTAAAGGAGATAAGAAGACATTCAATTGGACTTAAGTTGCTGAGTTTTCAAAATGCTTAAGAATAAGATAACAAAGGAACCTATCTTGTCTTTTCCAAATTTTACTAAGCTTTTTCAAGTTGAATGTGATGCTAGTGGGACTGCTATAGGTGTTGTTTTGAGCCAAGATGGAAAGCCTATTGCTTAACTTAGTGAAAAAATCAATGATGCAAAGAAGAGGTTTATTCAGCTTATGATCAAGACTTTTGTGCTATCATACAAGCTTTGAAGAAATTGAGGCGTTATCTCATTCCTAAGGAGTTTGTTTTGTTCATAGATAATCACGCTTTACAATTTTTAAGTAGTCAACATAAGTTGAGTCAAAGGCATGTTAAATGGATTGATTTTTTGCAAATTTTTACTTTTGTTATCAAGCATAAGAGTAGTCAATCTAATAAATTTTCTAATGCTTTGAGTAGCAGTTTGATCATGCAAGAGTCTCAAGTGAGCATATTGGGATTTGAAGACTTGAAATAGATGTACAATGAAGATGTAGAATTCAAGGAGGCATATGAAGCATGTGAGAATCCTCTTAGCAGGGATAAAAGTCCTTGGATGGATTTCATGATGCGAGAGGTTCTATTGTTCAAGGGCAGCCAACTTTGCATTCCAAGAAATGCATGAGAGAGAATTTGGTTAAGGAAAAACATAGTAGCAGCTTGGCAAGGCATTTTGGATAGAATATGACATTAGATCAATTAAGTGCACACTATTATTAGCCAAGTATGAACAATGATGTTAAGATTTTTTTGGAGAGGTGTAAAGTGTGCCAACATGCCAAAGGGAGTAGCCAAAATGTAAGTTTGTATCAACCATTTCCAATCCCCAATAGGCCATGGGATTCGGTAAGTATGGACTTTGTACTTGGTTTACCAAGAACTCAAAAGGGGCATGATTCAATCTTTGTGGTAGTTGGTAGGTTTTCTAAGATGGATCATTTCATCCCATGTACAAAGACAAGTGATGCTACTAACATTTCCAACTTGTTTTTCAAGGAGATAGTTAGATTACATGGACTTCGTAGGAGCATTGTCTCTGATAGAGACTAAATTTGTAGGACACTTTTTGAGGACTTTATGGAAGAAGCCAATCTGAGTTTCAGTTTAACTTACTATCCTTAGACTGATGGTCAAGTAGAAGTAGTCAACAGGAGCCTTGGAAACATCTTGAGGATCTTGGTGAGTATGCATCCGAAATAGTGGGATTTAGTGCTTGCACAAGCAAAATTTGCATACAATGACTCACCTAACAGAAGTATAGGTATGTGTCCTTTCTAAATCATGTATGGTATGCATCTTAGAGGAGTGTATGAGTTAATAATTTTGGGTAAAATAGAGACAAGAAGTGTTTATGGTGAAGAATTTTCAAGTGTAATACAAGACTTGCATAAACATGTGAAGAATAAACTTGAAGAGAACACCATAAAGTACAAGAAGAGAGTTGATCAGAATAGGAAGGAGGTCAATTTTAATGTTGGTGATCTTGTTGTTTCTCATCTTCGAAAATAAAGGTTTCCAAAGGATGAGTACAACAAGCTGAAAATCAAGAAAATTGGTCCTTGTAAGGTTCTAAAGAGGTTTTCAAGCAATGCATATGAGATAGAACTTCCAAAAGGAACTGGAATTTCTCCTATCTTCAATGTTGTAGATCTATACCCTTACAAAGTTGAAGAATGAATAGTCCAAGTGCCTAAAACAAGTGAAGATAAAATCATCGAGTGGGAGTAGCAGTTCCCCAAGGAGACACCAAAGCAACCTAAGGCAATTTTGGACAAAAAGGTGGCCAAAAAACATGGGACAAAGAATACTTTCAATATTTGGTCAAATGGAAGATTCAGCCAGCTGAAGATTCAACATGGATGATTGAAGGCGACATCATTAAATTGGGTACAAGTGAGGAAAAATTCATGCACAACAACAACAACAACAAAAATGAAAGCAACTCTTTTTGTTCCTTAATAGTATGATGCAGGAGCATCACTTCTAGATAAGAGATAGAAAATAATATTATCATAATGTTTTGCTAAGTTTGTTTCCCTTTATTTGTATGTAGTTCAAATTTCAAATTTGTGTAAATGTCGTAAATAAGGCCATAAATCCTTATTATAATGTAAATGAGGTGGAAAGGGAGTTATACAGGCATGCATATTCAGTGATATCTAATTGATTTTCCCTTCCTAGCATATTGTTGAGCTTCTTTAGGGTTAGTTGAGTGACTTTAGGAGAGGATTTTGATGAGCTAAACATAGGGAAACAACCATTTCTTCATAAATATGCGAGAATAATGAATGTACAAATGTTGTTTGACAAGATTAATGCAAGTGTGTGAAGCTTGAGGTGATTTTTATGAGTTTTATTTATCTATTTTTCTCATCCTCTCAATTATCTCTCTTTGTCTAGCTTCCTTGCCCATTTCTATATTTTCACATTTTCATATTTTTTCTCATTTTCATTTTCTTTATTCTCTCTCTCTTTTGCTTGTTCACTCACTCTCTATTTGTTTTATTCTCTTCATCTATCTTTTATCTTTCTCTTATTTCATTTTTTTTGTCATTTTTTCCTTTTTTTATCTTTGTATGTAGATTTTTCATTCTCTCCCTCCCTCTATTTATCGTATTTTTTCTCTTTTTTTCAATAGAACCTTTTTCTTGTTGGCTAAGGTTGATTGAGAATCTCTTGTAGGTCACATAATTTTTAATTACTTTTTATATTGTATTTTTTTTTAATAAAAGGCAATACATGCCATTAAATATATTAATATAGAAAATATACAGAGTATACTTATGCCAATTAGAAAAGGCATAAAGATTTTGACTGAGAAAACTAGTTCCAACAACAAAAAAACCCACAAACCCTTCATCATATTCATACAAACAAACCCTATTTCCCCATAGCGTTCATGGATTTAACATATATTTTTCCTTAAACAAAAGAAGGTATACAAATTTTAATCCTACAATAAATTAACCTTCCCCAGAATAGATACCAAGTAACAAAAATGCCCACTTTTACCCATGAAGGAATTCATTCTTCCATATGATCTGAAGAATTTTCTCCTTGACCTTCCTCCAGCTTTGCAAATTTGTAGAAGCGATTCCCTTCATTTTTAGGAATCCAAATATTTCCAACAGTCGACGCAATGTACTCCTGGTTTGCCATATGCAGATGTTCGAGATTGAGAATACCATCATTGAGCAAGCAAAGATGAGACTGCAAAAAATCAAATACAAAATACTTATCCTTTACCACCACTTCCATACTCGCATAGAAACACCCACTATTCTTCTTTAATGCTTTCAAAAAAACTCTATCATTGTTCTATTCATAGGCCCGCTTAATAGCATCATATATATCTCAAAACCTTGGCAATGTCTTAAGAAACTTATGTGGGAAAAAGCCTCCTATATACCCTTTTCCTTTAAAGAGATTGTACCCTTGAATTGCCAACAGTAAAGCATCCCCTTGAATGAATTGCTCCCTTACTTATCAACTTACAGTATCCTGCACTTCACTTAAACATTGACACAAATCCATCAAATTCAAAAGAAAGATTGAAAACACCTGCAATGGAAAAATAATCCTACGAGCTTTTGGGTGGAGAACCTTAACACTAATCACTGAACGAATGCTAACCTCCACCCGCGGACAATCCAGTTTAAACAGAATAGCAAGACCTTCATACAAACCTTGAAATTCCAAGGTTCATACTCCATTTTACCTGCAAATAGACTCAAATAAAGTGCCACCCTTATGCTAGCAGCCACCCGTCCTTCAATCCAACCTCTACACCAGACACGCAACAAATGCAAACTTATTGAAGAAAAAAACTAGAGACACTTGTATATAGATTTTCCAGGTTTCAATACAAACAAACTTATGCAAGGGATGGCTGAGTCATTAGTGTACTCCACATATGTGCAAAGGATATGATACAAAACAATCCATCAAATTAATGGTTAGCCCAAGCACATAACATATCATCATGAAAGGAGTACCTGCAAAATAAAACACATGTTAGCTAAAAACGACAGCTTGATCCACCTTGGAAATTTGCACGTTCTTCAAGCACTTCACCCAGCTTCATCATACCACCACAGGACCATCTTGCAATCTGACACAAATTACATTTACTACACACAAACTCACCGCACCTTCACAAAACATTATTACATATCTGGCATAATTTCACACTCCTTTAGAATTAACATTACCCACTCACGACATATTCTTTCAAAAACCCCATGATAATTTTTGCTTGCTTTTTAACTTAGAGAAAATTACAAATTTGAATTTGTAAAACCTAGGGAGTCTTGCAACACCAATGACGCTAATTGCGGAAAGGATTGAATTTGGTCTTCTACCAATATTTCAACTTCATTACCTTCACACCCCCAATTTTCTAGTAAATCAGCCACAATATTACCCTCCCTATATGTATGTGAAATTATGAAGTATTGAAAACTATCTAGCAAGCAGCAAGTCCCATACATCTGTAAAACATAACCCAACTACCAATTTTGTACTCTTCTTTCCTTACATGCATTTATTATTATTAACGAATCACCTTCTATATGGATTTTCAATATTCCTAAATTTACAGCAAGCTCTAACCCCAAAAGTATTGTCTGAGCTTCTGCCATGTTATTTGTTCCTGCCAGAAGATGAACTGATCTTACTGCAACCACAAAACCTTTTGAGTTCTATATACAAATTCCTACACCTGATTCACCTAGATTACCCTTAGAAGCCCCATCACAATTGAGTTTCATGATATCTAACTGCGGAGGTTTCCACCTAATTTCACTTTTGTTAACTTTAGGCTTGACGTTCATGGGAAAGGAAATATTATATTCTTCCATTACCTCATAATAACATCATCCCAACTTATGAATAGAGATGTATTGGATTTGTGCTTTTGAACATATGAATTTACAACCTCAGAGACCACCTTTTCAATTTTAATTTTAGCTTGCTCTAATGTTGAGGTTGTCTTTCTAAAAATACGGATATTGCGTTCCCACTAGATATTCCATACAACAAGTGATGGAATGACCTACCATGTGCATGAGAAGAATAATTTTTTATACAAAGAGGCCAGCTTTGAAAGAGCTCCCAAAGAGTATTTGGCAAAGGTGAGTACAAATTTAATTTATTTTGTACAAACTCCCAACACTCATGTACAAAACTACAGTGGATGAGCAGATGGTCCATGTCTTCAAATGCTTCACCACGTAAAACACATTTAAAATACTAAGCTATTTTCAACTTTTCTAAATGATCACTCGTTAAAATCCTTTTTCTTAATGCTAACCATGCAAAACTACCAACTTTTGGTAAAGTTTTATTATTCGAACAAAATGAATATGCCCTTTGATATGTCAACTAGTTATTCTTTTGACATAAAGCCTTATAACCTTGCTTAACCGAATACATACCTTCCTTTGCTAGTGCCCATAAAATTCTGTTAGGTTTTCCCAAAAGAAAAAATTTCTATTTTTTAAAGCATCTTGAAACAACAATATCTGATTGTTCAATAATAGAGAACCTGGATACTGTTTCCATAACGCTTTCCCTATTAGACCAGTTGTTGAAGACACATAATCTTTAAAACCATGCCCCCATTCTTCTTTTAAAATCCTCATTACTTGTTTTAGATCCTAATTATCCTTCAAAGGAGGATAACCATTCCATGAATCCTCCCAAAACTTCACACTCTCCCCATTATGGACTTCCCACGTGATGTAGGAAGTTATAAGTGACCTACTTGAAATCAAAAAGTTCCACATAGCAGACCCTGTAGGTGGATTTGAAATGGTAAAAATTCTTAAGGGATTTCTATCATCCAGATACTTTTCCCTCATTAATTTACACCATTTAGCATCTACTTTTGTATACATTTTCTAGCTAATTTAGCGCCAAATACTTTGTTCCTCATTAACATATTATGGATCCATGTCCCCCCTTTAGATTTATCTTTTTCCATGCTATCCAACAAGATTAAAAGAACTTTTTGTTGCTCATTGATGTTACCCTTCCAAAGAAACATTCTGATAATTTTCTCTATTTGATAAATAATTGACTTTGGAGCTTTAAGTACGGCTAAAAAATAATTGGGAATTGTTGATAGAACTGATTTAACTAAAAAAAATCTACCTGATAATGAGAACCAATGGGATTTCCATAGAAGAATCCTTGAATTCAATCTTTGAATAACCCTATCCCAATAAGAAGCTTTATTTGATCCCATGAAAAAAGAAATACCAAGATATTTACACGATAAGTCTGCTTTTTGAAACCCCAACAAGTTCACTATCTTCTTCTTCACATTTTCCTTTGTATTGAAAACATATGTTTTTTACTTAGCCGCATTAATTTTTTGTCTTGATGCCAAACAATATTTGTCTAAGACCAACTTGACTTGTGCCGCTTCTTCAACATATGATAAACCAAACAAAAGGGTATCATTTGTAAAAAGAGAGTGGGTGATTGAAATATGTGTATGTGGAATACAAATACCCAGCCAAAGCCTTTGATTATGTCTATGCTGAATCAACCTACTCAAAGCTTCAACCATCATGATAAAAATAAAAGGAGAAATTGGGCCTCCTTGTCTTACCCCTTGTGTTGACTCAAAGAAACTTGTTGGAGAGCCATTTATGATGAGAGAAAATCTAGCTCTAGATAGACACGAGAGGATCCATCTACACCACTTACCTTTGAACCCAAACTTAGCTAGGACTTTGTTTAAAAAATACCAATCTACACGATCATATGCCTTCATCATATCCAATTTTACAATAAAAGCAGATATATGGGTTGTCGAAATGGAATGCAGAGTTTCATGTGCTATCAAAGCCCCTTCAAAGGTTTCTTGACCTGCTACAAAGCCCCCCTGTTCCTAAGAAATTACTTTTGAAATCAAAGGTTGCAATCTAAGATAAATAGCTTTAGTAAAAATATTGTAAACTATATTACACAACGATATCGGCCTAAATTCTACAAACGACTTTGGATTATCCACACATAATAATTACAATATTTATTGTATTAAATTTCTTGAACATTAAGCCTATTTGCCTTGATTCTTCCAATGCCCATAACAATTCATAACATAAAAACTCCCAACACTTTTGAAAAAAAAGTGCAATGAACCCGTATGGGCCTAGAGCCTTATTAGGGGACAAGGAAAAGACTACCCCCTTCAATTCCTCTAACGTAAATGGATTTAACAAAATGACATTATCTTCATGTTGAATGAGTTTAGGAATGACATCTAAGAGTTCCTTTTCATCATTTCCACGAGTAACACTTTTACATTGAGGAGCAGATAATAAATTTCCACTAGTAACGTAAATGGCTTTATTTATCTCACATTCTATTACTTTATTTTTCTTTGTCTTGATTTTTAATATTACCTTTCTTTTTTCTTATGTTAATTTTTTTCATTCATATATTTTATATCTCATTTTTTTATCTCTTAATTTTTTTTTCTATTTTCTATTTGTCTTTTATTTTGTGTGTGTCTCTCTCTTACCTTGCCCGTGCACATCTCACTTTATTTCTTATTACTTTTATTTATTTTTTCTTTCAATTTGTATTTTTTTTATTTACCTTTATTTTTGCCTCTTTTTTTTCTTTTTACCACATTTTTATTTTTCTTCAACTCCCTTTTTAATTACCTTCACCATGTAATTCTTCGTTTTTACATGATTGTTTCTATTTCTCTCTCTCTCTCTCTTGTTTGACATTGAATGTTTCTTTTATTCTCTTTCTTTCTTTGTTTCTTTGTATTTATTTTCTTTCTCTTTATGATAATTTCTATTTTTACCCCATTTTTGTTGTCTATTTATTTCCATTTTTAATTCCTTTTTTGTTTACTTTCATTATTTATTTTTATGTCCCTTTTTCATTTTTTTGTTTTTGTTTTTGTTTATTTTTATTTCACTCTTCCACTCTCCTTTTTATTCCTTTTTTTTCTATGTTTTATTGTTTCTCCCATTTAATACTTTCATTCATCCTATTGCTTTTCCCCTTTCACTAACTATTCTTTATCTATTGATTTTTTAATTGTTCTCTCTCACTTTCATTACTCATTATTTCCTTTTTTATTTTTTCTGTATCATTCTTGCTTTGTTCTTTCTCCCTTCTTTCTTTCTTTTTATGTCTCTACTTCGTATTGTTAATTTTTTTAATAAATTTATCTCATTTTTTATTTATATATCATTTTTTTCCCCCTACACTTTTAATATTATCTATCTTTTTCTCTATATTACATTTTTTCATTTATGTATTTTATGTTAAATTAATTGTTTATTTTGTATCTATTTCTTTTTTATTAAATTTTTGGTTATTTCTCTTTTTTTTGGTCTGTCTTTTTTTAAATCTATCATTTATGTAGTTTTCTCATTCTGCCACATTAACACTCTCTCAATATCTATTGCTTTGATTTCTTACATTTCCTTAGTTTGTGTGTGTGTCTCTCTATTTTTGTATTTATTCTTTGCATATCTATTTTAAAGATTCTTTGTTTCTTCACCAATATTTCTCCTTTTTGTTTCCCTTTTTTTATTAGACACATTTGTAATCTTTATCTCCATGTTTGGAATTCTCTCTCTTTCTCTCTCTATCTCCACTTTATTTATATATCTTTTATGTATTTCTAAATTTGTTTGTTATTAATTCAAATTGCTTACGTGAGTATATCTTTGTTCCCTCTCTATTTTCTTTCTCTCTCTCTCTCTATGTTTTTTGGTCATTCATTATTTATTTATTCCTCTCTATGTTATTCTTTATTTATTTTAATTTCTTTAACTTTAATGAGTCATTTTTGATATTTTTATCTTTTTTATCTACTTTTTGTGTTTTGAGTTACTCTCACAACCTTTCCTTTGTTATCTCACCATGTCTCTACCTCTTTCTCTATGTTTATTTATTTTATTTTCACTTTTTACTCTTTATTTTTCACTTCTCATTCTATCTATTTTATATCTAGATCTATTTTCCTATTATCTTGTATCTAATTTATCAATCTCATTCCTTTCCTTCATGTTTTCTCTCTATCTTTCTCTTTTTACTTCAATTTTTAATACATAAAATGCTTTCAATTTTTTGATGATGCTAGAGACATAGATAGTAATTGGATTATTTATGCTAAAATTGAATTAAAAAATTGATATTCATACCCTCATTCTCTCTCTTAAGAAGGAATAGAAGTCGGGTTCATCCTAGAGCCCACATAAATAGAGGAGGCTAAGTCGTGGGTATGCTCCCCATGGTCTTGGGTTTGACTTCGAGGTTCGGGTTTACTCGATGCATGTGGCTTATGGATTATTGCATACATCCTTAAGGGAATAGTTTTGCCATAATGTGACACCCCTTCTCAACCCCAACTTGGAAAAATGTAAGTCCTAGATAAGGCAAGTTGGGTGTTGGATTGGATCGCAGGGATACCACTGAGTCTAAAAAAGAAGAAAGAGAAGTTCATACTTTTTATCACCTTTGAAAGGGGTTTGTATTGGAATATTTTGAGTAATTGAATGCCAATTTATAAAAAAATCATAATGTAATTTTAGTGTGCCTGTTGATTGATACACCAACAATCCATTCATATTATGTAACATAACATCATTCTCCTCTACCCTCTAGATCAAAGGTTCCTTAAAAGAATTTCTAATCCTGTGACCTAGCTCACCCATTTCCAACACCAACTTGCTAGAATGTAAGACCAAGGTAAGGCAGGTTGGGCATTGGGTCAGGTCACAAAGATATGTCTAAGTCAACAAAAAAAGAAGAAAGAGAAGTCCATATTTTTTAATTATTTTTGAAAGGGGTTTGGATTGGAATATTTTGATTAATTGAAGGCCAATTTACAAAAAAATGATAATGTGATTTTTGTGTACATATTGATTGATACACCAACAATCCATTCATATTAAGTAACATATTATCCTTCTCCTTTGTCTTGTGGATCAAAGGTGCCTTAGATCTAGAAACCATGGCTTCACCAATCAAAATTATTTCTTTATTTTCTCTCCCCATATGTCTTTCTATCTTTTATTTTTTATCTATTTTTCTCATCCTCTCAATCATCTCTCTTTGTTTATCTATCTCCCTTACCCATTTCTATATTTTCACATTTTTTATATTTTTTCTCAATTTTTTTTTCTTTATTCTCTCTCTCGCTTTCTTGCTTACTCACTCTCTATTTGTTTTATTATCTCCATCTATCTTTTATCTTTCTCTTGTTTCATTTCTTTTTCATTTTTTCCTTTTTATCTTTGTATGTAGATTTGTCATTCTCCCCCTCCCTCTATTTATTGTATTTTTTCTTTTTTTATCAATCTATTCTTTCTATAACTTTTTGCTTATTAGCTAAGGTTGATTGAGCATCTCTTGTAGGTCACATAATTTTCAATTACTTTTGGTAGTGTATTTATTTATCTCAATCTATTACTTTATTTTTTATTTTTTTATTTTTAATATTACCTTTCCTTTTCCCTATGTTACTTTTTTCATTTATATATTTTATCTCATTTGTTTTCCTCTCTTAATTAGTTTCCCTATTTTCTATGTCTTTTCTTTTATGTGTGTGTCTCTTACCTTTCCCATACACATCTCACTTTATTTCTTATTACTTTTATTTATGTTTTCTTTCAACCTATATTTTTCTCGATTTAGCTTTATTTTGTCTCTTTTTCTTTCTTTTTAAAATTGTCTTCCTTTTTACCACCTTTTTACTTTTCTTCAACTCATTTTTTTATTACCTTCACCATGTAATTCTTTTTCTTTACATGATTCTCTCTCACTCTCTCTCTTTCTTACATGGAATTCAATGTTTTATGTTATTCTTTCTCTCTTTCTTTTTTTTTTCTTTTTTCTCTTCTCTTTTCTCTTTATAATTGTTCCTATTTCTACCCCATTTTTTTTTTCTATTTATTTCTATGTTTAATTCCTTTTTTAGTTACCTTCATTATTTATTTTTATGTCCCTTTTTTGATTTATTTTTTCTTTTTTTAGTTCACTCTCCCACTCTCTCCTTTTTATTCCCTTTTTCTTTTCTATGATTTATTGTTTCTCTCATTTAATACTTTCATTCATCCTATTGCTTTTCCATTTTACTAACTATTATTTATCTATTTCTTTTTTAGATAAAAGTGGCAAAGCCACTTAACAATTTTATTAACTTAAAAAATGTTACAAACCTGGTTCAAACCTCCGACATTTTTAATATTACCTATCTTTCCCTTTATGTTATATTTTTCATTCCTGTATTTTATATTAAATTAATTTCTTATTTTGTATCTATTTCTTTTTTCTTAAATCTTTGGTTATTTTCTCCTTTTTTGTCTTTGTTTTTTAATTTATCATTTATATAGTTTTCTCATTTTGTCACATTAACACTCTCTCAATATCTATTGCTTTGATTTCTTACATTTCGTTAGTTTGTGTGTGTCTCCCTCTATTTGTATTTATTCTTTGCATATCTATTTTAAAGATTCTTTGTTTCTTCACCAATATTTCTCTATTTTTGTTTCCCTCTTTTTATTTGTCATTTTTTTAGACACTTTTGTAATTTTTATCCCTATGTTTAGAATTCTCTCTCTTTCTCTCAACTTTATTATATATCTTTTATGTATTTCTAATTTTTTTTATTATTTATTTAAATTGCTTACATGAGTATATCTTTGTTGTCTCTCTATCTTCATTCTCTCTCTCTCTCTATGTTTTTTGATCATTCATTATTTATTTCATCTTTATGTTATTCTTTCTTTACTTTTATTTTTTTACCTTTAATGATTCCTTTTTGATATTTTTTTCATTTTTGTCTATTTTTTGTCTTTTAACTTTCTCTCACAACCTTTCCTTTGTTGTCTCACCCTATCTCTACCTCTTTCTCTCTATTTTTTTTTTTTTATAATTTTCCTTTTTCACCCTTTATCTTTCACTTCTCCTTCTATTTATTTTTTATATAGATCTATTTTCCTATTATCTTTCCTTGTATCTAATTTATCAAGCCCATTCCTTCTCTTCATGTTTTCTCTCTTTCTTTCTCCTTCAGTTTTTAATATATAACATGTTTTCAATCATTTGATGATGCTAGAGACATATAGTAATTAGATTTTTATGTTAAATTGAATTAAAAAAATTGATCCCTATACCCTCAATCTCTCTCCTAAGAAGGAATAGAAGTTAGGTTCGTCATAGATCCCATACACATAGCAAAGAAGGCTTAAGTCATGGGTATGCTTCCATGGTCTTGGGTTTTACTTCGAGGTTTGGGTTTACTCAATGCACGTGGCTTGCTAGTTGTTGCATATATCTCTAGGGGACTAGTCTTTCCCCAACATGACACCCCTTCCTGACCCCAACTTGGAAGAATGTAAGGCCAAGGTAAGGCGGATTAGATGTTGGGTTCGATCGTAAGGATACCGCAGAGTCTAAAAGAAAAAGAAAGAGAAGTCCATACCCTTTTATCATCTTTGAAAAGGGTTTGGATTAAAATATTTTGATTAATTGGAGGCCAATTTACAAAAACATTATAGTGTAATTTTAGTGTACCTATTGATTGATACATCAAAAATCCATTCATATTAACTAACACAACATCCTTTTCATGTGCTCTTTGGATCAGAGTTGTCTTAAAAGAATTTCTATCCTTGTGACCCAACTAACCCTTTTTGACCCCAACTTGGTAGAATGTAAGACCAAGATGTAAGAGAGGGGCACCAACCATGTCAAGGCTCCAAGTCATAGAGAGCTAAGAGCAGAGGACTACCCTAACTTACCTCACTCTAAAAGGTGTTTTGAGATAAGGACTGGGAATGATGAGGACTATAACGTACTTCAATCACTCTATAGATCCTGAACTTAGGTTTTGTAATAGGCGAGCTAGTATTTGGAGTCAGTACTATGTCTCAGAAAACTCTCTATCCAAGGATGATAGTGAAATTTTGGGATGATAGCGTGACGCACTGGCGTCTCTTAGGCACGTTGGTGTCCATGCGATCAAAAAATAGTGAACACAGTACAATCTACTCAAAAACTAACAACCTAGCTAGTTGGTCTCGACAGGAAAAATAGAATGATATAATAGGAGAGATAAAGATGAATATGATAAAGTAGAAAGATAAAAGCTACTGTGATGAAGATAATCTCACAAAAGTGTTTGTTCGTCAATGAGCTCCACATGTACTTTCACCTACACACAAGCAAGAAGGGGAAAATTGTTGGGGTTGTATAGGGGTTTTCCTTAGTGAGACCCCCATTTTGGTGTTTCCACCTCCAGGGACAACTAGAAAGCAACGAAGTAGAAATATGTGATAAAGGAAAGAAGAGAGAAAAAAAACACTACAAACAATATTATGCTACTCAACCAAATAAAAAAGGAGAGGAGTGAAAATGTTACCACCTCCACCCAAAAGCTCACTAGCCAATGGAGGAGAACATGGAGTTGGCAAGGTCACCACAACTGCAACTGCAATGAAAGGAGGTCTCACAAGATTCTAAGCCCACGCTTCAATGGCTTGCTTCACACTTGCTATGTGGAGTTGATGGAGTTCTGCTGCAATGGAGTGCTAAAGTGTTGCTTGAGAGTGAAGTGAAGTGAAGAGAATGCTAAGAGAATTCCAATTTGTTGCTTAGAGAATGAAATGAGATGAGAATGGATGAATTTGAAGGAGATTTTTGATTTTTGGGGTCATTTCATTGAAGAGGGACGTTATAATTTATCTCCAATTGGGAGTGTAATGCCTCTACTGACTTTAGATGCAGGAATCCATTAGGGACGATAGCGTACTGCACACTGCATGTGTGTCCCTAACAAATATTCTCTCACCGCCACAAAAGACATATGCCAAGTGGAAGGAAGGTAGTTGGTTGATGTGAAATTTTTCCTTTAGATTTGATTTTCTAAGGTAAGGGTGTGAAAAAGGGGAATTTGTGTAAGGGGTGCAAATTCACTCCTATACATTTTTCTCCTACTTTAGTGAGCACGAGTACTAATGAGTGCTTTGGTAAAGTAGATCAAAGAGTAAGGTTAGAAATTTATACCTGAACTGTCGAGGAGGTAGACCACGATCTAGAAAACTTGAAAGCAGAGGTTAGGAAAAGGAATCCACATGTACTCTCCCTGAGGAGCTTCGAACAAAAGACTCCATAGCCTTGCAAAACTATGAAGCTGCACAAAATACACTAAAGGCCCTTAGACCAATGATGGATAAATCCTATAGGATGAAAGCCTCTCATAGGTTCATAGACCTGCAAAGAGGAAACCCCCAAGATATCTGACATGAAGGAATTCTTGAGAAGTAAGTGCCTTACATGCCTGGAAACCTACAAGGAGGTGTCTTCCAAGATCTCTCGCATGAAGGAAACCCAATGAATAAGCACCTTATAGGCTTGCAGACTTGTAAGGGAGTGACCTCCAAGATCTCTCACATGGAGGAAGCTTAGAGGTGTAAGCACCTTACAGGCCAATAGACCTACAAGGAGGCATCCTCCAAGATCTCTCACATGGAGGAAACCAAGATGCAAGGGGACTCTGTAGAGTCAGAAAGTGGCTTTATAGGCACACCTGCAAAGCAACATGTTTACTCATAGATAAAACATGCTAGAAAACATAAAAAAACCATGCAGGAAAATAAGAAGATAGTCACACAGATTGTTAATAAGTTGGAAGGCCTTAAAAGGGGTCCCTTAGGAACTCGGCGTGAAGAGGGGTCCACTCAACGGATACACTATTTGAAAGTGTGAAAGAGATGTTTTTTTCCCAAATCAATTCATCATCAAGGAATCCTTTCGAAATATGTTCACTTCATCAAGGAATTCGAAATGAAGAAGATTCCCCCTTGCAAGGGGGAGGTAAAGGCTATTTCCACTTCGAAGGAAATTTATGAATTTTTTTCTTTGCGAACCCATGATGAAGGAAACATGTTCCATTAGGGGTCCTAGTCGAGAATGCAATTATTGAAAAAAACTTGTAAAGATTCTCTAGAAAAGATTCATTTGCAATGAATGCATTTTCTAAAAATCAAAGTGTAATAGAAATGGTGTTGTCACACATGAAAGGGACAACTCAATCAAAGAAGAGAGAAAGATAAAAGTAGAGTGAAAAGAAACAAACACAAATAGAAGACATAGGGGTGATTTGATATTTTAGGGTCAGATCTACTCATAAATATATATAAGTATAATAATAGTATATAAATGAACTGTGATCAACCCCCTACTATATCAGACCATGTGAAGAATGCGCGAGAAGACAAAGAAAAAATAAAAAATTGGGTCAACATAGAAGGGAAGCCTAAATGCCCCCAACACTTTGCATTGTCCCCAACTTGTCGAAAGTCAAGCAAAAACATGAACAAATGATGATACAAATAGAAGAAGGTTTACAACACAAAATCACTCCTGTATCCAAGCACCAACAAGGGTGAAAAGGGTCATCTAGGAACATAGAACACAATCACGGGGGAACACATCACAACAAACACATATAATCTAAAGGTAAATAAGAAGCCTCCCCCTAACACTGATTGACCAAGAGGTTGTTTGCTTCCTAATCTAGATCATCATAAGGGCAAGGAGGATGAGCCTGCAATAGTGGAATGTTAAGAGGAGGAGCTTTTGACCCTCTCACAACAAGGGCTAAGGAAGAAGGCCTCACAAGGTCTTCTCCACTAGGCTCTTGTGGAGCTATGGTCAATGACTTTACAAAGATCACTAAAAATGCTGAAACTTCATCTAAAGAGTTAAACATGCACTTTACTAGAGTGCCATGTCATACCTCAATGGACAGAGAAGGTTGCACCTAAGATTCACTGCTTGGCTCACCAAATGACTCGAGAGTAGCAACAAACTTAGGGGAAGTCAGGATTGGTTCTGTCACTAAGATGAAATAAGTCAACACAAGACCACCCTTCAGAGAAGGTGGACTCCTCTTACGACCTCCATTTCTGGAAGGGTCATCCTCTACCTTCTGCTTTGTCAAGGGATGTGAACTCTCCATAGACAAGGAAAGAGGCATGAAGGAAGAGGAGGAAGAGAAAAGTGCGGTAGATACCACCAAAGTATTCAACATATCTACGGGTTTAGGGAATGGCGGGACGTCTAGAAGGGACATCAATAGGGGTGGCTCGACTAAAGGAGAAATAAAAACTTGCACCTTTTTGGGGTTAGGCACACTCGTACTCACAACAAGAGTTGGAAGCGAGACTTAACTCAATTGAATGAAAGTAGAGGGGAGGAGAGAGGAGGACGCACTAGGAGGTCTTGAAGTAGGGGCGAGGGTATCCTCTTCTTCTACAAAGCGGCCTGCTTAGCCGCAATAGCCTTTCATTGATGCTTGCACTCATGCGCAAGACAATTTCTATTGATATTATGGATGCACAATCCTTGAAGTTGTAGTCTTCAATGGAGGACCTTTTCCAGGAAAGATAATAAACCACACAGAAAGTGTTGCAACTAGGCATGCACAATGGAGATTCTATATTGATCTACATTATGAGATTGGATTCAAATGTACAAATGCCCTGAATATATAGGCATGAATGAAAACCTAAGATGCATGAGATGTTTCCATGTGTCTTGATCTAACAACATGTGAAACCTATCTAGAAAATTATTAAATGTTGAGATAAGTTCTAGAAGGACAACTCATCTTCTAGAAGGAATCTTATCCCTACAAACAAGGAAGAGAATATTACCCCATTTATTAAATGATTTATTAAAATAAAACCTAGGACTAAATGATATATGACCTAAGTTAACTTATGCTAGTGTAATAAATAATTAATTACACCAAAAATTTCTACGACTCTTCAAGCTAGAGACCAGGAGCTACGAAGGGACGAAAGGCTCCTGCTCAACAATGGGAGTTTCCACTACAACCGTTTCTGATGGAGGGATAGGCTCCTGAATGGGAGTAAGAGGAAGAGATTGAGAAACAATAGGGGGAGTCGACTCTAATGCCTCGGTAGTGGGCCTCTTCTTGCTTACTGCTTTGGGAGCAGAAGTGGTGGGAGGCTGCGAAGGTTGAGACATAGAGGATTCACTACGGGGACCCTTTCCCTTGCCATACAAGTAGTACCAAGGTCTAGGTGGTTTAGTAGGGAGGTTCGATATCCTAATCTTAGGTCTACACCAAGCAGGAACCATCAGATTTAGCAGGTAAAAGTCAGACATATTCATCCAAAACTCTTCTCTAGAAAGAGGAATGGGAGAGCCATCCTGAGGAGGGGGTAGCTTCTCTTTTTCCTTTCAAGAAGAGGAGGCATCTGGCTATTGTGCTATCAGAAGGGTCAATTTTGGTTGTCCCTTGCCCCCGGTATTATACTTCACATAATTATTGTAAAGTAGGTTCATTCTTGGGGGGAGCAGACCAACTGAGGCAGGCCAAAAATGATCCAACGAATAGCCCCCATGAGACACAAATGGCTAGTATCCAGTGTCATGCACCATGTGCACAAAACCTTCATGGGATAATTTCAGACACTTATGAATGATGGAGGTGATTCCATACATGGAAGCTAGCCAGGGTATGCCTAACTTCAACCTAAATAAATCTGACTCTGGAATAACATCAAAGACTATGTCAACAACCCTAGGTCCAACTAGGACAAAAAAAGTTATTGAGCCATACAGCTTGAGAGAAAGACCATCATGTGTACGGATGGTAGATTTCAGTTCTTCGTACTTCCCTCTATGCAATGAATTAAGCCACAATGTCTCTTTTGTAATGACATTCACTCAACTTGCAGGGTTGACTAAGACCCCTGTCATAATGTTGCCATTGAGGCAAGTGAGAATGTAGAGGGGAGAGGGCTTGTTGTTCAAGTGAAAATCCTGTGATGTGAATGTCAAGTTTGGTGAGTCGAATGCAGGATGCAGGGTAGGATTAACTGTGACCATGTTAACGTACACCTTGGGCCAAGTGGTAGAATTAGAGGGATTGATAATCATGTTGGAAGAATGTGACAGAAATGGGTCCGTGTATATCTGTAACTCACTATTTGCTTTCATCGCCAATTTGTGCACATTTTGTTTTCTCCCATCGAGACAAATAGTATCATCCTTGATGTGATCCTATATCTTGTGATGCAGGAACATACACCATTTGGTATCATGTCCATTAACTCGATGATACTCATAGAAGGTATTCGCATCGTACCAACTAGGGTAAGGTTTCATGAGAGGTTTAAGGTTCTCTAAGGTTATGATCTTATCCTTTAGAAACTTTTGCAAGATGGAAGAATAAGATTATGCTAACTTTATGAGCTTTCTATTGCATCTGAGGCCATTATCATTTGTCGCAGCTACTACATTCATGACAAGCTTACCCTTTCTAGAGATCGATACAATGGACTTTCCTTCTGAACGGGAGCATGAGGAGGATCCCCCAAAGTGAACTATCATTTGTTGATATTCTCATAATGTAGCACACAAATGTGTGAAAGAAGGGTACTTCATAATGAAAAAATTCTCCTACCAAGGTCTCTGCAAGTTCCCTATGAACACCTTCTACACATCAGAATTAGGCAGTGGGTATGAGATCTATGAGAAGAGTGCTTGATACTGCACTATGAAATCAATAATCTTCTCATTATCCCCTTGTTTGGATTGGATGAGATCTGAAAAGGTCATCTTCATTCTGATGTTGGCTTGGAACTGTTGAAGGAACTGATTCACAAGTTGATCAAATAAGAAAATAGATTTATCAAGTACTAGGAACAATACCATTCGAGCATTGTTCCCTTAAGTGATCGAGGGAATAGTTTTTCCATCAGTGCATTGTGATGGAAGAAATCTGTACATAGGGAATTAAAGGTAGACACATGTTTGCGGGTCCCCTTTGCCCCCATATTTTTGGAATTTGGGAATCTCCATTCCTTGTGGGAAGGGAGTATTCAAGATTGCTACCAACAATAGGCTATGCCAGAAGAAGGGTTGAAAGATAGGCTAGGAAAAGGCTTCAGAGAGACTCGCTAGCTGGCTTTGCATCTTACCCATATTCTGGAGAAGGGTGTTCAAAATAGGGTTTTGGGATGACAAAGGTCTAGTGGGTCCTCTAGAACCACTACCAGATCCACATCTGAAGCCACCAACGAGGCCACCACTAGAACCACTATTGGAGCAACCGCCACCAACAGGGCCTCCACTGGAGCTAAACCTCCACTTCCAAAGCCACCACCATGGCCTCCACAATAACCACCTCTTCCAGCACCACTTTCGCCACCAAAGCCACCACCACTACCAAAGTCCCCACTGCTCAACCCATCAAAACCTCCACCACTATAGGTGACAAGAGGGGTGAAGCTAAAACCTAAGGGTATTTTGTTCACTTTTATAGTTTCAGATCTCTCAGAGGAAGAGGGGATGTTGATCGATGGGATTGTGTCAGCCATGTACATAGATGTGGGAGGCATTGACATTCCTAACTATCTCTCGTGGTCTTTGAGAGCAGTCCCTTGTATAATGTTAGGGTTGTTTGGAGGGGCACATGCTTCAGTTAGACTAGAGAGACTAGTCAGGAGTTCTATGCCTATTCGATCTTTTCCTACCATATACTTTATCTCGCTAATAACTTGAGCAACTCTAGCCAACTTCGGGTCCTTTCCCAAGTGATTTTCCAAGTCACCTAGTCCTTTTCTAATGGTAGAGATTTATTATGAAGGAATGTGAATGGCCTCGTGCTTGTATACTAATGATGGTGTGGGAGATGTAGGAGAAGTGGGGACGTAGTCAGTCTCATCAAAGAATCCCACCTCCCCCCTCAACAACTACTCTTGGGTAGATAGACCAATAATAGATCTAACAAAAAGGCCTGAAGAGAAACTAGAAGCGACCTTCATCTTCTCCATCAGAAGGTGTCGTACACTTTTCCTAACAACGTACTTGAAATTCATGGACTGGGTTGTGATACTCATAAACCTTCACAAGACTCAGGCTTACAATGATCACAAGGTACAAGGGAAAATTTTCAACACTGACCAATAGGTAGATGTTGATTCACGTTGGGTTCACCAAAGATGTAAGAGAGAGAGACCAACCATGTCAAGGCTCCAGGTCACAAAGAGCTGAGAGTAGAGGGCTGCCCTAACTTACCTCACTCTAAAATGTGTTTTGAGACAAGGATCCCGAATTATGAGGACTATAACCTACTTCAATCACTTTGCAGAAGCCAAACTTAGGTTTTGGGCTAGGCAAGCTAGTTTTTAGAGTCAATAGTAATTGTGTCTCATAAAACTCTCTGTCCAAGGATGGAAATGCAGTTCTAGGATGACAATACGACATGCTGGCATATCTCAGCCGTGCTAGCATCTATATGATTAAAAAATAGTGAACATAGTATAAATTGCTCAACAACTAACAACCTAGATAGTTGGTCTTGATGGAAAAAATAGAATGATAAAGTAGGAGAGATAAAGATGAAGATGATAGAGAACATAGATAAAAGCTAGGGTGATGAAGATAATCTCACAAAAGTGTATGTTCGCCAGCAAGAAGGGGAAATTTTTTGGAGCTGTATAGGGGTTTGCGTCAGTGAGACCCCCGTTTTGGTGTTTCCACCTCCACGGACAACTAGAAAGCAATGAAGTAGAAATATGTGATAAAGGAAAGAAGAGATAGTAAAAAGAGTAAAAACATTATTATGCTACTCAACCAAATAAAAAAGGAGAGGAGTGAAAATGTTACCATCTCCACCCAAAATCTCACTAGCCAATCAAGGAGAATATGGACTTGACAAGGTCACCACAACCACAAATGCAATGAAAGGAGGTCTCGCAAGACTCCAAGCCCATGCTTCAATGGCTTGCTTCACACTTGATATGTGGAGTTGATGGAGTGTTACTGCAATGGAATACTAAAGTGTTGCTTGAGAGTGAAGTGAAGTGAAGAGAATGCTAAGAGAATGCCAATCTGTTGCTTAGAGGAGGAAATGAGATGAGAATGGATAAATCTGAAGGAGAATGAAGGATAATTTTCCATTTTTGGGGTCAGTTGGTCGAAGAGGGACATTACAATTCATCCCCAATTGGGAGTGTAACACCTTTATCAACTTCGGATGCAGGAATCCGTCAGGGAAGAAAACGTGCTACACGAATGTCTACACGTTGCGTGTGCATCCCCAACAAATATTCTCTCACCAACACAAAAGACTGATGCCAAGTGGAAGGAAGGTAGTTGGGTGATGTGTAATTTCACCTTCGGATTTGATTTTCTAAGGTGAGGGTGCACAAAATGGGAATTTGTGTAAGGGGTGCAAATTCCCTCCTATACACAAGGTAAGGAGGTTGGGCATTTAGTTAGGTCTTGGGGATACCCTTGAGTGAACAAAAAAAGAAGAGAGAGAAGTCAATAGATTTTTATTATATTTGAAAGGGGTTTGGATTGGAGTATTTTGATTAATTAGAGGTCGATTTACAAAAAAATCATAATGTGACTTTAGTGTACCTATTGATTGATACACCAACATTCCATTCATATTAAATAACATAACATACTTCTCCTTTTCCCTTTGGATCAAAGGTGCTTTAGATCTAGAAATCATGGTTTCACCAATCAAAATTATTTCTTTATTTTTTCTCCCCATATTTCTTTCTATCTTTTATTTTTTATCTATTTTTCTCATCCTCTCAATTATCTCTCTTTGTCTATCTATCTTCCTTGTCCATTTCGATATTTTCACATCTTTATATTTTTTTTCTATTTCTTTCTCTTTATTCTCTCTCTGTTGCTTTCTTGCTCACTCACTTTCTATTTGTTTTATTCTCTCAATCTATCTTATATCTTTCTCTTGTTTCATTTCTTTGTCAAATTTTCCTTTTTATTTTGTATGTATATTTGTCATTCTCTCCCTCCTATTTATCGTATTTTTTCTCTTTTTGTCAGTCTTTTTTTCTATAACCTTTTACTTGTTGGATAAGGTTGATTGAGCATCTTTTGTAGGTCACATAATTTTAAATTACTTTTGGTATGATATTTATTTATCTCATTCTATTACTTTATTTTTCTTTGTCTTGTTTTTTAATATTCCCTTTCTTTTTCCCTATGTTACTTTTTTCATTTATATGTTCTATATCTCATTTGTTTCCCTCTTTTAATTATTTCCCCTATTTTCTATTTGTGTTTTCTTTTGTGATAAATGTTTTATATCTCTTTTTTTTTCATCTTTTAATTATTTTCCCTATTTTTTATCTGACTTTTCTTTTGTGTTTGTCTCTCTCTTACCTTTCCCATGCACATCTCACTTTATTTATTATTACTTTTATTTATATTTTTTTTAATCTATATTTTTCTCGATTTAACTTTATTTTTGTCTCTCTTTCTTTTTCTTTTTACCACCTTATTTCTCTTCAACTCATTTTTTAATTACCTTCACCATGTAATTATTTGTCTTTACATGATTGTTTCTCTCTCTCTCTCTCTCATTTGACATTCAATGTTTCTTTTATTCTCCCTCTCAATGTCTCTTTACAAAATGCTAGATTAATGAAGTTAACTTTCGCAATGGCTCTTTACATAATGCTAGGTTAGTGAAGTTAACTTTCAAATATAATGTTGTCTAGAAAGTGATAGATAAAAGCATATGATAATTTGGAAAAATAGTGACTAAAAATGTGTGGGAGATAATAGAACCACTCAAGAGAATAATCCTTGAGTGTGAAAGATTTTTTTGGAAAGAAAGTGATCGTAATATACAAAGTCTAGACAAGTGGAAATGAACAATAACATGTCCATTGTGGGGTCCCTTTTTCCATTAGACATCTTAAATTGAGGAGGGAAAATTTTAGTAGGGGATGGATGATTTATAATGTTAGTGAAGAGAATCTTGTGAAGTAAGTCTATGGTAACCTCTCTCCTAAATGATTAAGAAAGAGAATCCAACATTTTTTTAATGCCCCCCAAGTGATGTAGAATTCCAATTATGGTCAAATAAAAAGTAGAAGGAAGGTAAGGTAGAGAGGGGTGAAGATGTACACCATGATAAGAATGAAAATGACTTGTAATTGAAGTGGTATGGGTTAAGGGGATAAAGTGTGCCTAGTAGGAATAAGAATATGAAGTAGCATATCTAGTGGGATGAGAATAAAGTGAAGTGTACATGGGGTTTAGGAGGAAGTATCACAAGAGTATGTAGAGAAAAGGATAAGTGTAGTGTTAGAGGTAAGTAAGGGACAACATGTGGGGTTATGAAAGTGTTAGGGATAAACAAGTGGATTAGTAACAACAAAAAAATATAGAAAATATATGAAAAAAGGTATTCGATATAGGAAGATAGATCTAATGTTAGGAAGGTAGGAGAAGAGGGGGAGTTGTTAGAGCAACTTGAGATTGGAAGAAGTGGAAGGAATATGAGGAAAATATGAGGTGATGATATACATATATAGTTAATGCATAGTAAGATATCAAGTCAAGAAGAATGGGAATTAAGCATATTGTGAAGGGCATTAATAAGGGGAGAAGGGTTAGTGCCATACTTAAATATTATTACCTCATCACAAATGAGATGAAGATGAGATCTAATGTGGTTAAATTTTTGAAGCTCCATATGCTCCTAATGCAAATCATGGTAAAAGTGGTTGTTAGTAAGTTGGAAGGTGTTAGTTTCCTTAATCACAAGTAGAGGAGGGATAAACATGAAAGGATTAAGGTGGGGAATACGATGTAGCCCTAGTTGGGAGGGATGAGAAGAGGAAATGAACTAAGGAAAGAAAAATAAAAGATAATAAGGGAAATTTAATAAGGTATGGTAAGGTGTGAGGAGTCTGAAAAATAGGATTTTAGCATTAACCATAAAATTTCTACCAAAGAGCTCTAGTAATCAAACTAACTACAACTAGAATTCACATATGGAAGAAAAATATGACAATAGAAATGAATAGAAATATGAATTATTGCAATGTTCTCCTCTTTGTTCAAAATGAGACCATACATATGTATATACTCTTTAATGGATGAATCATAATGACAGGTGTTTAAGATGTGTTGATTTACTTTATTAAGTAAAGAAGCTAGCTCAACATACTAGAGGCCAGCTAGTTACCCTTTGTCAATGAATGCTGAGGAAGAGGTCAAACCTAGTTGACTTAAATCAAGAATGACACATGATATTATTAGCTACCTAGGAAGAAAACATAATTACCTAAGTAAACTTGATTAAAGAGCTTGTTTAATAAAAAATACACTAACAAGGTAGGTTGGGAGGAAAAGACAAGTTAACTAAAATATCAAAATATAAGAGTAGTGAAATTTAAATAAAAAATTTCATTTTTGTGATTAGTTTGGAATGCTAATATTTTACTTATTTATTTATTTATTTCAGAAGGTTGGAGTGAATGGAGGTCAAGTTCACCAAAGTGTATTTGATAATAACCTCGTCTTAAAATTTTACGTGATGTGTTTTAGTTTCAATTTACTTATGTTGTTTGATCTAATTATCAAATTTAAAATAAATTAAAGATAACAATGAACTATAATTTTTATATTTAATTATAATATTAAACTAAAACTAGAGCCAAGAATTGAAAATAAATTATAACTTGTGAAAGGAAGAGAATAGGGTGAGAGAAAGCATGCATGGATAAATGTGGAAATTTTAAAATGTTTTATGATGCTTAGGAAATGATTTTGAAGGGTTTATGTATAAGAACTAAGATTTTAGGAAATTTTGACACATGAAGGTAACCTAATAGGTATTTTCACAACATTATTTAGGAATTATTAACCTCAACTAGGTTCTAGTGACCTCTAGGTGCTCATGTTTAACAATTTATCAATGACCTAGTATAGGCACTAATTTCAAAAAATCACTAAAGTCAAACTAGAATATTTATAAAAAAAGAGGCATGTTAATGGAAAAAATCCTAATAGAGCTTAGAGGAAAAAAATTAAGAGTGTAAGAAGCCAAGAGAGTGGAAGAATTTAGAAACTTGCATGCATATTAGTAAAATATGCATTCCAAAAATATAGTGGGGTAAATTGGCACTAGTTTGGTTGTCAAAATATTCAAATTTGGTAAGGGACACTAGCATGAGGACACTAGTGTCCTTGAGTCCATACAAAAATGGAAACAACATGGGATGTTTAATTAGGAGAAGATGAAGTCTAGCTTGAGGACTCATTTCACCCATTTCTATTCCTAAAACCCCTCAATGTAATTTTTATCTATGTACGCATGATAGCTAAATAAATAATTTTACTTGTGGAGCAATATTTTTCCTTCAATGTTTTTGACCCTTGTAGGTCTTCTTTCGGTCCTTATTTCTTTTCTGTGTCAGGATGGCTTTGCGCCCCGAAGACTAAAGGTTACTCTTGCATAAAAGCGTGCAATATGCCATGTGGTGGCTACACGACTTTTTGTTATATTGTCTTCCTTTCAGGCCTGAACCGGGACATGTGTCTTCCTAGTGGGGATTTCCCCAAAACTGTTCTCATAAACTTGGATATCACTGACCAACTTGCCATGTCATCCATTTCATCGGGTGGGTTATGTCTTCCGTAGATGTATCTCTTTTTGGTGGACATTGTTGGATAGTGTGATGGAGCTCTTACTTTTGGGGTCAGACTTCTGGGATGGCATCATCATTCCTCGTAGCTGATCGGGTCATGTTTTAACAAGGCTATGTTAGGATCTGGTCATCTTTTGACAACATATTTTTGCAAAGCTTCTATAAAATCTAGAGCCATAAATGAGGCCGCTCAAACTTTATGAGCGTAGATTGTTGTGATCTAATCAGACCTCAGATTTGATTGTGGTCTATTAGGTGTAGACACTTGGCAGTTGTTCATCTCTATTGGTTGCAGCGGTGGCTCCTTCTTCTGGCTATTTAAAGTGGTTTGTAGCAGAGAAAAAGAGAGGTTTTTTTTGGAGAGTTAGAAAATAACTACCAAGAATCATAGGTTTAGAATAGGGTGATATATTTCTCAAGAATAGGAGGATTTTACAGAGCACTATTTACACTTTATGGCATGTTTTATTTGTCAAGACTATTAATTGGATTGGCATCCAACCTTTTTTTTCATTTGATGTATTGCAAGAACAAATATTATTAAGGAGAAACTCGTGAGATTATGCATTTTATGGCCTTTTTCATGAATTCCTTTTTTTTTTATATCATTTGTGTTGAATTCTCTATTCTAAGTCTTACACAGATAGTCTAGATAATTATTTTATATGCTATTGTAGACACTCAAATTTTTCCTCATAATCCTCATGATATTCGTCTATTGATTAAATAGATATTATTATTTACTTAATCAATTCATTCAATACTTTCTTCCATTCATGCATTTCATCAAATCATTAAACCGTCTCATGCTCATTCACTATCCATTTACATAAATGATCATATTTGTCCCATGGTCGTTCACTAACTGTTTGCATAAACAATCATTCATGTTCATTTCCATTCATAAACCATTTGCATTATTGTTCATGTCCGTTTGCATTATCGTTCATGTCTGTTTCCATAATAAAGCATAATCGTTCATTATCATCCACACCCTTTTCATAATAAATCCATTATCATAGTCATCAAATATCATTTCATAATAAACTAATTATCATAATATTTACATTTCATTTGCATGAATTGTTCACTTCATATTACATTTCATTAAATCATTAGATCATTAAAATATTAAATAATTATCATCTCATTATCATTTATAATGCATTTGCATAGTAAATTATAATCATTTCATAATCATTCATAAATCATTTCATTATCGTTTGTGAACCATTTCATAATAAATCATTAATCATGATTATCCATATATTGTTTCACCATTCATTCACATCCATTCATAGCATAAATCATTCTGCATGTTTATATTTCATTAATAATTAAATCACTAAAATCATGTCATGTTAATCTTTTAAGTATCCATATTTCATTAAATCATTATTAACCATTTTCATTCACATTTAAAATACATTTAATCATTTTATTTAGTTTCATTATTCATAAACCCTTCACCATGCATTTATCTCTCCTCTTTATCATTTCCACTCACATGCATTTCATTTAATCACATAATGTGGGATATTTAAATTTACCTCTTGCAAACCTTTATCCCACATTTCCCTCTCAAACACCTCTCCATCCTCAAAGACGCCTATTTAAATGGGATTCCTCTCTCATTTTCTCTCCCATGAATTTGCATACTTATATCATCTTTACATCTTGATTGCATTTTTTCTTTCACCATACCCTCTTTACTACATTTTGTGCTCACAAAATCTAAGAGCAAATGCATAAAAAAAGATCTTGGTGATAGGGAGACAATGGAGAGTGATCTTTTAAAAGAATTTTTGTTGTTTCTATAGTTTAGAAGTTTTCATTTCTGGTTTTTTGGTTTTTCTTTTAATTAGAATGGATCTATTGATGTGGGCATGATATGGTGATTCTTATTCATAGAATCATGCATTTTATGGCTCCTACAAATGGTGAACCTGACGTGAATATGCACCCATATTTTGCACATCATTATGCTTTATGATGTAGACTATGTATCTTATTATGCATGTTATCTAATATAATTACCTACTTAAATGTTTTTTATTTCAAGAATATCGACTTCTGCTAGCCCTGCCTGTATCGCTTTCATTTTGCATGTGGTATGTTTAGGTGATTCTATGCAGGCATATTTAGGTGATTCAGAAATTTTCCCTATGTTTTGATCTAAAGTTAAGAGCTACATTATGATATGATAACATTTATGTTGATGCAATGGCTAGTTTTCATGTTTGTCCTCATTGGCGCTAAGATTATGATTGTGAATGTTCAACCTTCGACATTTTCTTTGAAAATTTTGAAAGTCTTTTCAGCATTTGAGATGCAATTTTGAATACAATGCAAGAAACCCTAAATGAGATCTTATTCAATGCAAATATAAATGCAAATGAGTGCAAGATCTAACCTAGGATGCAATCAAAGACTTCAAAATCATAAAATTGCAATATTCAATGAGTCAGTTCACCAAAATGAAACATAGAAAAATAGGGTATACCAACAAGGTGAATGGATCAAGATGATAAACAATTAGTTCTCTTTGAAACATTCAATTATGAGGGTCAAAAGATGAAAATAACAATAAAAAACTAATCGTAACTATTATAGCAACTACGAGGAAATTTTTTAGAGCTCAAAATGATGTGTACCTTACTGTAAGAAGCCTATTTTTAGGGCACAAATGACTCATTCTCCTTTAGTGGTGAATGGCTCCCTGTTAGGGTTCCTAAAACTGAGATATGGGTTATTTTCCTTGATGTCTACACTCTTAGATCCTTGGTTGTTAGCTCTCAAAAACATGTAATAAATTTTGTAACTTCCTTTCTTTGTTCTTGCACTATAAAGGTCAACTTTACAACTTGACAACTTGTAGTGCCCTCCGTTTTGGTTGTCATTGATGTCAAGTAAGTTGTTGGTAATGTCATGATGATGTGGTGATTTTATTATTTAATTTAATTTTAAGGTTATGAGATAACACTAATAATATGCGCGGATTTGTTTAATAAGGTTAATTCAATTATAAGGTTAGTTGTTTTATTTGGAATTAAATAAAGAATTAGATTCAATAATAATAATTAATTGAATTATCATTGGGAGTTAGTTATTTAAAGTAATCGGATTAGATTATCATTTAATGATTAAAGTCGATTAATAAATTTAAAAGTGAGAAAATATTAGAGAGGATTAAATATTAAAATTGTACTTAAGTTTAAATAAATTAAGGTGAAAATATTTATTAAAATAAATATATTTTATTGTAACTAAAAGAAAGATTAAATTATTAAATATTTATTAAATATTTAATAGTTGATCTATTTGGTTTATATACTAAAGAGTCAATTATAAAATAAGGAATAGGGGTAGTGGCTGGCTTACAATTGTAATTAATGGAAGTGTAACGGTCTGCTGATGGGAGTGTAAAAGACACCATCAAAGAAATTATAATAAGAGATAGAAGTCGAATGGTTTTCGGAAGGGAGTGGAAAAGACACCATGAAACTAATTATAAACAAGAATTGTTTTGGAGGATGGGGGCTGGACATTTTTATTGTTCATTGGGATTTCTTCTGAAAACACATTTTCTTGCCTTGCTCTATAGCTTGCAGCTGAAATTGACTTATTTTCTCACCACCACATCCTTAAATCTATCTTTACCTTTGGAATCACCCTACCTCTGTATCTTGGGCCGAATTTATTCCATCCTTCTCCTCATTCATTAGAGATTATTTTAGTACCTTCCTCTTCATTATTGTTGGGAGATAGTTGTGAATGGGAAAAAGTTTCTGTTACTTCTTATGTGGTGGAAGTCCCTTCTTGTTGCATCTCCAGTGGCTGAGTTTGTTAGCGGATTCTCATCAAGTTGGGAAGTCAAAGTTCTGAATTAAATCTTCTCAGGCATCTATGTAGCAAATTTTATGTTCTCTCATCTCGATAGTAAGAAACGAGGTTATTACTAGCTTTAAAGGAAATAATATAGTTGGATGTTGAATCGATAGAAATAATCATTACTTCCTTTATGTACATGGATTCATCATTGGTCAGATTGATTAGTATAGAAGAAACTGCTTGACTAATCTTGTCGGGTATCCATTATATTTGAGCTACATTCGAATTTGAACTGGCTCTTTATTACACTGAATCCGAGTTTGGGCTTAAACATGTCTTTTTTTTTTTTCTTTTTACTCTTAGTCAGACCGATAGAGTAACTTCATTTTCCATTCTATATTTCTATAGCCTTTATAAACTTCTTTGAATTCTTATCTGAGCAAAAAAATGTACTTTCTTTCTGTCTGGGAAGGGTTATAAATAAAACAATCTTTGAATAGTTTGATCGGAGAGTAGCTTAAAATGTATATCCCTGATGTAAGAAGGGGTTTAAAGCTCATGTTTTTTTGTAAAGAAATTTTGGACTGAACCTTAGAGCCTTTTTCATATCTCTTTTGATCAGAGAGAACCTCTCCTAATCTGTACCCTTGTTATTTAATGAATATATGAGAATAAAATGGAATTAAATAAAGGAATAAGAATTATAATGCTGTGTCAATCACTTATGGTTATGAAAAAAAAAAAAACTCTAAAATTTGTGAAACTGAAAATCAGATCAGACATCATAGTTAAAATAATAAGGAAAGTCTAAAGTTTTAAATAACCAGCTTGATTCTCCTGGTAATCTAACGCAGCTGCTGTACTTGAGCATAATAGGAAGTTAAAAGATTTAAATAACCCCACTAATACCTCTGGCAATCCATCACAGTTGCAGCACTTGGAAGTAAATTATTTTCAAGGTTCTAACATGGCAGAGAGAATGGGCAGAGCTTAATTTTCCAGATTTCAAACTTGAGTGCGTCTCTGGAACTCGCCACCAAACTGAAATGTATTAAACTCAAAAGAGGAAAAAGTTGTACATTAATTCTCCTTCTTTTAAGTCACGTATTTGCACCTCACCTTTCTCCTTTCCTTCTGGCTTGTGGATAACAGGTGAGATTTGATCATAATGCAAGTAGATGGTGATATTTCCAAATTCCAATGTTCACTTTCTAATATACTTGGCAACCTGTCATTGTCACGTCATTTAGAGTGGAGGCATTGTGCAGAATTAGATAGTCTCTCTGAAATCATTGGAAACCCATCACAACTGCCACATTTAGACTTGCAGAGGTGGAGTAAATTAAATAATCCCTCTAGTTTCATTGTAACCTGTCAGTGGCGCACTTGTTCATGGTAGGGTGTATAGATTTAAATAATCCCTCTGACTTCTTGTCATCCTGTCTCAGCCGAGAGCTTAGCCCTGTACCTCAGTCATATGAACATTTTACATTTTCCTTATTAAATAAATAAAGAAATAATTAACGAGCTCTAGTTTGGTTTTGTTCCCTCTTTCAAGTAGACTGATTTATAATTTCTCTTTCTAGTATAAGTATATAAATATTTATATCTATAGATTGGGTATTAATTATGTGAGGGACACATAGATTCTTGTATTGTCAATATTTAGTATTTATATGGGTAACCTTGAAGTAATAGATATCTTCCTCTTTTCTTTGAAATAAATAAGTACTTATTTTTATAGAGATTTAGTCAAATGAGTGAATTAAAGTAAATTAAGTTTAAAAGAAAATATGTATTAATGATATATATATATATAGTGTTTTAATGAAAGATTACATTTTGCTTACATGGACTTATTGTGTTTAAGTTATGTTGAAAGAATGGTTTTGAGTGAATGATTTTTCTAAAAGGAAATGTGTTCGAAAAATAATTATGTAAAGTGTAGTTAAATTAGGTGCAACAATTAATTTAAATAGAAGAGAGAGAATGATTAAATGGGTTAGATGATTAATTGAGTTCTTGAATTATATCATCATAAAGATATTAACTTGTTTTATATCAAGGAATTAAGTAATCTTGACAAAAGGAGAGTGATAGAATTAGGAATGGAGATTGTTGTTATTTAAGAGTATACTTGTGATTAGTGTCTTATGGCTTAAAAACATCAGATTATATCTTCACTTCGCAATATGGTGATATCCTTAAATGTTGGAAATGATTGATCCTTAAGATAATGTTCTTTTTGAGATTGTTTCAAGTTACTTCTTATTGAATGAATGGTTATATTGTATTTGAATGTGTGGTTTTATGGATTGTTTTGATAGACCCTTTCGATGTGACTTTTCGTGAGCTGATTTTGAGTTGGAGATTTTCTCTCATTTAATTTATGTTGATACTCGTTGGGAACCCATATGTTTTCTTTTGTTCTTTACCCTAAGTGGTAAATCGGTTAATGTTATCATTGTCTTGATTGATGGTTTTGCTTGAGTTGTTAATGAGTCAAATTGAAAGGTTCTTTGAGTTATGGGTATTCCGAGAGGAGAAAATAGAGGTTTCCCTTGGATTTCCGATTTAGTTTGTATCAAAGTTGTTGATGTTGTTTGAATGGAGTTGTTGATCTTATTTTGATGTATTCTCTTATTATATTTGAATCGCAATTAGTGCTTGTGGCCTTAGAATTATTGTTGTCAATTCTTTGATGGGGAAGCCCTAGTGTTAACTTTTTGTGAGTCTTCCAGAGGCTTGTTGTTTTTATTGTTGGTTAATGTCTCTCCTTTTATGTGCCCTTGAGGTGGCAAGTGTTTTGGTATCAGGATTTTGAAAGGGTTGTACGAGAATTGTTGAGACTCTAATTTTGTACTTGTTAGCGAGATGGGTAATGCCTCGCATGCTTTTATGTTGTGATTCTTCATTCAAATTATGATGGTACAACCCTTGGTTTTTATGTTGTTGGGTTTGTAGGGAGAGTGGCTCCTTGTGGGGCCCGGTGCCCCGTTTAAGGGGAAGGGCACAGGATAACCCACGAGTGAGTTTGTAATCAAGTGAAAACCTAATAATTAACTTAGGAGGGTTGGGTAGTAATATCATTATAAGATTAAAAAAAATGGATGCCTCGTCTTCATTAGTGCTTCTGCAGACTAATGGAAGGCTGAGAAGGCCGTGGTTAGCAAGGTCGTGACCTCGTCTTCACGAGAGGTCTATGGCTCCGCATGAGTCACCCTATGGACCAGTGCCTCCAGTTTGGAGGAAGGGCATAGGACAGCCATAGATGGGACTGGCGCCTCTAGTTGGGAGGAAGAGCACAGGACAGCCCATGCAGGACTATGCGATGACACTCTCCCCTAGTTGCCCAGGTGTTTTTACTTTATTGTGTTCCTCTAGAAATATGTTATGGGAGTTGGTTTAGATTGTGGTTGAATGGAATTTTATTGATTTATGGAGTATTGCCTTGATACGCCTTTGGTGTACTTTGTGGTCTTGTATGATCTCATTGATATTTTACTTCTAACCTTGTACTTTTATGGTACTGTGATATGATGTTATTGTATTGTTTAATTGCAATTTGGAATTGTATTATGTTTATTAATTCAGTTTGATTTGGAAGTGTTTTATGATCATCCTTTGGTTACCTGTTTTGGTCATTGCTTTGATTTATGTGATGGGATTTATGAATTTAAGTTATTATGTTGACTCTTGGATGTTGTTGATTTTGTCATTGTAATTCTTGAGTTATATGATACTTTTGTATGTTGTTGAGTCTTGTGGTTCCCTGTTTGGATGTTCTTGGTTGAGGTCTCTTTCTTGTCAGGCCTTAGCACGGGGGGTGGGTCTTCGGACTCACATGGTCGGGTGGAATGTGCTAAGCACCCCATTGGTTCCCTAGTCAAGGATCGAGAGGTGCGGATTGGTGTTGTTGCAGTGACTCCAGAGTGTATCTGTCTTGGAGCGAGTTATGATTCATTGTTTATTTGTATCATGTTATCTTGTGTATGGATTCCATTTATGATGGAAACACTTTTGTATCATTGTACCTCTAGAACATTGTATTGTAATGTAACGTTAAACCTTGTGTGGATTTTGGCCATGGCAATTGTTATTCAATGTGTTGAGTTAATCATGTATATGTTGCATTTACGTACACTGATGGTTTCTTATCAATGATTTATCATTTATGTGTTATATTTGTTAATGTTTATTTTGTTATGGATTATATCTTTGGCTTTTATTCTTTACTGTCATTGTGTGGAACTAAGTCGTGTAATGACTCCTCGTGTACCCCAAGGGATGTTTGTGTTAGTGAATCTACTTAAATGAAATTCATGTTATGACTTAATGTGTATTATATGTATGTTATGTTTACTTATAAAAAAAAAAAATGTGCAGTGATTATTGTTTAAATGTCCTTTGGGGTTCGCACGACGGGGCGTTACACAACTTTTGAAATTTTGCTTCAAACTTCTTCTCCACTTGATCTTTAACCTGTAAACCTTTGAAGTTGTCTTGGAGTTTAAATCTAAAATTTAACAAGAAGTGACCATGAAGAATGTAGATCTTGATCCTTGAATAAGATGTGAAACAATGCTTGCAAGTAGATCTTCAATGCTACATCCACTATCTTAGCTCAACAACATGCATGAATGCTTTATGCCTTAGACATGATGAAATGATATTGAATCGCTGTAATAACCTCTTGATTTTATGCCTTGAAATTCCTTTTAAAATGCTCTTGTAACACTCTAATGCTTGAAAACTTGAATGCTTATTCCTCTTGTAAACTTGCTAGGAGAAACAATGTGAATTAACCCCTTATTTATGCTAAATCTAGAGATTAACCTCAAATTTCAAACAATTCAAGTTGACACTAGATCTGGAAATGAATATTATTAAAAAACCACCAAAATTAAATTCAAAAAGGGGGTCCTTATTAAGGGAGGAACCATTTACCACCTAGGGAGAATGGGTCCTAGCACAAGTTTCCAGAACCTTGCCCTTAGGGGGTGAAAGAACATTAAAAACCTATATTAGATATGCAAAAAATGGGGGGTCCTATAGAGGGAGGACCCATTTTCCACCTAAGGAGAATGGCTCCTAGAACCATTTTCTTGGACATTGATTTTTCCCAATTAAATGTTATACAATTTAAATACTGGTTGTTGGGATGGATCCTCGAAAGGTGTCATAAATAAGGCATAAATTTGAATTAAAGGTGCTAATTAACTCTAATTAACCAAAATTAAAGAGGACCCTAGATAAGTGTGAAAGTGTGCTATAAAACTTTAGAACAACTTAAATAAGGTACAAGTTAGGTACATTTTATTAAAAAGGGGCCCAAGACCAATGTAAATATGTACAACACATTACAACACTAAACCTAGGAAAAATTAGGTTAATTCAATGATAATTCTTTCCAAATCAAGTAAGGAAAAGGGATACTTTTTCTGTTACTATAGGGGGTGAACAAGAAGGTTCCTCTTTAATAGTTAGGCCTTTAGGGGAAATTTTTTTGACCTGAGGATTCTTAGCTTGAGAGGGAGGAGTAGATTGGGATTTTTCCTCACTAATAACAAGAGTAACATGAAGAGGGGTTTTAACACTCAACAAAGCCTAGGGTTGAGATGGAGAATGGGTTGGTTATTAAGGAGTTCATCTTGAATGGGTTCTTCACTGTTAGTAGGGATATGAAATAGAGTGAGGGAAAAGATATGATTATACAACCCTTGAATCAAACCTTGGTGATGGGTTGGGGAAGCACCTTTATCTTTACATTGTTTCAACAAAGAAATCAGGAAAAAAAGGATAATTATTTCATTTATCCTAATATTATTTAGAAATGGAAAATAGTAATCATGAACAGTAGTGTATCTATCTTCTAGGGTAAATTATTTCATTATAAGTATACTCACCAGGCCCTAGGTAGTCAAAATATTTTCATGATCATAACAATTTTGAAATCTCTGTAATTTCTCATCACCTTCTAGAAAACTATCAGTAAATAATTGATAGTTACCATTTCTTACTTTAGAAACTTTTAAGTCATGGTATTCTAATCTTGTTGCTTCAACAATAAGATTTGGAGTGACAACAAAATTTATGCTACCTATTTTAATCCTATCCTCTCACCAGGCGTTGAAGAACTTGGAAGTTAGATCATCATTCAACCCATTCATGGCCATGAAAATGGAATTCATACCCATGTCTTTGAAGAGATTCCATAGTTCTACATTCTAATGTAGAGGCACACATGACAACGACTTAACCTTTTCTTGGCCCCAGATATTTATTTTTCAACGTGTAGAATTTTTCTTCTCTTCCACCCCAAACTTGTCAACAAAAGTCTATGAAAAACTTACCCCTAGATTGTAACGCCCCGTCGCGCAAACCCCAAAGGAACAACTAAAAATGCAACAATTTTTTTTTTAAACATAAGGAATGCACTTTAAGTTTTCCAACATAACCAATGTTTCAAGTTGCACATCTAAGTCCCTTGGGGTACACGAGGTGACATTACTAAACTATCGCATAACAAAGTTAATAGATGAACATTAAGTTACCAATTGCGTAATCCATTCATTCACTCATCACCATTAACACATTCATTCATGATAACCAAAATCCATCTAATACCATACACACAAATTACATTAAATTAATCATGGAGATATAACATACATATTCCCATAGATACAACATAACATCAACAGTATTAACAAATGGTAATTCAAGAATTCATTTACATGGTATGATAATACATTACATCAGTTTGATAGTACATCTCAATGAACACATATATAAAATTACATCATAAGTCTTCTAAACACACATGGGAATGATACATCAATATATAAAATATATCTGGAGTATAAATATACATCTGGTAACATATGAATCCTGGATCAAACTGCATTAGCAAAACTCTGCACTGAATGGTACAATTGCATCATAAGGGGGCCCAACGGGGTGCGTGGCACATTCCACAAAACCATCCCCATACTGGTAGTAAACAAGGAAGGATCCCCTACCAAGCACATCCATTCAGTAAGGAAAAACTAAACTCCAAACATGAAAAGAAAGAGAACACAAAGAAATATCTCATAACGACAATAAATCTCCAAAACATAACAATAGACCACTTCCAGAGAATTTCAATAAAAAACATCCCAAAAGGAATTCTAGAGGAGAGTGTCATCACATGGCCTTACATGGATTATTCAGACAACCTATCACAAGGTGTTTCCTCCATCTATGGTTATCCTAACATCCTATCTCAAGGTGCCGCTCCATAGGGTTACTCATGCAGAACCGTTAACCTCCCGTGAGGACGAGGCAATGATCATGCCAAAAATGGCCTTCTCAGCCCACCTTTAGTCTATGGTAGCACTAACAGGCGGTAGAGGCATCCATAATTATCTTATTAATGTTTAACTACCACCCCCTAATTAATTACTTAGGTTATCACTTGTTACTCTAACTCTAACATGGGTTACCCTGACAACACCTTTGTGCATTGGACCCCACATAGAGCCACTCTCCCTAGAACCCAAAACATAAAATCCAACACCAAGGAGTTGTACCACAAGAACACTGAACCAACAAATGGAACATCTACGAGGAAAAACCATCTTGCCAAAATCATAAGAAACAAATCCATAAAACAGTACAACCCATGTGTAAACTCAAGTCACAACTATAGCCAAGAATAGGAAAAAATATCCAATTAAATGATCAAATATAAACATCAATTTCCCCACCTTTGGAAGTTCCTAACCAACAACTTAAGCTCCTATAGAAGGATAAACTAACTCAAGGTTTTTCCCAAATGACATAAATCCAAATAAGAGAAAACCACAACTAGCTCAATAAAAATTTGACAATGCAAATAGCCAGAGAAAAATAAATAATTGCTTACACAAAATCATTCAACTTAATTTAAATCACATAGCTTATTTCTAATTTTCTCGATTACACTATAGCATTACAAATTTATTCAGTAAATTAATTATTCCACAATCACAACATAAATAGCCATCTTTATATATATATATATATACATATATATACATTTTTGCACGTATATATATACATATAAACAATAAAATATATATATTTAAATCATGCATTTAAATCATATAATAAAAATACCCATATATTACACTGTAAATTTACAGTAGTTTATATATATGCATATATATGCATATATATATATATACATATATATTAATATACATGTATATATATAAATATCTATATAACATATATATTTCATATATAAAAAAAATAAAATTAAAAGAAATCAAAATAAAAAAAAAACCATTTTTTCAAACACACTGACACCTATGCGCAGTGTGAGGTATTGCGTACCTCCCACTGTGGGGAGGCCGCAGCCCCCACATGGCTACGTCCAACAGCCTCGGCTGCTATGCATAGCTTGTGGTGGCTATGTACATCTTGCCACAAGGTGTGGGGTGGTACGACTTCAGCTAACCACTCCACCCCAAATAAAAATATAAATTTTTATTTTATATTATATTTCATTCTTCAAGAAAAATACAAAACATGAAAATATAAATATATTTTATTTTCCTCCAATATCCAGAACACAAAAACTTGCAATGTACATATAATTTTTAAAATAAAATAGAATATCATATACGATTAATAAATAATATAAACAACAGTCTAGTTTTTCTTCAGTTACAAAATAAATAGGGCATAAAATTTTAATTTTTACAATAAATTGATTTTCTTTTCAAATCAAGAATTTCACAACTAAATTTATTGAAGAAATTTAGAAGGTTTCACAATAGATTTCTATAGAAGATTTAAAGGTTTAATACAAGCAATTTTTAACAACAAAACCCTTTTTCAAAACAAAGATATTGATCATTTTGAATATGACAACCATGATTTTTCATTTTCCTTATAGACAATGAATTTATAAATCAAAATAATTGATAATTAAAGAGAACCTGGAGTCCTTTGTTTGATTTCGAATCCAAACACTGCAGCCCTACTTCCTCTTTCAAAACCAGATTTCCTCTATAGTTCCTTCTCCAATTCCTTCTTTCAACTACTTCTGGAGCAATATTATATTTTTCCTTCCAAGAACAATTTTTAACAGAGTAGCACATACATATTTTCTTCAACCTTTTTGTTACTTCTTCCTTTTCCAGAAAAAACCAAAAACCCCTTTTTTTTGTGTGTAGAAAATTCCCTTTTCTCACAATAAAATAAGGAAAAATAAATAAAGATCCTTTTTTTTTTCCCAAAAATCCAACCCATGCATTGGCTCTTTTTCTTGATTTAAAAGCTCACACTTATCTCACAATCTTAAATTAAAAATTCATTAATTTCACATTTATCCTCACATGATATTATCCTTATATTTTAAAATATTAATATTTTGAAAAAGACAAATTACAATTATCACAAACATTATTTATTTAAATTAATTACTCTATCCTTTTTAATTAGTTAAATATATTTTAATTTACAATATTTTAAAACCAAAATTTAACTAAATTACAATTACATACAATTAATCATATCTACAAGATAACATTAATTAATCCCATATAAAATAAGGATAAATTAAATAACAACTATCCATAAATAAAATAAATAAACAACAACAATACTGAGACAAAGACAAGGTCAAGACCACGACAATGAAAGACTCACAATGAGGTGACAGACTTGGGATGGGGACACTTCCTTATCAACTCCCTTTTTGAACATCATACCCATTGGGTTTATTTAATGCTTGCCCTCTCCTACTGAAATAGGTGGAATCGAGACTTTGTTCCTACAATTCCTGCATAAAAACAAACGTCAAGTAGCATGTAAATCTCCATTGCATACACACCATGAAAGGTAATCATGGGGTAGCAGGGCACTCACAAGTGAGTGATGCTACCCCGTCCTTTCACCAAGACTCACTAGCAAACACATCAGAAACCATAGCAACATAGAATCACAACATCACGACATATATTATTAAGGAAAATCATAGCATAACCAAATAATATAATCACCACATAATGTATCATCAATCATCATAGTAATGTCAAGTGCAGCAAGCCAACCAAACTATGAATCCACACACAACCAAGTATCAAACCAACACATAAGAGTATCAAAAACATGGGGGGTATTACATAGATAGTAATGATAATTCTCATAAGATTTATAAATTAAATGAATATTATGAAACTACAAAAATCTCTAAATAAGTCAAGTTAATGTATGATCCTTTCTTTTGGAAAGATTGACCAACAATTTTAATAATACCACTATCATAGTCTAAAGTTGTCTGAATCTTAGGCTAGATTATATCAATCTTAAGACACAACCCATAATCCATGTGAGGAATAATGACACTCATTTAATTAATAAAAGTTTTTAAACTCAGGTTGTCATTAGGGGGAGAGCTGATGTGACTCTTCTCAAAAGGTGTCCTAGAAATTGTGTGATGGGCCTCATTATTTCTTCAATATTTAAAGGGCACAAAATATTTGATACTCATGACCTTAGCTTTAAATTATTACTTAAATACTTAGTCATGTTAGAACCACCCCCCACTTTAAGATACATCATTTTAAGATGTTTACTCCTTAAGTTATAATTTTTGCAGGGAAAAATCATGCCAAGGATGTGGGTATGTGCAGGATCATGATGGGCCAAAAAGTGGCGATATGATGGGTATGTGTAGGGTATGTGGCTGACAATTTTTTTTACCCAAAATTGATGAAACAAAAAAGGGTTTTTAAAGGATATTCTTAGCTTTCCACCCATATAAATTATGATTTACTTTGAATTTAATAAATAATTATTATTGATTTTCTATTTGAATTATGACTAAAGTCTTGATTGATAGGTTGATTTAAAAACATCTAAAGCTTTCAAAGAGTATCACATTTTTTGAATCTGAAACATGTGTCACATTCTATGCTTTGCATGCTATAGAATTTAAAAAAACAAAAAAATTCATGAAGTTTTGACCAAGTTAAGGTGGTCAGACATACCCATTTTTATATTTTTTAAAAGTTGTAATAAAAAATTCATAATTAATTATTTACTTGGAAAAAAATTACAAAAAAATATGCATCACATTGGGACATGAGTCCTCTACTTATATCTAAAATCTTATTAAAAAATATTATCATTTTATTGTGGTTAGGGTGGAAACCTACTTATTTTTCCCCTGAAATTTAAGTACTACTGCATTGAAATTTCAAATTTTCACCAAATAATTTTTATTTAAAAAAAAATAAACCTAGAAGTTTAGAAAATACATTCAATTTGCTATAGATTCTATTCTTACATATTTTTGAAATAATATAGATAAATTATTTAAAGTTTTACGTCAAGTTGGCTAACTCTGATTTTTCTAAATTTTTTGCCACTTAAGGGCCTATTTTTTCCATGATGATCCTGCACATACCCACATTCCTTTTATTAATCTCCATCATTTACAAAATCCAAGTTGAACCTTAAATAGGTTTTGATTAAAAAACCCAAAATCCATCCTCTATTTGCTTCTTATCCAACAAGTTGATCTCAAAGGGTGATCATATAAGTAAATAAAGCAACATGTGGCTAAAATTTTATTGGAGTTGATATAAGAGAAACCAGCCATACAATCCACCAGTCTTTCCCTCCTTTGCATTATATAATTTTGACATTATTGGAATCAAAATTAATATTCATGTATACTAATATAATATAATTTAACATAAAGTACTTTAAAATAATCAAATTGGACATATGTGATAATATGCATCTATTTACAATATACTATTCAATGTTCTTACCAAATATTTTAGAAAATATAGCCTTTCTTTTTCCTTTAGAAGCTAGAAACATATAGCTCAAAAAATATTTTGTTGAATTCTTTCTCTAAGATTCCTTATGTCCTATTATTTTGATGATTCATAATTTGTTAAAAAAATTACATCATACTAATAAGAAGATGAACAATGTGAAATATAGTTATATAATTTAAAGAGAACTTCAAGATATATACAAGTCAAATATTTTTTCTAAGATAAGAAATATATACAACTACTAACAAAAAAAATTATTTAAAATTTCTATAAAATTAGGCCATCCAAACAAAAAATACAAAAGGTATTGTAACTTGTTACAAATAAGTTTAGTTATTTGACATGCATTGCATATAGCATTGCTTGATATTGATAAGTTTATTTTTTTAATATTTGTGTGCACCCTTATCTTCAAAAACCTAAAATAGTTTTTGAAATCAAAGAGCTAACCTTTTCAAAAAAATGGAATCACGATAATCTAGTATCAATATATTAAATGACAATATATTTATAATATACTCCACCATATCATCATGTACAATTACAATAGTTCATTGGCTAAAGTAGGTTGTTAAGCATGAACAAGGTGAAATGAAACATAGGTAGCTAGTTGAAATGAAGGAAATTTTTTTCTTTATGGTTTAGGACATAGAACAACACATTTCACAATATTCATTCAAGCAAAACCCTAGAGATCTCAATCCAAAGTATGCAAAGGAGAAAGAGATCTCGCAATAGGGTTGTTCTAGGGTCTGATTATAAACTAAAGGGGGGTTCACCACCAAGCTAGGGCTTGGAATGAATAATGAAATGCAAGTCCTAATTCTTAAACCTAATGCAAAGTAATATTTCACTAAATGACCTAGAAATGTATGCAAAACAAAACAAAAAGCTAAGAGATGAAAGGTTTGCACCTAGAAACTTGAAGAGGACTAGATGAGGGCTTGAAATTATAAAAACACTAAAATTAATCCCTTCTGGGACTCATACGCCAGTCTGGGAAATTTAGTCCCAAATTAGGGTTTTTGGGTAGGAACAAAAATTTGGCAGATATATGACTGAAACTCCTGAAATGTGTAAATTTGACTAAACTAGGAATCATACACTAGAAGTGGCATATCAATATTGTTAGGGTTTTTTGGAAGTTGAAAGTCTAATTTTGGTCTTCAATGTCTTCTCTATCCTTTCCACTTGATTTCTAGATATGAATCTCTAATTTGCAACCTATAGATGTCTTCCAATGATCTCCATTGCAAAGTGACAACTTTGAAAACTTGAAAACTTTCTCCAAGCTTGCTCTTCAATATGTCTTCAACCTAGATATGCAAATCACACACTAAAGAGAGTGAAAAATGTTGTTTTGTTAGTGGAAAGGGGTTTTCCTTGGTCAAACCTCATTTTGGTAATCAAACCTTGAAATGAAATGAAATATGAAAGGAGAATGATGAATGAACAAAATGCGATGTTGCAATTCACCAAAACCTAGCAATAAAGTGTTGCAAACATGTATGAAGTGGCTCCCATAGATGTAGATCTCAAATCTTGCTTGGATGTGATAGATCTTTAATTGAATGCTAGCTTGAATCAAAAAACCCTCCATCACAATTGTTAGCTAAAAAAAAAAAATGATGCATGATGAATTTGACATGATGCTTGATGCTTGAGTTATGCTCTAAATCACTTGATACTTAGCCCTTGAAGACTCATGAATGCACTTGTAAACTCTTGGATGCTTCCTTGATCACAAAATTGCTATCTTTCATGAATACTTGAAAGCTTAGGATAAAATGAGTTAAAGAACGTTATATTTATAATTGTTTATGCTCAATTTCCCAAAATTACAATACTACAAGCCAACATCAAATCTAGGAGAATAATATCCTACCAAGAATTTGAATTAATTTTTATTTTGGGCCACATGAGACTCATATGCCAAAGGTTGTGTATGATTCCCATTAGGCATAACTATGGGACACATTTTTAAAAATGCTTAGTGTAAATCAATTTTTCCTTTAATATTTTCTTTGGATTTTTACCCTTACTCTTTTCAATTTTGGGATAAATCTACACCCAAAGAACGAAGGCTGCTCCTACATAAAGGCTCACAATGTGCCACATGGTGGCTACATAACTTTATTTGCATATCATTTTCCTTTCAAAAAAGAGTCAGGGTACTTGTTAGCTTGGTAGGGATTTTATTCAAAGCTTACTCTCACAAATTTGAGATCACCTACTCACTTGACACGTCATCTATAGGCATCAGGAAGTTTGTATTTTTGTGGAGTAATCTCTTCATGTGAAGTTTTTCAGGAACACGGTGGACATCTTACTTTTGGGATGGAAACTTCAAGTTGGTGTCATCAACCTCTATGGTTGATCGATCATATCTTTTCTAGGATATGTTAAAATCTAATTGTTTTTTAACATCCATCTTCACCAAAATCTCTAAATCCATTAATGAAGCAGTTGGGGCCTAATGAGTAAAGATTACCGTGAGCTAATCAAGAGATAAGATTGGATTGTGAGCTATCAAGATCAGGAATTTGAAATTTTATGTTTTTGGGATGTTTTGTGGTGGTGTTATCTTCTTCTAGTTATAAATAAGGATTGGTAGCATAAGTTAAAAAGTTAGAAAAATTGCTTCGAAAATATTTTCAAAGGATACCATTCTAGTAGGGAGTTTCTATTTTCTTAGAAACTTGTAGAATGTTTTTTTATAGAATACTGCTATTCTCTTTGGCATGTTATATTTAATTTAAAGTATCATCAGATTGGTATCCGTCCTTTATTTTTTAGTTCATATATTATAGAAGTTTGATCTATTTGGGAGAAATCTTTGAAATTGTGCATGCTATGGCCTTTGTCAAATTTCTTTTTTAGATTTTGTTCATCTTAACAAAATTGTATTTTGTTCATGTTAACAAAATATTGTTATGTTTTCCTTAGTAGTTTGGATAACTAATTTACATGCTTTTAAGCTTAGATGTTGAATGCTAGCTTTCAAAAATTGAATTACATGTCTATTGAACTTTTCCATTTTTTGTAAAGATTTTACCATTTTCCATATTATGCTATGAAGGAAGAAGGGTTCTATAAGTTTATGGATATTTCTATTAATCTATAGAGTTTTCTTATGTCTGATTGAACCTTAATGGGTACTTCCCACATGGAGATTTGAAAGACTGCATTGTGCTTTCTCTAGCCTTTGGTCCTTATTCTCTTCCCAACAATGAAGGGTTTGCGGCATTTTGTGTCTATTGAATATCAATTATAAGGAATAGTTAAGGTTTGAAATGTTGTAAAAGCTTTGGCACATCACCATTTTATATGTTTTATTCACATTTCTTTCTACCTTTTCCCCAAAACACAAAGAAGAGTCAACTTTCTATAAAAATCCTAATGGTCATTCAATGAGGCACAAATTGGTCCCCCACTCACTAAATTTCCCATAAGGTTGTTGGAGAACCATAAGATTTGATGATCAATAGTTCAAGTTTTCTAGCATGCCCAGTGGGACCAAGTTTTTTCAAATGTCTGATTAGAAATCAAAAATATTTCTTAAGTTAGACCAAAGAAGAGACTAGAAATTTCATGCCTAGAATCCAAACAAGAGTGCCTTCAAGAGGTCATTTCCAATACTCCCAATTACCTACCTTAGTATTAAGGAGAAGAAGACTTACAGGCTCTGTTTCACTCATAAGAAGCAACAAGGTAATAAGTGTTATCCCAAAATCGATAGCCTTATCTACTCCACCAGGAGGCTAAACTTTCCAAACCAGAATACTCATATGTCATATCCATAGGAATCTGTTTACAATGACTCATCTAGGCACCCCTGTTCCTATAAATTTTGTAACTTGGGATAGCGGTAGTCCGCTACAACCACCTACACGCTCAGACGTATGGCCTGCCATACCCTCAAATGCTCTCAACCCCATCCCAAAGTTTTTTAGGGAGGATTTCAAGACTCCCTTTGAACATATCCAAGATATAGAGGAGGTATGTAGAGTACATAACATCATGAAAGAGAATGTTGTTCTTAGGTTACTAGTCATGTCTTTCAAAGGAAAAGCCCAGAACCGGTATAAGTCTTTGGCTTCTAGTTCTATCTGCTCTTGGGACCAACATGGAGAGAAGTTGTTTGAGCACTTCTTAGAAAAGGGAGATCACTCCTCTCTACTACAATAATTAATCACCATCAAAAGGGCCCCATAAGAGGCCATAAGTGACTTCAACACCAAGTTTCACAAAAAATGATCAAGGATTACTATGACTGCCAGGCCTCTAGCCGCCATGGCGTTCATGTGTTATCTAAAGGCTTTCAATTCAAATATCACATTCATGGTGTAGTCTATGGGAGGAGATACTCTGCTTGATGCATATGATCTAGTTGTGCATGTACAAAATAGTCTGATCAATGCTGGGAAGCTTCCACCACGTTCATTGATGCCCATGTTCATGGAAATCTCTATTGGCCCTTGAGAAGAAGCAATTTTGAGCACCACTGCTCCACAAGTAACCATGTCGATTGTACCACCATCCATGTACGTATACCCTAGTGTGCAACCAAGCAAGCCGAGCTCCTCTTCATTAGCAATGGATGTCAATGATATGAAGAATCTTATGTAGTCCTTTGCGAATGAGCTATTCCTCATCTGAAAACATCAATTAGTACCCCTAAAGCCTCCCATGCAGACCTATCAAGGAGGAAGGCCATCTTATCAATAGAACACATATGAAGGAGCCTCAAAAGGAGGAAGTCAACAACCAACGCCCACAAACCAGATAGTCCCAGTTACCATGCCACTTCAGACCATCAAGAACAATCCAAACAAATATTTAGTCCTAGTCAAGAACAACTTATTGGGGGATGAGAATTAATCGTGCTTCTCATGTAATGCTAGCCATATGCCCTAGATTTTTCCAAGGGGAAATATACAATAGAAGATAGTGAAGCAAAGGAATGAGGGTGTGTTCTCAAACATCGAAGAGTATTAGTCTCCCAAAATGGAGAATTCCCTCTTTAGATCTCAAACGCAAGGAATGTCCTTAGAATAAGAGCTGGACATCGCACTAGGCCAAGTGATTTTCTCTTGGATGGAGGAAGAAGATGCAATATTAGCAAATGATACTTTGGCAACTAGTGCCCCACAAGTATACAATCGAACTACAACACAAGGTCAAAAATAAGGATCACTAGAGAACACATTCAACAAACTCCATAGCCATGACAACCACAACCACAAGAAAAGAAAGTCATGCAGGCCCGACCCACTCAGCAGTCGCAAGCTCTTCCATGGAAAGAGAGAAGAATATAGACAAAGCACTAAGCCCACCCACGTCGGATCGACCTCTCCCAAAGACGAAATAGATACCACCATTCAAACCCAAGGTCCTGATAGTTGGAATGCTTAACGTAGTTGAACGGTTGAAGAAGGAACCCACTAATATATCTTTGTGGGATGTTATATCAATTTTAGAACAAAAGACGTTGCTCCAAGAAGCATTAAAGAAAGAAGAAAAAGAATTGCGAATGGGTGCGACTCCATCATGCAATCAAGTTAGAGATAAAGAACCTACATCAAACCCCCAATCTCTTAGAGTCATGGCATACATGAATGCCACAAACACTAAAAATGTGAAAGAGGTAAGCAAACCAAAGCCCACACCTTTCTTTCTAACACTTATTATTGGAGATAAGCTTTTACACAACAACCTGATTGATTCAGGAGCTAGTACTATGGTCATTCCTAACCAAGTGGTTGATGCCCTGAAACTAAAATATGAACCACTTGATCTAAAGGGATCATGCAGTTAGATGGGAAGAAGGTTTTGACCATGGTCGCATCAAGGATCTATCTTTGACCCTCTTTTCATGTCCAAGCCAGACTATCACACAAGAAATAGTTGTGATAGACATCCCCCCAGTATTCGGGATGTGCCTTTTAAGAGACTTTATAGTGAAACTTGGAAAATATTTAGTGCTCAATTAGTCTCATATGATATTGTGAACAAAGCATGCAAAAAAGACAGATCTTTTCTAAATCCTTGCACCCAGAACATATAGCAGAGAATGCAAACCTATGCTTTGAAGCAATGCATACGTCCTTCTCAAAAAGGGAGACATTGTGTAGAAATGTTAAAAGATGAGGAGGACATGAGTGATTGGACACCCAAAGAGGAGGTCCTCCTTAACTAGTTTATTGACTCAGACCTATTTGGGATCTTCCATACCACTAGATTAGGCACCTATGTGATATTTGACGGTGGCCAAGTCTTCCCAAAATTGGTGAAAGATCAAGACGAGCCTAGCAGACTAGGCAACAATAATTTGTGGATGTTATATTTTGATGGCACCAAATGTAAGGCTAGTTCCAGAGTAGGTGTCTGATTGGTATCCCCGACTAGAGTAGAGATCCTCAAATCTTTTTGTTTCCAATTCCCATGCTCGAATAATGATGTTGAGTATGAGGCCTTGGTCCATGGTTTGTTTCTCATAGAATGGATGGGCGTGAAGAGAGTAAAATCATTTGGAAATTCAGAGTTAGTTGTAAGCCAAGTCAAACGGTAGGTGGTTGCCAAAAATGCGAGGATGAAGTTCTATAAATAGAGTATGGGATTTGATCAAGAGTTTTGAAGCTTTTAACATATAGGTTATCATGCGGTCCTAGAATAATGTCATTGATTGGATGGGCTCAATTGGTTCAAAATTTGAGCCAATTATTGAGTCAATGATGAAACACAATGCAATCTAGATCATTGTCTAACTGTAGATTCTCAACAATGATCAGAATTGGCAGGTTTTTGAGGCTGACATTTAGATTTATTCTTTTTTTAAAAAACTAAGAAAAGCTTCTAACCATTCATAGTTTGAAGCTAGAAGAGCCACAGAAGGGAAATTGATCCAATTGAAATTCAATAAGCTCCTGCGAGGTTTGATTTCCCTTGAAAATATTTTTGACTATGAGGATGCGAGGAATAGAAAAAAAAGATTCACCGCTAATGTAAAAGACTATGAAGATCTAGATGCCAAAATTGATAGAAAGTTAAATTTTGGAAGAGACGTCCCATAGAAGGTTAAAGAGAGACTAAAGGGGCTATATATTCTAGATATGATAGGGTCATAGCTTGGACCTATGATGATCTTAGAATATATGATCAGGGCATAATTCAACATACTATTGACTTGGTCAAAGGCTCAAAACCTATCCGATAAAAATAAAGGTTGGGTATGTGTAGGATCATCATGGAAAAAATAGGCCCTTAAGTGGCAAAAAAATTTAGAAAAATTAGAGTTAGGAAAATTGACGTAAAAATTTGAATAAGTTATCCATATTATTTCAAAAATATGTAAAAATAGAATCTATAGAAAATTTAATGTAGTTTCTAAACTACTAGGTTTATTTTTAAAAAATTATTTGGTGAAAATTTGAAATTTCAATGCAGAGTATTTAAATTTTAGGGAAAAATAAGAAGTAGGTGTCTCATTCAACCACCCTAACCAAAAATAAAATGATAATATTTTTTATAAGATTTTAGATATAAGTAGAGGACTCATGTCCCGATGTGATGCATATTTTTGTAATTTTTTCCAAGTAAATAATTAATTATGATTTTTTATTACAAATTTTAAAAAATATAAAAACCTGATGTCTGACCACCTTAGCTTGGTCAAAACTTCATGAAATTCAATATATTTATTTTTAATCCTATAGTATGTGAAGCATAGAATATGATGAATGTTTTAGATTCAAAAAATGTGATATCGTTTGAAAGCTATAGATGTTTTTCATTCATCTTATCAATCAGGACTTTAGTCATAATTCAAATAGAAAATGAATAATAATTATTTATTAAATTCAAAATAAAGCATAATTTATATTGGTGGAGAGTTGAGAATCTCCTTTAAAAACCCTTTTTGTTTCATCAATTTTGGGTAAAAAAAATCGTCAGCCACATACCCTACACATACCCTTCATATCGCCATTTTTTGGCCCATCATGATTCTGCACATACCCAACTAGTCAATCTAAAAGTTGAAGCATCGATGGCACAAGAGCTCACCAAATTAATCAAATGAAGGATGATATACCTGATTATAAATTCCACCTAGGTATCCAATCTTGTACCAATGTAGAAAAAGAATGGTGATATTCACCTTTGCGTGGATTTTAGGGATTTAAACAAAGCTTTGCTAAAAGATCACTACCCTTTGTTGTCAATGGAACATATTCTACATACCATGGCTAGATCGGAGATGTTCTCATTGCTAAATGGTTTTTGGGTTATAACCAGGTCTATGTAAAGGAAGAAAACCAACATAAAAAATGTTCACTACCAAGTGGGGAACGTTCACATACTCAAAAATGCCCTGCGAGCTCTCCAATACTGGTGCAATCTTTTAGCGAGCAATGGATATCACCTTCAAGGGGTTGATTAGTCAAATTATATTAATATATCTAGATGACTTGATGGATTTTTCAAAATCAAAGGATGATCATTTTGATCATTTGGAAAAAGTATTCTAGAAATGCCAACAGTTTGGGATTTCCTTAAATCCAAAGAAATGTGCTTTCAGAGTTCCCCAAGGCAAGCCACTTGGTTTTGTGGTATCAAAGGAAGGAATAGAAATAGACCTAGAAAGGGTGGAGGCTATAATAGAGCTACCACTACCAGTCAACCATAAGGGGCTACAATATATTTTGGGAAAGATTAATTTCATTAGCCAGTTTATTTCAAACTTTACAGGCATCACAAGACCTATCACGTTAATGTTAAAGAAGAATCTAGTGTTAAAATGGATTCCCGAAGGCAAGAGAGCTTTTGAGTGAATAAAGGAAGCAACTTTTGTAGCACCAATGTTAGATAACCTAGAATTCTCCAAGGATTTCTTGCTCTACGTCTACAATAGCCAACACAACATCACTTCAGTGCTCACTCAAAAAGATGAAAAAAATAGCATAGAGTATCCCATCTTATTCCACTCTAGGACTCTAAAAGGATATGAAACTAGGTACAATTTTGTTGAAAAATAGGCCTTTGATATTGTTAAAATCCTCAAGAATTTTTGACACGTGGTATCAACCAATAGAATTACCATCCTTGTTACTCATCCTAGTGTTTGGGAGTATATCAAAGGTATGTGTAGGATCATGATGGGTCGAAAAGTGGCGATATGATGGGTATGTGTAGGATATGTGGTAGACAACTTTTTTTTAACCAAAATTGATGAAACAAAAAGGGTTTTTAAAGGAGATTCCCAGCTTTCCACCAATATAAATTATGCTTTACTTTGAATTTAATAAATAATTATTATTCATTTTCTATTTGAATTACGACTAAAGTCTTGATTGATAGGCTAATTGAAAAACATTTAAAGCTTTCAAATGGTATCACATTTTTGAATCTGAAACATGCATCACATTCTATGCTTCACATACTATAGGATTAAAAAGTGAATTTCATGAAGTTTTGACCAAGGTGGTCGGACAGTTTTTATATTTTTTAAAAGTTGTAATAAAAATCATAATTAATTATTTACTTGGAAAAATTATTACAAATATGCATCACATCGGACATGAGTCCTCTACTTATATCTAAAATTTTATTAAAAAATATTATCATTTTATTGTGGTTAGGGTTAGACAGACACCTACTTATTTTTCCTTGATATTTAAGTACTACTGCATTGAAATTTCAAATTTTCACCAAATAGATTTTTTTTAAATAAACCTAGTAGATTAGAAACTACATTCAATTTGCTATACATTCAATTCTTACATATTTTTGAAATAATATAGATAACTTATTCAATTTTCCACATCAAGTTGCCTAACTCTATTTTTTTTTACTTTTCATTGCCACTTAAGGGCTTATTTTTTCCATGATGATCTTGTACATACCCTCACTAAAGGTGAAATAACTAAAAAAAGGGCCAACTAGATCACCAAGATCGTAAAATATGATGTAGAAATTCAACCGACCAAGCTGGTTCAGGGATGAGGTCTTTGTAAATACCTTGCGCAAGAATTAAGCTCCATGGTGGAGGAAGAGGCTAATCAGGCCTATACAAATTAGTTCAAGTCTGACAAGTTGTGGGTGGTGGATTAGACATGATATATGCAAAAGGGGAAATACCTAACCAACATTCCACCTCACAAAATATGCTACTATCGATCGCAAGGAACAAGGTATGTACTAATTGAGGGGATTTTGTTTTAAAAAATTATGATGGTGTCCTACTCCTTTGCTTAGATAGCCCACAAGCGGAAAGAGTCTTAAATGAATTCCATAATAGTCTAGAGGGCAGAAATTTCTCCACCAAAAATACTGCTTTGAAGATAATATAAGTAGGATATTACTGGCCTTCTATGTTTTCTGAGGTGCACCACAAGGTGGAAAAATGCACTCAATACCAATATTTCATTGGTAAGCAAAAGAACTCCATCATGCCACCAAGCCTGATTGTGACCTAGGAACCCTTGCACAATATTGTTTGGATTTTTTTGGGATGATGAATCCTATCTCCAGTGTTGTCCATAAATGGGTACTTACAACAACCGATTATTTTATGAGATGGATGGAGGCCATTGCTCTAGAAAATGCTACAAAAATTTAAATTGTTAATTTTCTTGAGGAGCTAGTAGCAAGGTTTGGTTCCCCAAAAACTATCATATCAGATAATGCACGATCTTTTGTGGGCTCTAGGATGTCAGACTTCTATCTCAAGCATGGCGTCTACCTCAAAACTTCATAAAATTATTACTCACATGGAAATGGGTTAGTAGAGTCGACCAATAAGAACCTGATAAGGTTAATTAAGTGTGTTAGGTCGGAGCACCAAAAGGAATGGAACAAACACCTACAAGTTGCTCTATGGGATGGCAGAATTATGCCCAAACAAATCTTGAAGGCCTCTCCTTATGAATTAGTGTATGGAAAGGAGGTGGTTTTACCTATTTCTATAGAAATTCTGACATTGCAACTGTTAAATGCCTTGGAAATTGAAGAAAGTAGTAGAATGGAAGTGAGATTGGTGAAACTCCTAAGTCTTGAGGAAAAAAGGGAAAGAGCGTATGATGCCATGACTAGGCACCAATAGATACTCAAATGATGGTTTGATAAAAAGGCCTCCAACCCAGATTTCTAGGAGGGAAGCCTAGTGCTAAAGTACAACTAGCGCATTGTGAAACCAGGACAACATGCAAAGTTCGAAGCACTGTGGAAGGGTCCCTTCCACATTCACATGCGCAAAGAAAAGAATGCATATGAGCTAGAAGACATGGATGAAAATGTTCTAGATATACCAATAAATGATATTTATCTAAAATTGTTCCATTAAAACACACAAGTTGTTTTAAAAATTTCCACAGTTATGTACCATATGTAATTTTTTTTGTAAAATACAATATTTTGCGCATAAGCCATAAGAATAGCACATGAATAAAAAGAAAGGTATTATATTATATTCATTGAAATATTTACAAGTTATAATATGGGCCCGAGGCTTCGAGAAGTTTGAAGCCTTCTCACGCAAACCTAAAAAAGAGTTACACTACAAAAAGAAAAAATGAGAGGTGACACAACAACTAGTGAATTTGAAGCCTTCATCCATCACTAGCTATCAAAACATTGCTTCATTGGGTTTTTCTTAAAATTGGTTGGTAAGGTGGGTTAACACATGACACATGTAGGTTAGGGATGACATGGACCTCAGTCCTCGTTACCACGACTATATACTAGAAATTCAAAGTAATTTTCCAATCAAGCCTAGGAATGCGCACTATGCCATACTCCCTCAATAGGAAGGAAGCCATGGGTTGGGACAGTGAGTAATGCCTCTCGAAGTCCATGGTGTGAAATTCAATGAGAAGGGGCAACCATGGCACCTCTTCCCCATAATCAATGTTGTGAAGGTCCATGGCACTTAGAATGCCTTCACTAGGGATAGCCACTTGCACAATCTCACCAAGCCCATCCAAACATGGCATGGCATAGTTCAATTATCAAGGTCTTGTAAATGTCCAAATCAAGTAGAGAGGCTAGGAAGTGGGAGATGATGTTGGATTTACATCGTGACTGGTTTGCATCCTTCACGTAATCTTTTTTGAGGACACATTATAATGACACAATGATGAGGCAGTCATTCTTCTTTACTAGGTGCTTGATTATGTTGCTACTAACCTCAACCACAAAGGAATATTACATCCTTCATAGTAAGAGCCGAACAGGGGTACTTAAGCCATACATCATAGTGGAGAAAAAGGTAAGGCTAGCGAAATGAAGGATACAATAGGGAAAGCTTAATAACTTAAGAGCTAATTCAAGTGACTTTTTTGCTAAAGTGGCATAGCTATTTATAGAAAAGGTGCGTTGGTAAGCTCAATGAATGAAAAATTTAGCTACTGCCAGACAACAATGGAGAAAATATCAAAGCAACAGGAGGACGAGAGATGAATCGTAAGGAAGATCTGGCACCAAGGCTTGAGAAATAAATTTGGGCATTGGGAGTAAATGCTCGCATGTACCAATTGCCACCATGTGTCCATTTCTGTCATCAACACCAGCTTGCTTGCTTATACAAAAAGACATTGATTAAAGAACTAAGTTTTGAAAAATTAAATATGCACATCTTTGTAGAGTACCTTGTATCACTTAAAGTGCACTTCCCATGGCTAAAAGAACACTTCCTAACATGTAGAGATTATTTGTGAGAAGCATAGTGAGGGGAATGTACTAATTACATTCTTGCAACACTCATCACCTCATTGGAAGCATTTAGCAAGCTGGTGCTAACGGAAGTTCCTTACTGCTTGTACATGTAAGAAAATTGAATGCACCCAAAAATAATTTTTTTGTTAAGTAATGAAAATAAAAAACAGTCATTCCTATGAAGAAGCTCTCTACAAAATTTTCATTGCAACAATGGTGGAAGCATCATCTTTTGGTCGATAGGCTATATTTTTGTCTAACAGACTAGGCTACACCAACATGTTTGGGAGAGATTCATTTGCTAATTCCCCAACGCTAGAAGAATGATGTTTTTCCCATACTAAAATTACATAGGCATGTGACCCTGTTAAGAAAGAAGTGGTTTTGGATTTCACAGACAATATTTTTGACCCAAAGTTGCCAGCAAACCCTAAAAGCCTTAGGGATGGGGCATTGCAGAGAATGGTCAAGTATTGGGGAACTAAAGGTTTTGTGTTACAACTCTAGAATTGTATTTTTCCACAATTCATGTTGCTTGCTATAAACCCATGTCTAGAGTTGGTGGATGCATGTGCTAATAGGTTTGAAAAAGAAACATGGGTTATAATCAGTGGTATGATAAGGGTTGCAATAAGCTTAGTGGCCATTCGGGATATGCTATGTATCCTTGCAAACTAGGGTGCCAAAGTATTTGAGCACAAAATAATAGAAGAGTTTTGGAGGACTAGAACTAAACAATTGAGTTTTTATGAGGATGAAATAGAGGAGAAGCTAGAAGGAAATCAATGAGCCTCTTCCCTCTATCATGCAGGAGGTTCAAACTAGATTTACAAGCTATTTTATTAATGTTGGCATGTATTTATGGCCATGATGATGATGAAAGGGTCTATTCTTTCTAGATGGGCTTGGATTTCATGCTGAGGAGTGAGAAAAGTCTGAAATATTTTGATTTTGCTGAGATAATAGCTAAAAAGTTGCTAGAACAATTGAGAAATTATAGCATTTCTTTTAAGTTCAGATATTTTTCATGTCTGGAACATTTGATCTTGCATCAAAACTATGAGTTTTTAGAAAAACATTTGTCATTGTTTAAGTTTGATGTAAAGGGCTCATACCAACCGCTTTCGGTTTGGACCCATATGCTTTTAAGACATGGGATTATTACTAATTTGTGGATTACTTCCCAAGGCCACAGACCTTGGTGGATTATTTTTGGGGACCTGAGTTTACCTTTATCAAATTCCATGGTTTTGTTGAGGAGAATTTTAGGCTCCCTAAATTTGTAATAGATAGGTTTTCACTTTGGAGGTATTTCCATTAGGAAACTATTTCCAACAAAGCTTATGGCATCAGAAGGAACAAGACAACGCTTCACCTGATTCCCCTCACCATTGCCAATAGTTAGGAAACACTTGTGAAAAGAAAGGAGTAGGAGGTACTTACTAAAAAATTGGCATGCTTGGGCTTGGTCCTCATTTGTGATGCATGGAGCTACAACCCAATAAGGCACCTCCCGACCATAAGGCACGAGAGGAGGGAATGTTTTGAATAAAAAATGAACCTAACCAAGGAGAAGCCATATTTTTACATTGACTTAGCCTTCATACCATTCGACCAACCACCATGGCTTGAATTTTATGTCAAGATGACAGAGTATTAGTAGAGCATCCTAATAGCAAAATCCATCAACACATAACTGAAGTGCCTGGGATGGTCAAAAAGAAAGAAAGCATATTTCTAGAGGTACTAACAAGAAATTAAATACCTCAATGATATGTATGGAGATGTTTAGCTGCATGATGAGAAGTTCAAACAAATCCATGAAAAGGAGGTTGACATAGATGATAGTAATCTTGAGTCTGATCAAGAGATTAAAATAGAGGAGCTTCCACTCTACACTTCCCAATCTCAAGTGCCTGACATAGGAAAAGGGAAAGGAAAGGGGTTGATATTGAAGGGCTCACAGATAACATATTCAACTAGTGCCTGAGGGAAAGGGAAAAGGACCCGACGATCCCCAAAGAGGCCTGTTGTGGTTGTTGAAGCATAAGTTTCAGGGGGGATCGACTGCCAAGGAGTCTAAATCTGCCAGTTCCACCCATACAAAGAGGAGACGAGTCTAGGACCTAGGCGAACTAGGTGCATCAAGCAGAGGAGACGAAGAGGTGGATTTTGCTTCGCCAATACATTCGACTTCAGTGGCCCAAGTAATTTTTTCTCTAGCTCTTGTATCTGCTTCTGCATCTTTAGTTGTTCCTCCGTCCTCATCTGTTGAAAAGATTCCGTCATCCATAGATTTCAATCTGCTCATTTTGAATGAACCCCCAACTATACTCAACAATGAACCCCATGAAGGAACCTTGCGTGTTGAGTGAGTATCATCTGCATCAGCCACAATTGATTCTTTAATCACCCTATCAAGGGCCCCCATTGAGAATACTGAAGCATCCATGTTGCAAATTTCACCAAACCCATCTGCTTCTAATAAAATGTCTCTCTTTCCACCTACTTCCCATTTTACTCTGATGGGTGTTCCACCCTCTCAGTCCACATATGGTATCCCTCCTTTTTCAATGATAACACTCCCCTTCACCTCTCCACAATCTCATACAACTGAGGCTTCACCTTTCGTCACCCTTTTCAGTCTCCCTCTAGGTGCTTCTATTACTGCACAAAGTATTGACACCCCACCAAGTCTTTGAAGCCACTTGGATGCAACGAAGCAGACCCGACAAGCTAGAAAACATTAACTGTAGATAAAAGTTGTGGTGAAACTAGTTGCTTGAAAGATTGAGGCATGTTTTAATGAGGAGAGGAATTCCCTGTTGATTGCTACCATGAAGCCACTAGCATCCAAGATAGAAGGAGAAATGTAGTTAGAAGATTAGGACATCAAAGTTGTAGGCCTTGATTTGAGTTAGACTCTCCCACACAACAAAGTGGTTCTAGCTAAAGCAACTCAGAAGGTGGTTTACATCGACTATGAGAATCTGGACAAAAAATTGAAGAAGTGTGAGGTAGAGTTGGAAAATGTAAAAGACATGGTGGACAGGATGCAAGCAAAAATCAATGGAAAGGATGTGGAAATAGATCACCTAAGATAGTTACATAATCGGTAGGGAGAAGTGACTAAGTTTTTCGAAGAGGCCCAAAGTGAGCATGATCGACTTCATGCCGAGATAGAGAAATTAAGGGTTGAGGTTTCTACTGAATGTGAGAAAAATGCAAAATTTCAACGCAAAAAGAAGGAGATGGACAAAGATATGACCAGATTAAATGTTGTATCTGATGCCCTACAAAAGGAGGACATGCAGAAAGAATTGGATAGCATCTGATCTCAAGCCTCTAATGATATTCAGAAGGCCTAGGCAGAAACATAAAGAGCAGCCTCAAGGAAAGCAATTTAATTCATCAACTACCACAAAGTCACTTCAAAAAGAAAACATTTATAGGAAATTTTGAATAGGAAGGTTAATGAGATCAAGAAGGAGTTCAATATTCTACTTGAATTTGAATTACCTACTCTTTTCTCACCTGATAGAGGAGTTCTATCAATCAAGCAAATCGTGAATGCAATCAAACTCAAATTCCAGACTTCCTCAGTACTCCTAGGTCTAAGTCCATCAGCCACTATTGAGGAAATGGAGAGGGAAATCGTTCCCCTTTCTTAACTTTATTACCACATCGGGGTTGTTTCATCAAGGTGGGGAGGGGTTTCTTTTAAGGAAGTCCTCGATCTGGATCAAGCATACGAGATTCTACACACCCTCATCTGGGCCACTGATTTGGATTGGGAAGTCTAGTACTCTGCCTTCCTCAAACTCTAGGAATTACCAGAGCTCTAGGTTTGTTCCTCCATAAGAAAAGGCCTCCTATTAGTCACCAAAATTGTAAAGAAAATTTTCCTTTAATTTTTTTTTTTTGGTTTTCAACCCTTACTCTTTTCCGTTCTGGGATAAATCTGCACCCAAAGGATGAAGACTACTCCTACATAATGGAACACAATGCACCATGTGGTAGTTGTGCGACTTTATTTAAATATAGTTTTTCTTTTAGGAAAGAGTCGGGGTATGTGTCAGCTTGGTAGGGATTTTCTTCAAAGCTACTCTCACAAATTTGAGATCACCCACTCACTTGAGATTTCATGTATAGGCATTGGGTAGTTTGGATTTTTGTGGAGTAATATATTTAGGTGGAGTTTTTTAGGAACAAAATGGGCATCTTAATTTTGGGGTGGAACTTTTGAGTCAACATCATCAACCTCTATGGTTGGGTATGTGCAGGATCATCATGGAAAAAACAGACCCTTAAGTGGCAAAAAATTTAGAAAAATCAATGTTAGGCAACTTGACATAAAATTTTGAACAAGTTATCTATATTATTTCAAAAATATGTAAGAATAGAATTTGTAGAAAATTGAAAGTAGTTTCTAAAATACTAGGTTTATTTAAAAATAAATAAAATCTATTTAGTGAAAATTTGAAATTTCAATGCAATAGTACTTAAATTTCAGGGAAAAAATAAGAAGTGGGTGTCTGTCTGACCACCCTAACCATAATAAATGATAATTATTTTTTATAAGATTTTATATATAAGTAGAGGACTCATGTCCAGATGTGATGCATATTTTTTGTAATTTTTTTCCAAGTAAATAATTAATTATGATTTTTTTATTAATTTTTTTTTAAATATAAAAACTCGTATGTCTGACCACCTTAACTTGGTCAAAAATTCGTGAAATTTATTTTTTATTTTTTTAATCCTATAGTATGTGATGCATGTTTTGGATTCAAAAAATGTGATACCGTTTGAAAGTTATAGATGTTTTTCAATTAGCCTATCGATTAGGACTTTAGTCGTAATTCTAATAGAAAATGAATAATAATTATTTATTAAATTAAAGTTAAAACATAATTTATATGGGTGGAAAGCTAAGAATCTCCTCTAAAAACCCTTTTTCGTTTCATCAATTTTAGGTAAAAAAAAAGTTGTCAGCCACATACCCTACAAATACCCATAATATTGCCACTTTTTGGCCCATCATGATACTACACATACATGGTTGATCAAACAAATTTTTTCCAAGTTGTGTTAAAGTTTGATTATTTTCTAACAACTATCTTTTCCAAAATATCTTAAGCCATTAATGAAGCATTTGGGACTTGATGAGCAAATATTGTCACGATATGATCAAGAGCTAAGATTGGATTGTGAGCTATCTAGATCAGGCATCTGACAATTTCTATTTTTGGGATGTTTTGTGGCGGTGTTCTCTTCCTCTAGTTATAATTAGGGGTTGGGAGAATAAGTTAAAAAGTTAGAAAATTTTCTTCGAAAATATTTTTGAAGGATATAGATCTAGTAGGGAGTTTCTATTTTCTTAGAAGTAGAAGGTTTTTTAAAAAATACTGCTATTCTCTCTAGCATGTTATATTTAATTCAAACTATCATTAGATTGGTATTTGACCTTTTTTTTTTCAGTTTATATATTATAGAAGTTTGATCTATTTCGGAGAAATCTTTGAAATTATGCATGCTATGGCATTTGTCAAATTTCTTTTTTATATTTCGTTCATGTTAAAAATGCTGTGTTAAGTTTTCGTTGGAAGTTCAGAAAACTAATTTACATGTTGTTAAGGTTCTATGTTGAATGCTAGCTTTCAAAAATTGGATTATGTCTATTGAACTTTTCCATTTTTTGTTTAAAGAGTTTACCATTTTCCATATTGTGATATGAAGGAAGAAGGGTTTTGTAAGTTTTTGGATATTTTTGTTAATATTTAGAGTTTTCTTATGTTTGATTGGACCTTAATGGGTGCTTCCCATAGGGATATTTGAAAGACTACATTATGCTTTTTCTAGCCTTTGTTGCTTGTTTTCTTCCCAAGAATGAAGGGTATGTGACATTTTGTGTCTATCATATCATTTATAAGGAATATTTAAGGTTTGAAATGTTGTAAATTTTTTGGTGCATCACCATTTTTTATGTTTTATTCACATTTATTTCTACTTTTTCCCCAAAAAACAAAGAAGAGCCAACTTTCTATAAAAATCTCGGAGTTCATTCAGTGAGGTGCAAATTCATCCCCTACTCATTAAATTTCCCATAAGGGTGTTGGAGAAGCATAAGCTTTGATGATCAACACTTAGAATGATGCAAAATCTATATCATGGCCCAAAAACCTAGGTGGGACTTATACGCCCAAGGTTGTGTATGAATCCCAAATCACTAAATTTGGGCCACACAACCTAAAACCACCTTAATTATGATTAGATGTTGGTTTATGTTGGGATTATCCTTGTAAAGATGGATTAAATGAGGCTTGTGGATGTAAAATAAGGCCTCTTAAAGCATAAAGAGGCCCAATTATTTAATAAAACTAAAAAAAAGGTGTGAAAGTGTGTTGGAACACTTTACAACACTCTAAATAAGGCACCAATAAACTTATTTAGTTCACAAGGACCAAAGACCTAATGTGAATATGTTATACATATTACAACACTAAATCAAGGCCATGTTAGGCCTCATACTTTTCTTTCATTACATCTAGCCCCCACTTTAGTGAGAGGGGAAACTTGCTTCCAACTCACATTAAAGTAGACCAATGTGCATCAAGAGGGGTCCAAATATACTACTTCTAGTAAGATAGGACAACCATGATCAAGAGGGTTGTGCAAGCCCCCAAGACCAAGGTCCCATGGAAAACCAACATAGGCGTGCAAAAGAACACACATGAAAATGATATAAAGAGAAATAACAAGGCACAAGAATACATTTCCAAAGACAAAGGGAAAAGGAAAAACAAAACACAAGAGGGATGAATCAAGCTTCGACCATTTTTCCAACATGATGTGGAGTAGATCTAGGCTGCTTGTTCAAAAAATGCACACTCAGTTTGAGTCAATAGAACTTCATGCTATCCACTAGGTGAGTACTCCAAGAGAGTGAGACACATACCCACACGACTGGTATGCACTCATAACATGCACGTGAGTGGCTGTGGGAAAGTCATGCCTCAGATCGACTTCCCGTCCAACCATACCAAAGTTATACCTCTTGATAACTTTGATAAGGTGCCATGCAATAATGAACTTTGAGTTTCATGAGGAAAGAAAAAATTTGTATGCTTGGAACTCATGAACAAACAAAATGGCACCATAGGAATGAAAAGTGTGCTATGCAAGGTGGCCATATAACATAAATTGCAAATGCAATAATTTAATGTAAAGAAAGTTCAAAGGATTCCTGCTTAGTTCATGTGAGGCTTTAACTTAGGGAACATTATGCTTAATGTATCAAAGAGAGGGCCAATCAAAGAATAAAATATTCACAACTTAGGGGATGCAATGTGTCACATCAGGCTAGTAAGAGGAATATAATATGCTTAGAGAGATCATTTTCTTGAAGGACATCACACCCAATGTCATCCACAAAGTGAAAGATGCATCGCATGAAGCAAGAGGACTACACCATGAAACATGAAAAAGAAAAATGAAAAAGAATAATGCCCATATATGCCCCCACTTTAAATAAATTGCTAAACACCATGTTGTGAGAAATTACTTTAAAGTAGCAAATGATGCATGGTAAAAATAAAGAAGACATGAGAGCTTACTTGGAAATCCCTATGCCAAGTCATATGTTTCCAAGTAAAGCTACGTCATGCAAAAGGAAAGAGAGGGGTTGCCTCTAAAATAAAACTCCAAACACATGAGGGATTTATGGATTTGGGATCAATATGTTCTTAGTACAATGTTTTTATTTAGAGCTCAAAACTATCATCATTCCCCAGATGTACTCATAGAACTAGAAGAATGACACAAGGAGAGAGAAAATAAAGAAAAACTTTTTGGGTCATCATGGAAGAAACATGAATGTCTTGAAACCTTGTATCATCCCTGAAAGGAAAAAACATGACATTTAGAAAAGATAAAAGGAAAGGATTTAGGGTCAACATGGAAGAGACATGAATGTCTTGACACCTTGCATCATCCCCAAAAGGAAAACACAAGAAAAAGAAAAGATAAAGAAAAATATTTTGGGTCAACATGGATGTCTCAATTCCTTGCGTCATCCCCAAAAGGATAACACAAGAAAAATGAAAAAGATAAAGGAAAATATAAAATATTTATGACATAGAGAAGAATGAAGGTACAAATAGAGGAATGTCATAAAGAGAGAGAGATACATCAAACATAATAGTACGGGGGATCACATTACGCACATGCAATCACACAAAAGAAAAAGAAATAATGCAAAAGACTAGTAAGGCACATGTGAGTCAACCTAAAGTAGGTCGTTTGCATCCCAATCATGTTTACTGTATACCGAAAGTGGAAAACTAGCTAAAGGGACAATGACAAATGTGTTACTAGGACAGGGCTATCTAATTCCTTCCCCTTATGTGCAAGGCAAAAATGAGCCGAGGTATGTGATGAGAAGGATCTTGTAATAGTGAGAATACAAAATTTCTACAAGTATTACATGGCAAAGAGTGAAAGGACACTCTTTAAGGAATTATGATGTCAAACCTTTTGAATATTCTTTTAGAGCACGACACTCATCAATACTATGTCCAAAAATTCTATGATATCTATAATGAGATGTGTTTTGTTTTTAGGATTTGGAAATCAAAATTTTGTTATGGGTGGTAATGTAATAAGTTCTCTGTGTAGGAGTATCTATAAGTCTCTTGCAGTTTCAGATGGTGGATAAGGGAATTACATCTTCTTTAATTTCTAAGGCCGTCACTACTTGCTAGATTCACTAACTTCTCTAGTTGAATGTTGAGGAAAAGGACCTAAGACAATCCAAGCATCCTTTTCATCATTAGGAGACATTGGTTATTATTTAGGAAGGACATTCATATCAAGGGAGGATCTTGATATCCTAACCCTTTAGTATTTTCAATTGGTATTTTTTCTAAGAGTTGATGAATTTCATGTTCACTTGTTGTATCACATCCTTGTTTACTCAAGATATCATGAATCATATTCCATATGTCTCTTCGAGGTTGATGGGAGTGTTTGTAACTTTGTTAACATAGAATGGTTGAGTGTTTTCTTGATTAGAGGAACTAGGTTCACCTACAATAGGGAACTTAGGTTCAACTCATGTCTCAATTTTAGGATGTAAGTAACCAAACATCTTAGGTGGTAGTATTATAGGTGGTGTTGGTTGTTTAATTGATGGTGGAGTCATGGAAAAAGTTCCCCTTCTACTTTTCTTGGCTTGTTTGGGCCCTCCTTGTGAATTTAGGCTTAATGTTGCCTTGATTTAGTGTTGTAATGTGGTTAACACATTCACATTAGGTCTTGGGCCCTTGTGAAATAATGAATTTAAATGGTACCTTGCAAAAGTGTTGTTAAGTTTCACACTTTTCTATGGTTTTATTAATTAACTAAACCTAACGAATCTCCATTTAATCAAAGTAAATACTAATCTTGCCTTATTTGAAGTTTTGTAAAGTGTTGTAACACACTTTCACACTTCTCTAGGCTTGTCATTAATAATCGGGCTTTCTTATGCTTTAATTGGTCCTATTTTGCATCCACAAGCCTCATTTATTGCATCTTTTTGAGGATAATCCCAACACCAATTATTACCCAATCATAATTTATGTGTTTCTAGCTTGTGTGGCCTAGTTTTAGTGATTTGGGACTCATTTGCCACCTTGGGCGAATCAGTCCCACCTAGGTCTTTTGGTCCCAAACTGTATTTCACACATTTCTAAGCACTTTTGATTTTTGGTCCCATACATTATGCCAGATGGGACTCATTCACCATCTTGGGAAAATGAGTCCCATGTGGCCCAAAATTATAATAAATTCAAATTTCTGGTGGGATTTTATTCTCCTAGATTTGATGTCGACTTGTAGTGTTGTAATTTCGGGAATTCTTGCATAATTAAGTATAAATACAAGGTTCTTCCACTCATATTTACACCTAGCAATCCAATAAACAATCAAGTGTTCACAAACATTCACAAGAGCATTCAAGTGTCTTTAAGAAAATATTTCCAAGTATTTTAGAGCATTCATCAAGAATCAATCATCATGTCAAATATTTCATGAATCATGTTTTTTTAGAGATAACAATTGTGGTGTAGGATTTTGTGATTCAAGCAAGTGTTTCATTCAAGATCAACATCATTCAAGCAAGAATAAATGTCTACATCTAGTGCATCCATTACAAGCATATTTGTAGCACCTTATTTCTAGGTTTTGGTGAGTTTCAACATTGTTATTTATTCATTAATCATTCTCCATCCACGTTTGATTTCATTTCAAGGATTGATTTCCAAAACAGGGTTTGACCAAGGAAAACCCTTATTTATTAACCCCACAACATTTTTCCCTTTCCTTTGTGTGTGGTTTGCAGGTCTAGGTTGTAGATTTCCTAGGGAGCAAGATTGGAGAAAAGTTGTTAAGAGTTCAAAGTTGTCAAAGTTGTGCTCAATCCTTGGAGAACCTTGGAGAAGACCTACAGGTTGCAAAAAGTTGTCAAAGTTGTTGGATCTAGAAACCACTCAGGAAGGATAGAGTAGAAAAAGAAGAGAATAATCAACTTTTGAAGTTGCAGAAAATCCCAATTGGATTGATTCACCACATCTAGTGAATGAGTCCCAGTTCCAGTTAGTTTTCAAAAGTTTTCTAATTCAGATACCCTTTTGTCCAAAACTTGTTCTTGCATAGTTTTTCAGAAACGAAAATAATTTTCCTAGCTTGGAAAATGATTCCCAATCAGGTTTAAATTTCGATTTTTTGGTGATTCAAACCTCCATTCAATCATCTCTAATTTCCCAGGTGCACACCTTCCTGTCTCCAATTTTTTGTTTCATTTCATTCAATTTTCTAGGTCATTTAGTGTTAGTTTTCATTCAATTAGTGTTTTACATTTCTTCTTTGAGTGCATTATCTTTTCAAAGTCTAAACTTGGTGGTGAACCCCATATTATATCATATTCAACCCCTAGGAAAACCCTATTACAAGATCTTTTTCTCTTTTCTATTGAGATCTCTAGGGTTATCCTTGAGTGGAATCATCTTGAAAGTGGGTGTAATAGCATTTAATCAAAATTGTATTTCCCCATTAACCAATTTTAAGAGGTTCTAGGTGGATAAAAGGATGCATTGTTTCAAAGGTTGTTAAGGAAAGTGTTTAGGAATTTATTCATATTTTCATCATCTTCTCCAATGATGTCAACATCACTAGGAGGACATGCATTAGGAGTTGAGTGAGCATGAGTAAGTTCAATTTCATTAGGGTCATTTATAAAAGCATAGATTGACACATCCACTAATGATTTCAAATACATCCTGTTAGCTCTCAAAAATGCAGGCTGAATATCTCAAGAGGCTGCCAATATCTTGATACGTTTCAGGGTAACAGACAAGGTCAAAAGCTTTCAACCTTCTACTCTTCATTTGCTGCAAGACCTAGGCGGGTGTACCTTTCTGAATAAAGCAGACTTGACTTATGATTATCCTTCTTGCACAATGATTTGTCCACAATGGCAGATGGAAGTGAACAAATGAAATCAAACTTGAAAGCAGTAGCACTATTCTGATCTAGATCCTAAAATGTTGAATTAACAGATATAAAGAAATTGAATGAGTTCAAAATGATGAAATACAGAGACCAGTGCCTTATTGGGTATGCAGAGTCAAATGAGATCAAGATGAGCAACACTTCTCTGGAGAAAACTCAAATTATCTAGCATATACTCTGTTTATAACTTGTATAAACATGCAATTCAGTAATTACTAAGCTCTACTTGAATAATCCAAATGAATCTCTCTGATTAATGTGATTAACTAAAAGGATTTAGTCTTTACTTGAAAGAACCAATCAATCAATCACATAAATACAACAAATGTGCACTGATAAATTGAATACAAACTTGTTATATCAATTTAAAAAATCAGAAAGAATCCATCTTGGAGAAAACTTAGCAATACTATCATTAGATTCAAAAAATAATTGGCACCAGAAAAATGCAGCGACATCAACTGATTTTCATAAATACCTCCATTCTGAAATCATGCAACAATAGTCTCTGATCTGATAATTTTATTCTACTGTATCTACTTACAGTGTATCAAATATCTAATAATTGGTCGTTCTTTTTGCAATTACAATATGCCAATTTATACACCAACATGAGAGAAACACATCATATTTACATTTCATGTTGGCCCTCCACAGTATTCAGGTTCTAATCATGTCGGCCTGCAACGGTTCTCAAGCATCTACATGTCGGCCATAGTGTTTATATTTCTATTATTTACCAGTGAAATAGTCAATGAGACAATGCAACAGCTATGCCGAAGGCAATTCACTCATTAATCACTTCCCTTGCTCTTTCTATTTCACCATGACTCTGTGATGTCGGTGAGACATCTCACAGAGAATCCCAAAGTGTTACCGATATCCTTCATAACCAAACCTGTCATTATTACACAAGAATATCTCATACCAACATGCTCCTTTTGTTTCATTCACAGTCACCATAACCTAATGGTATCAAAGAGACTCTATATAATTTACTTCATGTTTCACTGAGAGTCTTTCACCATTCGTATGTCACCATAACACCTTGCTTGTTACACCAAAGTCAAAGAGTATTCTTTTGTTCCTTTATGTTTCGCTATGACCACACGACATCGGTGAGACCTCTCATAGATTAAATTTTGTTTCACCGAAGGTCTTCATATATCTCAAGTCGCTGCGACATACTTTCTCTCATGCTGACAAAGTCTCCACTGCGCTCCATCGGCAAGATCCCAGGTACTTCGCCAAGATCACATACCGAATGTATAAGTCTCACCGAGCAACATCTTTGTTATATTCATCCTTGCCAAGACAGCCAGATTTTCTCACCGACTGAGTTCCCGTGTGTATTATCGGCGAGACAAATCAATGTCGGGGAGACCTCATGGAGATTGAATTATGTTATACCGAAGCACCCCAAACACCATCTATCGCCAAGAGAAAGTGAAACTCACACCGACAAAATCCCTCATTAAGTTCCATTAGTGAGACCCATATGTATTCGCTAAGACTTACTCTGAAGTCATCCTAGTCTCACCAAAATGCCCCATGATAGAAACTCCATGTGCGAAGTTGGCGAGACCGAAGGTCACTCACCGAGACCTTATATAGATAACATTATCTCTCATCGAAATTCATTTGAAAGAAATCTTTTGTGCTCCGTCGGTGAGACAAATGATACTCCCCAAGACCTTCCACTAATAACCCTTAGCCTTTGCCGATGAAACACCACATGCATATTCAGGGAGACATATTGAATTAAGTAAGACACTACCCCGACGGCCAAAAATCACACCGATAGATGCCTCCACATTCGCCAAAACAACATGAATGTTATGCTGATAGCCAACCACGGATGAATTTCGGTCATTGTAACAATACAAATGTCTTGCCAATAGACCTGTAACAGATAAATATTAGCAGAAAAACACAATGGGTCGAGGAGACCAAATAGACTCATGTCGATATGGACCAAAATGTGGAAAATGTAGACATAGATAATTTATGGGACAAATATGAGCCAAAATATGAGTAAACATATCATGAAATGAAGAAAATATGCATAAGGAGTCATATGGAGACTCAGTGGGTATGAAAGATATGCAAAATCATCAAATTTTAATAGTTCCAATAGTGGCTCTGTCTGGGGATGAATGATAGTAAGATCATTGCAAGGATCCAGATCTTTGGGTGAGCATACCAGACATAAAATGATGAACCAATGAGTAGGAAAGGAATGAATGGCGATGGAAGTGAAGCATGATGGAATGGAAGGAAAGTGAATGCAAAAATGAAGATGAATGGAAAATGAAAGTGAAATGGAGATGGACAAAATCCAAAACTACTATGCATGGAAAATAATTTTAAAGAGGATATGCAAGAGTTGTCCATGCATTGGCAACCCTTAATCCTCTGTGTTGCTTAAGAGAAGAAAATATTCAATAATTTCCCATGAACAGGCAATTCCTGATCTTCACCAGCCATGTTTTGTAGATAGTATGAGTCTTCACCCTTCTTTCCAATAACAACAAAAGGTCCCAGCCATAAGGCTTCAAATTTACCATGCTTTCCTTTCTCCTGACATCTTGTATTCCACATTAGTACCAAATCATTCTCTTCAAATTTTCTATCCTTTGCCTTCTTGTCAAATAGATACTGCATCTGTGTCTGTAACTTCATGTTTTGACTTTGGGCCACTCTCCTGCATCAAGTTCAGCCAATTGTTCCATTCTTTCCTCCATAGGTTCAAGAACATCCAAAGCCTCCTAAAGGAAAAACCTGTAGACTGGTAACAAATTATGTAAAGGCATCCTGGCTTGTGCTCCATACACCAATTCGAATGGGGATTTTCCAATTGCCTTTTTCACAGTGATCCTATCAGCCCACATAGCCAGTTTCAATTTTGAATCCCAAGCCTTCTTGTTCTACCCTAACATTCTCCTTATAATCTTTGAAAGGCTTTTATTGCTAGATTCTGCTTGTCCATTAGCTTGTGGATGATAAGGGGCTGTATAAGAAATAGTAATGCCATACTTATCACAGAAGCTTTTGAATTTAGCTGACCTAAAACACATCCCATTATTTGTGATCAACCTCATTAGTGTACTAAATCTGGTGATAATGTTGTCCATCAAGAAATTATTCACTACCTTAGTTGTGGATTTCTTAGTTGGGATTACTTCCACCCACTTGCTAAAATAGTCAGTGACAACTAGTATCCACTTGTGTCCTCCACTTGACTTTTCTTGTATCTCTCCAATGAAATCAATTCCCCACTAATGAAAAGGAGCATCAGCCTGCAAAGTTCAGAGTGGCAAAGCACCCTGATACTTCAATTTTCCAGAAATTTTTTGGCAAGCTTCACATCTTCTTACATGTGTAAAAGAGTCATTAGAAACCTTGGGCCAATAATAACCTGCCCTGAGAATTTTGTGTGTAGTTGTCTTTGCTGAATAATGTCCTCCACAAACTCCTTCATGTATTTCTCTCAAGACATGCTTAGCTTGTGACTCATCCAGACATAATAACAATATACCATCCTTGTTCTTCCAAAATAGATCTCCATCCATGAAAACATATTTTGGTGCCTGCAACTTCAAAGTTCTCTTTTGGCTATCACTCAATCCATCTGGACACTTTATGTATTTAAGATAATGCATGATATTAGTATACCAAGGAGTATGCTCAATGCTTGCAATTGCAATCCCTTCTTCTACATTACAGACTTAATTTGCTTCAATATTTGTTTCTGCCATCAGCTTAGGCAAGCCTTGACCTCTTACTAGCTTAGTGATCTGTATCTCCATGTCAAACTCTTGAATCTTGTTGATCCATCTACATCTTTTTCTTGTAACTTTAGATTGTGTCAAAATATCCTTGACAGTTGCATGAGGGACATAAGCAATCACCTTTGCTCCAACAAGATATGGTCTGAATGCTTTTGCAACTTTTACCAATGCAAATGCCTATTTTTCCATTATGTCATACTTCAATTCAGACCCTTGTAATGATTTACTGAAAAAAGACACAGGCTGCTCATGACCATCATCATTCTTTTGTAACATAACAACAACAATAGTATGCATTGAAGCAAATGAAAAAATCTGAAAAGGCTTTGCAAAATCTGGAGATTTAAGAACAAGAGCCTCTTTGATGGCCCTTTTGATGGATATAAAAGCTTCCAAGGCTTCTGCAGTCCATTCCATTTTCTATCATTTCTTCAACATTTTTGATATGGGCTTAATGATCTCAACAAAGTTAGAAACAAATATTCTAACGAAATTAATCTGTCCAAAGAATGACTGTATAGCCTTAACAATTTTGGGAACAAGAATCTTATCAATAGCTTCAACTCTCTCAGGATCTATTATAATTCCCTCTTTTGAAACAATATGTCCTAAGAGCTTACCTTCTATGACTGCAAAATGACACTTCTTTGGATTTAAGCTAATACCATATTCAAGGGCATTAATAAATACCTTCTCTAGATGTTGCATATGATCTTCAGCCTTCTTCAAATAAGCAGCCAGGTCATCTTGGTACACTACCATGATAGCATTGATTAAATCAGCAAATTCCATGTCCATAGTTCTTTGAAAGGTCACTCCTACATTAGTGAGACCAAATGGAATTCTTATGTATACATACATTCCCCAAGGAGTTGTGAATGTTGTCTTATATTGCTTAGATTATTTGACCTTGACCTGGTTGTACCCTAAAAACCCATCCATCATTGACAACAACTCACACCCTATCACCTTATGCAATATAGCCTCCATATTGGGTAGAGGATAATTATCTTTGAGAGATGCCATGTTTAGATTTCTGAAGTCCACACACAATCTGATATCACCATTCTTCTTTCTCATAGGAACCAAATTTGAAACCCAAGTTGAGTGCCTGTTTGGTTTGATAATTCCTCCATCTCTGAGCTTTGTCAATTCTTCCTGCATCTTAGGCTCTAGTGTTGGATTTATAGGCCTTTTCTTTTGTCTGAAAGGTTTAGCATCTGGCTTCAATGGTATTTCATGCTGAAATAAATCCTCCCTGTATGCTTTCAAATCTTCATATGATCAAGAAAACACGTGTTTGTATTTTCTCAATAAGTCAATCAAGATTCTTCTAATTGTAGGATTTATCTTTTTCCCTATGTACACCTTTCTTGGTGCTATTTTAGTCCCCAAGTTAATTTCTTCAACATCTTCCCTTCTGACTGGTGTTTGCTTCATAAGGGACTGATCATTTCCATCATACATTCTTTCTAGTGCCACTAAGCCTTTAGGAAGCTTATTTGTTTTGAGCTGCAATATTTCCTTTCCAAACACTGTTTGCTCCCCATCTACTTCTTCAACAAAAGCATTGAAATCAATTTCCTGAGCCTCATACTGATCTATATAATGAAGAAAATTCATCAGGTCAGTATCATCATTGAAGACTTGCCAACTATAAATGTTATCAAGAACAACATGCCTTGTTTTGAACTCAATTTGTGATACCCCAAGTAGTGTAATATCATCTCTTTTGAGTGCCACATTTGCTAAGAAATCAGCCATTATGTTCTTTGATCTGTCAATCCACTCAATTGAGAATGCATCAAACAATTCGATTGTATCCCATACAACATTCCTATATTGTTTTAATCTTTTATGATTCACTGCATATTTTGATTTGACTTGTGAAACAACCAACTCAGAATCGCCAAAAACAGCCAGCAACTTGATTTTATGTTTCACAGCTATATTCAAGCCTGTCAATAAAGCTTCATACTCTGCCACATTGTTCATACATTCAAATGGTAACATAAATGAATATTTAAAAGTAATACCTTTAGGAAAAACAAATACAATCCCAGCTCCATTTCCTTCCTGGTTGCAGGCTCCATCAAAATACATCTTTCATATGCCATCGCAATTCTGTGTAGCATGTTTTTCAATTGGATCACTATTGGTTAATTCTGGCTGACCTGGTTCAATTTTAAAATTCTCAAGATCAACATCACAAAAAAAATTGATCTAATTTTGTGGCACACAGTCAACAAGTTGATTCATCCTTGGCTCCCTATACAACTTGACCTCTTGGCCATTCACTATAATTGTAGCATAGGGCAGATCAAATTGAACATTTCCACCAACAGCTGTTGTCCATTTCCTTGATAGAAGCATCCCAAACTGAGGAGGAGTATCAATCACTATTATATCTATATTATAAGCCACCTGTAGATAAGTAGCCAGTTTGACTTCAACACCTCTCATAATGCCAACCACAGGAACAGGTCTGTTATCCATTGCATAACACTTGCCTCTAGTAGTATCAACCCACATGTCAAGTTGCTTCATAACTCCTACTAGCATAATGTTTATAGCAGCACCAGAGTCTATCATGCAATTCCTCAATAGTTTATTATTGATAAGCAACATAGTGAAAAAAGGATCAACTTGAGGGGGAGTTGATAATATATCACTCAAGCAGACTTCAAAATTATTTATTTTCTCCTGCCTACTAATTGTTTTAACAACTACTTTGCTTTCAGAATTCATACATTTTTCATTTCCATTTGTTATCAATTGAACAGCAGTATCCCTATACTCTTTAATCTTCATCATCTCAAGTAGTGGAACAAACATTTTTACCAGGGATAACGCCTGAGTGAAGTCAAAAGAAGAGCTCTCCACCTTAACAGTCTTTTTCAATTCTGGCGCATCTCCTTTTTTTTCTTCCTTTTCTTTTTTATTAGGTTGGCCTGGCGCTTGTGTCTCTTTCTGTAATTCCTTCACTTCCTCCTTAACTTCCTATTTTTGGACATGCTTTTGTTCATCTTTATCAGGAAATCTCTTTTCTGGCTTCCTCACAGTTCCTTGTGTTGCCTTCTAATCTTTCATAAAAAATCCCCCAGGAGTGTCTTCTACATCATTTACTTTTCTATTTCTCAACTAGTATTTACTTCTTGCTTCATCAACTGCAGCAACAATTATTCTCTCTATTTCATCTTCAGTAAGTCTTCTCAAATTGCATTGAGAAATCGCTTCAACCAAATGTGGCTCAGTATAATCTTCATCACAATCATAAAAGACTTGTTGTTCAACCATATGGACATTGTACTTCTAATTTGAAACATCATATTCATAGCCTTCATCCTCTGAAGATGAGTATCTTTCCTCAAAATGGTGAGAAATATTTGAAGTCAAATACACTGTGTGATCTTCTTCATTATTTTCCATCAACATTCCCTCTTCTTGCATCCTTTGAGCTACAACACAATAGTCTAGAGAATGTGGCTTATCACAAGCTTCACAAAAGTGATTATTACTCATCATGTAAGTTCCTTTCTTGCTCAATGGATCAAGAGTCTCTTTGTTTCTTGGCCTAGCTATTATAGGTTTTCCATCCTTCTAGTCTGTATTATAAGGCATATCATGCAACCTCAGTCTCTCATTTTTGTTCTCATTTCTATATATATTTTCCTACCTGTACTGATAATTATTACTTTGTTGAGGAGGCCTAGGGTTGTCTCTCTTATTGATTATACCAACAACCTTCCTGTTGTTTTAAATTGTCAGTGCAATTCTCTGTGCTTTAGCCAAATCTCTTGGAAATCTATTTCTCAATTTGTACCCTATTTTAGGATAAAATGCATTTAAATACACTCAAAGCTATATAATATGGCAACCTTGATCTAGGAGGTACCTTAGTTTGCAATTTGTTGAATTTTCGGTTAAAATCATAAACTAAGTCATTTTGATTTTTCTGAGTTCGCATCAATTCATGAAGAGCTGCATCTGGTGCATTTAGATTCCCATATTGCTCTAGGAATCAATCTTGGAATACTTGAAGAGAATTAACTAAGAATGCTGGCAAGCTATTAAACCAATCCCTGGCATCTTCAATAAGTGACATCATAAACAACCTCATGTGCAAATCTTCACATGGCATACCTATGTCTTGGATGAACACATTGAAATTCCTTAAATGTTCTTCAGTAGTGATTGCATTACTCTCTGTAAACTTAGGAACCAAACCTCTACAACTGCTATCCATAGGGTAAGGGCATAGATGGAATCTTGCCAAATTAAACGGCCTGATCATTGTTGTGTACTGGTTAGGGGGAGGAATAGGTGGGTACTGATATTGATTCATAGGATTATTGTATTGTGCATTATGCTGAGGGATGTGATGCTGACCAGGAGGTGGATGATTTGGCTGCTTGTGATGATTCCTTGTCTGATGGTGAGGAGATACAAGTGGATTTGATGTCCCTGCACCATGATTACCTTGCTTATGAGGTGGTACATACTTTAGGGGGAATTAGGTATCCAAGAAGTAATTTGGACTTTCCACAATGCAGCCTTTAGTTCCTCTATCTCCTTCCTCTATAATTCAAACTATGCTTTTACTTCGTCAGGAAGCTCATGATCAATAAACAGATTTGGGTTACCTTCCATCTTCTGATCATATTCCTGTTGAATTTTGATTCGTTCAAGCTCGAGCCTAGCTTCAAACTTAGCCTGCTTCTAAAAATCATGAAAAGGATTTACTTTCTCTTCAGGGGTACAAAGTTCTACACTGGAATTATCCCTCCATGTGTCATACCTGTCATAAGTTTCACAATGTGCTCTTGATGTTTTTTCTTTATTTGTCATGGAAATGTCTTCAACTATCCTTTTACCTTTCTCAATCCTATCATCTTTATGTATCCATTTACTGTTACCAACAGGAGCTCTAGTATGACCTCCCCTATATTGAGATCTTCTTCCATTCATGGTGAACAGCTGCAAAATTTATGTCAGAGTTGCCACTCACTTTTATCAAAAAAATGAGAAAATACTTGATGTTTCTTATTCCCAGCAGATTCTGTCTAATGTTTCTGACTCTATGCTTAAGGCCTTGATTCTGAATGTATTCCCCAGCAGAGTCACCAATTTGTTAGCTCTCAAAAACGTAGGCTGAATGCCTCAAGAGGCTGCCAATCTCTTGATATGTTTCAGGGTAACAAACAAGGTCAAAAGCTTTCAACCTTCTACTCTTTAGGTGCTGCAAGACCTCGGCAGGTGTACCTTTCTGAATAAAGTAGACTTGACTTATGATTATCCTTCTTGCACAATGATTTGTCCACAATGGCAGATGGAAGTGAACAAATGAAATCAAACTTGAAAGCAGTAGCACTATTCTGATCTAGATCCTAAATTACTGAATTAACAGATATAAAGAAATTGAATGAGTTCAAAATGATGAAATACAAGGACCAGTGCCTTATTGGGTATGCGGAGTCAAATGAGATCAGGATGAGCAACACTTCTCTAGAGAAAACTCAAATTATCTGGCATATACTCTATTTACAACTTGTATAAACATGCAATTCAATAATTACTAAGCTCTACTTGAATAATCCAAATGAATCTCTCTGATTACTGTGATTAACTAAAAGGATTTAGTCTTTACTTGAAAGAACCAATCAATCAATCATGCAAGTACAACAAATGTGCACTAATAAATTGAATACAAACTTGTTATATCAATTTAAACAATCAGAAAGAATCCATCTTGGAGACAACTTAGCAATACTATCATTAGATTCAACAAATAATTGGCACCAGAAAAATGCAGCAACATCAACTGATTTTCATAAATACCTCCATTCTGAAATCATGCAACAATAGTCTTTGATCTGATAATTTTATTCTACTGTATCTACTTGTAGTGTATTGAATATCTAATAACTGGTCGTTCTTTTCACAATTACAATATGCCAATTTATACACCAGCATGAGAGAAACACATCATATTTAGATTTCATGTCAGCCCTCCACAGTATTCGGGTTCTAATCATATCGGACTGCAACAGTTCTCAAGCATCCACATGTTGGCCACATTGTTTATATTTCTATTATTTACTAGTGGAATAGTCGGCGAGACAATGCAGCGGCTATGCCAAAGGCAATTCACTGGTTAATCGCTTCCCCTGCTCTTTCTGTTTCGCCATGACTCTGTGATGTCAGTGAGACATCTCACAGAGAATCCTAAAGTGTTACTGATATCCTTCGTAACCAAACCTATCATTATGACACAAGAATATTTCATACCGACGTGCTCCTTTCGTTTCATTCATAGTCGCTATAACCTAATGGTATCAGAGAGACTCTATATAATTTACTTCATGTTTCACCGAGAGTCTTTCACCATCCGTATGTCGCCATAACACCTTGCTTGCTACACCAAAGTCAAAGAGTATTCTTTTGTTCCTTTATGTTTTGCTATGACCACATGACATCGGTGAGACCTCTCATAGATTAGATTTTGTTTCACTGAAGGTCTTCATATATCTCAAGTCGCTGCAACATACTTACTCTCATGTCGACAAAGTCTCCACTGGGCTCCATTGGCAAGATCCTGGGTACTTCACCAAGATCGCATACTGAACGTATAAGTCTCACTGAGCAGCATCTTTGTTATATTCATCCTCACCAAGACATCCGGATTTTCTCACCGACTGAGTTCCCGTGTGTATTATTGGCGAGACAAATCAATGTCGAGGAGACCTAACAGAGATTGAATTATGTTATACTGAAGCACCCCGAACACCATTTATCACCAAGAGAAAATGAAACTCACATCAACAAAAGCTGTCATTAAGTTCCATCAGTGAGATCCATATGTATTCGCTAAGACTTACTCCAAAGTCAGCCTAGTCTCACCAAAACGCCTCGTGATAGAAACTCCATGTACGAAGTTGGCGAGACTGAAGGTCACTCACCGAGACCTTATATCGATAGCATTATCTCTCACTGAAATTCATTTGAAAGAAATCTTTTGTGCTCCGTCGGTGAGACAAATGATACTCGCCAAGACCTTCCACTGATAACCCTTAGCCTTTGCCGATGAAACACCACATGCATAGTCGGGGAGACTTATTGAATTTGGTAAGACACTACCCCGATGGCCAAAAATCACACCGATAGATGCCTCCACGGTCGCCAAAACAACATGAATGTTACGTCGATAGCCAACCATGGATGAATGTCGATCATTGTAACAATACAAATGTCTCGCCGATAGACCTGTAACAGATAAACATTAGCAGAAAAACACAATGGGTCGGGGGGACCCAAACAGACTCGTGCTGATATGGACCAAAATGTGGAAAACGTAGACATAGATGATTTATGGGACAAATATGAGCCAAAATATGAGTAAACATATCATGAAATGAAGAAAATATGCATAAGGAAGGACTCATATGGAGACTCAGGGGGTATGAAAGATATGCAAAATCATCAAATTTTAATAGTTCCAACACATCCAAAGCTTACCAAAGCACATATCCATGATGAAATGCAATGAAAATTTTAGATTCTAAATAGGGTAATTACATTATGCAACAATCTGAAATGAAATGTTCTAGATGGAATTAAGCAATGCACAAGATGGACCAATTTAAACTAGATTCAATGAATTGAATGAAACATAAAATATGTAAACTGAAATAGAAAGTTGTCAATAACAAATAGGAGAATAGAAATAGAGTTTTCAATTCTAGAAAATGCAGTTTAAAATTTACACTAGGACTAAATCGCCCAGAGGGTTGTATAAGTCCCAATGAGGATTGTTTTCACAAATTTCAAAAAAATTTAAGTGTTTTTTATGCTTTTTATTTTGTATAATTTGTAGACTAAATGAAAATGTACATTTTAGATGATATTCAGTGATGTAAGATGCAAAAATGCAACCTATAATATGAACTTTCACTAATGCAAGATTTAGAAACCCTAGACGCAAATTAACTAGTGCAAACCCTAATGCGAAGTAAATGCAAGCAAGATCTCAGACTATGATGTACTTCAAATCATAAATGATGTGTTCTAAATGAAAGCTCACGAAAATGAAATGAAATAAAATGGTTTCTTAATGGTTTAGGATATAGAACAACACATTTCACAACATTCATTCAAGGAAAAACCTAGAGATCTCAATCTAAAGTATGCAAAGGAGAAAGAGATCTTGCAATAGCGATGTCCTAGGGTCTGATTATAAACTAAAGGGGGCTTTACCACCAAGCTAGGGCTTAGAAAAACTAATGAAACACAAAACCTAATGGTTAAACCTAATGCAATGTAAGATTTCACTAAATGACCTAGAAATATATGCAATACATAATAGAAAGTTGAGAGATGAAAGGTGTTGTAACATAAAAATTATCCTTTGTCCTTTACTTGGTTTGAAAATTGACATCAAAACTAAATTAATGGTGTCTTGGAATAGTGTTGTAATGTGTTGTACACATTCATATCATTATAGGACCTTTATTTAATTAAAAAATGCTTTAATTGATGCTTTGCAAAGGTGTTGTGAAGTGTTGTAACACACTTTCACACTTTTCTAGGATTTATTTGCTTAATTAAGCTTAATAGGCCCTTTCTTAATAAAATGTATTTAAATTTATACATTATTTAGGTGTTGTAAAGTGTTGTAGAGAACTTTCTCATTTATCCAGGGTGTTCTTAATTAATTGTGGTTAATTGGAGTAATTAACCCCCTTTAATTCAAATTTCAACCTTATTTATGACACCTCCTGAAGATCTATCTCAACACCCATGATTTAAATAATATAACATTAATTGGGAAAAATTAGTTCATGGAAACTAATGCCAAGACCTATTCGCACTAGGTGGCGAATGGGTCCTCCCTTAATAGGATCCCACTTTCTGATTTGATCTAAAATGGGATTTTAATGATCTTTCCATCCATCAAGGTTAGGTCCTCAAAAATTGAGCCAGGAGCCATTTTCCCTAGGTGGTGAATGGGTCCTCCCTTAATGAGGGCCCCCTTTTCAAATTTAATTCTAGTAGGAATTTAGAAAAGTTTCTTCTAGATCTGGTGTCGTCCTTAATTGTTTGAATTTCAGGGTTAATCTCTTAATTTAGTATAAATAAGGGATTAATTCACATTGTTTCTCCTAGCAAGTTTATGAGACATTCAAAAAATTTCAAGAGAGCATTATAGAGCATCACAAGATCATTCATAAGGCATTTCAAGGCAGATTTCAAGAGTTTATTACAACAATTCAAGATCATTTCATCATGATAAGGGTTTGATGCATTCATTCATGTTGTTGACCTAAAGAAGTGAATGTAGCATTGAACATCTACTTGAAAGAATTGTTCATATCATGTTCAAGAATCCAAGATATACATTCTTCATGGCCATTACATGCTAGTTTGTAGATTTGTTTCACAAGACATCATCCAAGGTGATATCAATTGTATATTTCATGTTTCATGCTTCATTCCTTTATTTTGTCATTTGGTTTAATTACCTACAAGGGGTTTGACTGAGGAAAACCACCATTCACTAAAAAAAATAAAAAATTCTTCCCTTGAATGTGTAATTTCAGATTTATAGGTTGTAGATCAAGTGGAGCAAGTTTGGAGCAAAATTGTCAGAGTTGTCAAGTTCAAAAAGTTGTCATTTAAAGTGCAAAATCAAAGAATTGAAGCTACAAAATTATCTACAGACTTCCAAAAACTAATAACAGGGATTTTGAGAGTGTAGAAATCAAGTATCAAGACCATGATCTTAGTTTTGAAAACCCTAACAAGGACCCATTCACCACTAAAGGCGAATGAGTCCTTTGTAGCTCAAAAACAAGAAGTTTTTGACAAGGTACACAACTTTTTATGCTCTAAAAACTTCCCTCATAGTTGCTATAATAGTTGTGTATCATTTTTTTATTTTTATTTCCATATTATTACTCAAATAATTGTAGTGATTTAGTGTGGAAAAATTAATGGTCTATCCTCTTTCTCATGCATTTGGGTTTACCCTATTTTTCACCTAAACATTAATGGTGAACTTGACATATTGAGCATTGCAATTTTCTGATGTTTGAAGTCTCTTTTGCATCCTAGGTTAGATCTTTCATTTAGTTGCATTTATATTTGCATTGAATTAAGATATCTTTTAGAGTTACTTGTTTTCCATTGAAATTTTGCATCTCTCTAAATCTGAAAAATACAAAAAGAAAATTAGTCACTTTGCATCTCATTTAGATCTCATACAATTTAATTTGAAAATCAAAAGAAAATTACATTTCAATCTAAGTCTTGCATTTAGTCTTTTCATTGCATATTTACATTGTATTTTTGGAAAATATGAAACTAAAATTCATTGTCCCATACCTAGAATTGAAAGATATCACTAAAAGCTTGAAAATCATTAAAAATCTATTTGAAAATACCTCACTAGGACCCATTCAACTATACTGGTGAATGGGTCCTTGATCAAGTCCTATTTGTACCTTCTAGAAATTGAAAAGGCATCAAAATTCACTTTGAAATCCACAAAAACATCTCAGAAATATCTAACCAAGACCCATTCGCCTTTATTGGAAAATAAGTCACTCTTAGCTACTAATTTACATTTTCTAGATATTAAAATCTTAGTTTCTAGCTTTTGTTTAGTGTTGTTACATTCCTATTTTAGTTTCTTGATTTGTTGAACATTCATCAAATTCATTGCATTTAGCTTAATTTGCTTCATTTAAGTGCATTGTTAAAAATTCAAAATTGCATTCAAACATTTTATTTTCAGCTTATTTCATTTGTAATCAGTAAATTGCATTGCTTAGCATCTAAAAATTGTGTTTCATTCTAGGTTATTGCATTTCCCCTTTGCTATTCTAGGGTTTGCACATTGGGCTTGTAAAACTTGTATGAGCTTTACAACTTCATGTTCTATTCACAATACTATTATAAGACATAGTTTGAGGCTCATGTCATCCCAGAATATCTCACTCATTGTGGATCTTGGGTTTTCTAACTCTCTTCCTGATAGTGTTGAGAATCAACCCTTAATGGCTCATAGTTTGCATACTTCATTTCCCATTACTTCACTCCCTATAATCAATGTGCATGATTTTATTGACAGGCTAGATGAACAACTAGAAAAATTACAAGCTCATATCCTTAGTGAATGCATAGAAATTAGCTTGGTTCCCATCATACAAAATATAACAAAAGTTCTTAAAACTAGAAATGAAACACAAATCATGAATAGCCTTAGTTGCTTCCTTCATGAATACTTGAACAAACAAAACAACAACAACATACATGCCACAATCAATCCTCATACTAAAATTAAGAACAATGTTAAAATAGATAATGTTCATATGAAACCACGTCTTGTAGAAAAAGTGGTAGTATTTATCGAAGCTAGACCTCATAAGGAATGAACTAAAAAGCCTCTTGGCATTGCTTTCTCACAAAATGGCATACTTAAATGTGCACCTGATGGTCCTCTTTACATAGCTGGCCAAATAAATGATAAGCCCACTAATGGGACATTGATTGATCTTGTCTATGGAGAGAATGCGATCATTGAAGAATTCTTATATGTGCATGAACTATATCAAGATACATATGACAAACTGAAAGCATGGAACAAGACACATAATGGATTTTCTTTCCCTACGATAGGCTCGATAAATCTCCCTTTAAAAGTGGGACCAAAAACATTAACTATCTCATGTGAAGCTAGGCTATCCATGGCTTTGCTCCATGAGTTTCATCCCCTTGGTTATGCATAAATGTCTAAATTTTCCAGTTGGAAATGATATCTTCACTATGCATCAGAGCATATTTAATCATGCCTCAAAAAAAGGGAATTTTTCACTAGATTGCTTTTGGCCTGAGCCTATGGAACCTATTAAGCCTCATGAAGATTTCTTTTTCAAATCATATAAAAAATTCAAGGCAAAGAAAATAGTAGAACTATCCCTTCCCAACATGCCTCAACCTATGACTGAACCAACTATCCTTGACGAAACAAATATTGAACCAAAAGCACTTCTGAACATACAATCTAACAACCTATAGACAAACCTCTTGCAATTTCCTACAAGATACCACGCTCGATAACATAAGAAATATCGTTCTCCCTCGTAGAGTCAAACAAGTTTATATTTAAGTCAAAGAGAAAGTGGTTGAGAAACCTCTTGTGGTTTCTTTTATTCCTCCCAAGGAAGAGAAGGAACCTATGATTGACAAACCTACTCTTACACAAAAACAAATTGACAATAAAATGAAAAGAAATCGAAGTGGTAGAGGCTGTAGATGTAGACGATGTGCTATTGCTCGTAGATTACAAACTCAAGAAAACAACATAGAAAATCAAAACCCAAACCTACCTAAAGCAATGCGTGATGAATCTCAACCTTTGCCTTAACATAAACAAGAGCATTGCATGGAAATTGTTATTCGACCTCCTATTGTGATTAACTTAGAAGATGACATTGATACTATAAAGATTGATGAACAAGTGCATGGTGAGTTGAATACATTTTTTTCTTCTTCTATGATCTTAGATGACAAATATCCTACTAAGAGTGTTGAACTTGGTGCATGTCCTAGTTTGGCACTTGATGTTGTCCCTTTGGTTAGTTTCCCTCCTTCTGTTTAAACAGACTGATATTGGGAGGTGAAAGACCTGCTTTAGGTTGACTTGCCTCTGCGTTACTAGTATTTTTCTTTTTCATGTCTCTTTATGTTATTACATGTGTGTAATGTGATCCCCCATAACATTTCATTTGATTTATCCTTGTCTCTTTGTGCATTCTTCTATATCTACCTTAATTCTTCTATATGTAATAAACATTTTCATTTGTCTTGTGTTTTCCTTTTGGGGATGACATAAGGCATCAAGAAATTCATGTCTCCTCCATGTTGACTTAAAATCTTTTTCTCTTATCTTTTTCATTTGTCTTGTGGTTTCCTTTTGTAAATGATGCAAGACATAAAGACATTTATGTCTCTTCCATGTTTGCCCGAAAGGATTTTTCTTTGTTTTCACTCTCTTTGTGCCATTCTTCTAGTTCTATGAGTATTTGGGGAATGATGACAATTCAATGCTCTATGAAAACATTGTAGCAAAGACACATTGACCCCAAATCCATAGATCTCCCTTATGTATTTGTGGGGGAAACCCTTCCTTCCTATTTCATGATGCAGCTTATTTTAGAAACATATGAGTTGGAATAGGGTTTTCTGAGGAAAGCTCTCATGTCTTAGGCTAAAAGAATCTACTTTAAAGTAATTTCTCATAGTGATGGTGTAGCAACCGCTTTAAGTGGAGGCATACATCGATGACATCTTTTGGAAAAATTTCATGGTGTGATTTTTCTCTTTACTTGTGATGTGTCCTCTTCTTAGTGGTCTCATTAGGTTTGATGCCATCAAAGAGTGTACAATCTATTGTCATGGAATGATGTGAACAGGGCATCCCATGGGTGACAATCTAACACTTTTGACTTGTCTTCTCTTAGACATTAGGCACAATGCTCCCTAAGAGGAAGACCTTTATATGAACAAAGAAAAATCCCCTTTAACAAAATTTTACATAACATTTATGCATTTACAAAAGCATTACATTGTGGTGCCTTATCGAAGTTGTTAGGAGGATAAATTTGGTATGGTATGGGAGTCTAATTTAATTCTCTTATTTTCCACTTCGATGGGACAACTGACCTAGTGGATAGACTAAGGTTCCACTACATCAAAGTGAGCAATGCATGTTACGGATAAATAGCCCCATTCCACATCGCATAGGAACAGTTGTGATTGATCCTTTATTTTTCTTTTTCTTGGCCTTTGACAAGGTATGATTATGTATATTTTCTATTGCTGCATACTTAAATATCTTGAATGTCTACTTTAGTGTGAGTTTGACATGGGGTAATCCTCTCACTAAAGTGGGGGAAAAAAATGTAGTAACAGAAAAAAGTATCCTTTTTCCCTTACTTGGTTTGATAATTGACATTAAAACTAAATTAATGGTGTCTTGGAATAGTGTTGTAATGTGTTCTACACAATCAAATAATTCTAAGACCTTTATTTGATTAAAACATGCTTTAATTGATCCTTTGCAAAGGTGTTGTGAAGTGTTGTAACACACATTCACACTTTTCTAGGATTTATTTGCTTAATTAAGCTTAATGGGCCCTTTCTTAATAAAGCATATTTAAATTTGTACCTTATTTAGGTGTTGTAAAGTGTTGTAAAGAACTTTCACATTTATCTAGGGTGGTCTTAATTAATTATGGTTAATAGAAGTAATTAACCCCCTTTAATTAAAATTTAAACCTTATTTATGACACCTCCTCAAGATCTATTATGACATATCTATGATTGAAATAATATAATATTTAATTGGGAAAAATTAGGTCTTGGAAAATGGTGCTAGGACCCATTTTCCCTAGGTGGAGAATGGGTCCTCCCTTAATAGAACCTCCCTTTCTAAGTTGATCTGAAATGGTTTTTTAATGCTCTTTCCATCTCCTGAGGTTAGGTGCTCAAAAATTGAGCCAGCACCTATTTGACCTAGGTGGTGAATGGGTCCTTGCTTAATGAGGACAAACTTTTCAAATTTAATTCTAGCGGGAAATTAAATAACTTTTCTTCCAAATCTGGTGTCGGCCTTAATTGTTTGAATTTTGAGGTTAGTTTCCTAATTTTGTATAAATAAGGGGTTAATTCAGATTGTTTCTCCTAGCAAGTTTATGAGACATTCTAGTAATTTCAAGAGAGCATTATAGAGAATCACAAGAGCATTCATAACGTATTTCAAGGTAGATCTCAATAGTTTATTGCAGCAATTCAAGATCATTTCATCATGAAAAGGGTTTGATGCATTCATTCATGTTGTTGAGCTAAAGAAGTGGATGTAGCATTGAAAATCTACTTGCAAGAATTTTTCACATCATGTTCAAGGATCCAAGATCTACATTCTTCATGGCCACTACATGCTAGTTTGCAGATTTTTTTAACAAGACATCATCCAAGGTGATATTAATTGCATATTTCATGTTTTATGCTTCATTCCTTTATTTTATCATTTGGTTTAATTACCTACAAGGGGTTTGACTAAGGAAAAACCCCATTCACTAACAAAAAAAAAAAAATTCTTCCCTTGAATGTGTAATTACAATTTAGAGGTTGCAGATCAAGTGGAGCAAGTTTGGAGCAAAATTGTCAAAGCTGCAAAAGTTGCAAAAGTTGTCATCTAACTTGCAAAATCAAAGATTTGAAGCTACAAAATTATCTATAGAATTCCAAAAGTTGATAAACAATATTTTGAGAGTGTAGAAATCAAGTAATAGGACCCTAATCTCAATTTTAGAAACCCTAATAGGGATTCATTCACCACTGAAGATGAATGAGTCATTTGTAGCCAATAAAACAAGTTTTTGACAAGGTACATAGCTTTTTATGCTTTAAACACTTCCCTCATTTTTGCTATAACTGTTAGGTATCATTTCTAATTGTTATTTGCATCTTACTACACACATAATTGTAGTAATTTAGTGTGGAAAAATTAGTGGTCTATCCTCTTGCTCATGCATTTGGGTTTACCCTATTTTTCACCTAAACAAGTGTGCACCTGGAAACCTAAAGAGGATTGGATGAAGGATTGAAATGCTGAAAACACTAAAATTAATGCCTGTTGGGACTCATACACTAGTCTAGGCGATTTAGTCCCAGATTAGGGTTTATAAGCAAAAACAAAAATCTAGCAAAGATATGACTGAAACTCCTGAAATCTACAAATTTTATTAAAGTGGGACTCATACACCAGAAGCAACGTATCATTCCAGTTAGGATTTTCTAGAAATTCAAACTCAAATTCTACTCTTCAATGACTGCTCTGTCCTTTCCACCTGATTTTTTAAATTTGAATCTATGATTTACAACATGTAGATTTCTTCCAATGATCTCCAATGCAAGGTGACAACTTTGACAAGTTTTAACATTTGACAACTTTCTCCAAGATTAATCTTCAATATGTCTTCAACCTAGATCCGCAAATCACACACTAAAAACTGGGAAATAAGTTTTTTTCTTAGTTGAAAGGGGTTTTCCTTGGTCAAACCTTGAAATGAAATGAAATAGGAAAGGAGAATGATGAATAAACAAAATGTAATGTTGCAACTTACCAAACCATAGCAATAAAGTGTTGCAAACATGTATGTAGTGGCTCCCATGGATGTAGATCTTGAATCTTGCTTGAATGTCATAGATCTTGAATTGAATGCTAGCTTGAATCATAAAACCCTACATCACAATTGTTAGCTCTGAAACAAACATGATGAATGATGACTTTGACATGATTCTTGATGCTTGAATAATGCTCTGAATCACTTGATAATGAGCACTTGAAGACTCTTGAATGCTCTTGTAACCTCTTAAATGCTTTTTTGATCACAAGTTTGCTATCATGCATGAATAATTGAAAGTTTAGGATAAAATGAGTGACATAACCTTGTATTTATACTTGTTCATGCTTAATTTCCCAAAATTGTAACACCAGGGTATGTGTAGGATCATGATGGGCCAAAAAGTGGTGTTATGATTGGTATGTGTAGGGTGTGGCTGATGACTTTTTTTTACCCAAAATTGATGAAATGAAAATGGTTTTTAAAGGAGATTCTCAACTTTCTACCAATATAAATTATGCTTTACTTTGAATTTAATAAATAATTATTATTTATTTTCTATTTGAATTACAACTAAAGTCTTGATTGATAAGATGATTGAAAAACATCTATAGCTTTCAAATGGTATCAAATTTTTTGAATGTGAAACATGCATCACATTCTATGCTTCACATACTATGGGATTAAAAAAAAAATTGAATTTCATGAAGTTCTAACGAAGTTAAGGTGGTCAAACATACGAGTTTTTATATTTTTTAAAAATTTTAATAAAAAAAAATAATTAATTATTTACTTGGAAACAAATTACAAAAAAATATGCATCACATCGAGACATGACTCCTCTACTTATATTTAAAATATTATTAAAAAATATTATCATTTTATTGTGGTTAGAGTGGTTAGACAGACACCTACTTATTTTTTCCCTGAAATTTAAGTACTACTACATTGAAATTTCAAATTTTCACCAAATAGTTTAAAAAAAAAAAAAAACCTAGTAGTTTAGAAACTACATTAAATTTTCTAGAGATTCTATTGTTACATATTTTTGAAATAATATAGATAACTTATTCAAATTTTTATGTCAAGTTTCCTAACTTTGATGTTTCTAAAATTTTCACCAGTTAAGGGCCTTTTTTTTCCATGATGATCTTGCACATACCCACTACAAGCCAACATTAGATCTAGGAGAATAAAATCCTGCCAAGAATTTGAATTTAATTTAATTTTGGACCACACGAGACTCATACTCCATAAGTGGTGTATGAGTCCCATTAGGCATAACTATGGGACACATTTTCAAAAATGCGTAAAATGATGCAAAATTTAGATTAGGGCCCAAAAACCTAGGTGTGACTCATACACCCAAGGTGGTGTATGACTCCTAGATCACTTAATCTAGGCCACATAACCTAAAAACTATTGGAAGAATGAACACTAGTAGAATTTGGCAAATAAATAACTATGTGACTAAAAAATTTAGTCACATGACTAAAAATGACTAAATTCTACTTTTCTTTTGCAATTCATAAGTATAAATGACTAATTTGGTTATCGAGTAAAATCACAATTAAATAATTGGTTAGACAAATAAAAATGACTAAATGAATGACTATTACTCCTCTATTCTTTTTTCTTTCGAATTTGATCATAATCCATAGAGCTTAAGCCCCCCTGGGACCCCTACCTAAGTAGGCCATTTGGCCACCTAGGTTGCTTGGTGCACCAAAAATACCTATTGCATGGAAGGCATTGCCTCTAGGTGTAGTCTTAAGGCCTTCACATATTTTATGAAAAAAATTAACATTTACATTCTTTAACTTGTATTTACTCATTATGTTAATGAATTATTAATGTTTTTAACTATGATTTGAAGCCAATTTGATTTTCATGTTGTTTTAACATGTCAAATGTATCAAAGAGAAATTGTGGTCAATTTCACTAATAAAATATGATTTAAACAATCTAATTGCATTTTAGGGCTATCTTGCAAACACTTTCATTTTAAAAGGTCGAGTAGTTATTTCTAGAAGCAATTAGATTCAATTTACATGGATTATAGAAACATAATGTTTGTTAAAGTAATTATTTCTAGAAGTAGTTCCTTAAAAACGTAAGGTCAAGTAGTTATTTCTAGAAGCAATTAGATTCAATTTACATGGATTGTAGAAACGTAATGGTCGAGTCTAATAAAAACGAATATTTTTCCCTTAATAAAAGAACATTTTTCCCTAAAAATGAAGATTGATTCCCTTCTATCTTTGCTTGTTGATATACTCAACCATCTTAATTATGCAAAATAGAAATAGTAATGATCGCTTTTGGTATGCAAATTTTTTTTCTTTCAGACTTTATATTGTTAATTATTTTTTTAAAAAGAATTATTTTATAATCTATGAAATCAATTGTGTGTTATATTGTTAATTATTTTTTAAAAATAGAATTATTTTATAATTTATGAAATCAATTATGTGTTGATCATTTTTATAAATGTTTTTTTTATACAAATTTTAACTCTAATAATTTTAGGAGCACATCATGCTTATCTTAATTTTCACAACATATATTAAAATGACAATGTAGATGAATTTTTTTCACCTAAAAATGAAGATTAATTTTCGCATGCCTTCCATGCAATAGTTTTTTTGGTGCATTTTAGCAATAGATATTTTTGGTGCCTTGGTGTATGCATTTGGAGGGAATTTTAGGTAGTTTATTTTTGGCGTAAAATATTGTGATTGCACGTTGGAGGGAAGTTTAGAAGTTTAATCAACAATTTGGTGTTTCAACGCCAGCAGCAAAAAATTGACTTAAGAAAGACTTCATCAATATTTCCTTGGGATTGTATAAAAGAATTACGTATGTCATTACTGCCAATGATCTTGTACAGTTCATCTACTTGTTTCACAATTTGATCACCAAACCTTGGTATGAAATCTTTGTTCTTTTATTGTTGTTGAGTTGAAATGAAAAGTGTTTTTTCTTTGATCTACTTTTACAAAATATGTATTTTTATCTATCACATTGAACAAGGGACCAATGCATAGAGAATCATCACCAATCTTAAATTTAGGCCTAAGTTAGGGTTTCTTGAATATTCTAAACCTTACATTCTCTATTTCATGTGTCCAGAAAAAAAATTCTTTGCATCTAAATTTGGTTTTGCATGAAATTAATATTCGGTTTATTTTCGTACTTGATTTGTCCTTCTCTTATTTTATATTCACCCTCTAGCCTGGTCTAGCATGGCCCATCAAGGAAAACATTAGAATCCCTTGCAATTGGAACCTTAGACATTCAAGGATAACAAAGCTCAGCTAATTCACAAATTAAGGGTGTGAGAAATCTAGGCTCTGGTGATTTTGCTTGAAAGATATTACGTGATAAGCAGTTGACATAAGAAAAACCAATCTTACATTACAAAACTGCCACCTAAATGACCATGTGAATATTTTTTATGGTATTTACTATTATTATACCTTTCACATCTTGCCCTTGCATATCTGTTGAATGTTTATTATCTTATTTAATTTGGTACAATTTTCCTATTTTGTTGTTTGTGTTAATATCTTGAATATACAGTTCAACAAGTTGTATGCGGGGATGAGCATATTCAATAAAATCCTTTACTTGAGTAAAGCAGGAGGCTCTTTCTAGGGAACTATTATTACATTCATAACTCCTCTTAAACTTGCTTTTCATATGAAATAATATACAAAACACAAATTGTGTAAAATATAAGAGGGATCCAACAAGATTTTTTTGCTCTTGTTTATTACATTTCCTCCATTTTGATCATGTGATTTGTTGGAGGTTGGTAAGGGTGTCAAAAGAAAAATAATCATGGCCACCTTGAAAACATTACTAGTTGCATTACCTAATATAGTGCAAATAATAATCCATGTGTTATTGATGAACCTTAGAATTTTTTAGATTTTGGTGATACTGTTTGATGGAATGGCAAGCCTTACAAACTCGTTTAAAAACTGGTCAACTTTAGTGATGCTACTATAAATTTGAAATGCTTAGATGATAATTTTGGAAGGTACTGTTGTGACCTAATTCACACATCACCCCATTGCAAATGGGGACCCTCCTTGGTTTGCTTGTTGGGTTTTTCCTTGAGCTTCAATTTCATGGTTCTTTTTTCTTTAGGGTTTTCGAGATAGAGGTTTTAGTCATCATCCTGAGCCAAGTTGTGATTTTGAGTCAGAATCAGTGCCTAAACACCTTAGATAGACTCAGAAGGCTGAAAGGGCAAAGATTGACTATCGTTTCATCCAATTCTGACATCTCCTACTTTTGGGGAATTGACCCTTCAGACCCCCTATTTTTTAGGGGCTATTTTTGGAAAGTTACTATTTTGGGAAAATTTTCTATTTTTGGCGGGGTTCCTATATTTAAAAAGTGCCCGGATTTCAAAAAACCACTTAGAAGTTCCAAAAAACCAATAGAAAGTCATGGAAAATCAATTAGAAAATCTAGAAAATTTGTAGAAATGTCTGAAAATTTATTAAATCCATGGTGAAAATCGCCTAAGTATGGAGATTGGCTTCATGAAGAATAGAAAAGTGGCTTAAAAATATGTTAAGCTGAGAGCGGTGAATGGAAAAAGCTAGTGAAAGTCCACCCAACATTCTAAGAGCATGGAAAATTTCTTGCAAAGTCAGCCCAGCCTTGAAGATATTTGGAAAAGCCATTGGAAATTCCGCCTAAAATTCAATTGGAAGAAGTCCTAGCAAGTTCGCCTTCCAGCTTGATAGCAATTGGCAAGACCATGAGAAAGTGTTCCCAGCTTGATAGTATTTGGGAAACTCTTTATGAAGTTTTCCCAGCTACAAAGGTAAATGGCATAAAGTCTTTGAAGTATTCCCATCTTAAAGTGCTTGGAAAGAGCTTATGAAAGTTCACCTAGGATGCCAATGACACTTGGAAAATTCTTTATAAAGTCCGCTCACTATTGGAAAGCTTCCCCCAAAGTCCGCCTAGGCTTCAAATGCAAAGGAAAGAGGTGATGAAAGTCTGACCAACCAATGACTTGGAAAAGAATGTCCAAAGTCTGCCAAGAAGATGTTGAATGGAAATAGTCTTATGAAGTCCACTTGGACTAGAAAGAGGATTGGAAAATACAACATGAAGTTTTCCTTGGACTAGGGAAGAGAAGAATAAATGGTAAATCATGTGGAAGAAGTCTTATGAAGTCCGCCCAGCTTAAAAAGCATTTGGAAAACTCTCTAAGAAGTCTTCCTAGAGAGAGAAGGGTGAAAATAACAAGGGAGAAAGAAGGTCTACTATAGAGAAATGTAAATTGGAAAATATTTCTTGAAGTTTTCCATCCTAAGGGGAAATATGATGGAAAAATAAATGGAAAAAAGCCTTGAAAGTTTGCAATGAAGAAATAATAAGAAGGCAATCACCTTAGAAGTTCGCCATACTAAGAAGACAATGTGAAGAGAAAATAAGATGAAAAAATGAATGGCATGAAGATGAGAAAGTCTACCTAGATCTTGAATGAAAATGAATAAAGGTTTGCCAAGTCCGACTTGGAAATGAGATATATGAGAAAACTATTTGGAGAGAGAAAGGTGAGATAACAAGAAAGAAAGAAAGTCTACCATAAACAATACTTCATGAAGTTTGCCATGGGTAGAGAGAGAGTATGGAAAATCAACATGAAGTTCGATTTCAAGAGGAAGGGATGGTGATTTAAACATGAAATATGCCCATGCCAAGATGAAAATGGCAAAGAAAGCATGAAATTCACTTTGAAATGAAGGATTCAACACAAGATTCTTCATGACATCAAGAGAGAGTGTTAGAAAATTCAACATGAAGCCAGACTTCAGGAGAGAGAAAATAAAAACTCTTCATCAAACATTGAAATTGATCACTAATTATCGCCATGGCTAAATTGAAAAAAAATGAAATAAAAGAAAATCAAATAATTAGCCATGAAGTGAATTAAATGTTTTTTAAATTTGGAGAAAATTAAAAGTTTGGAAAATAAAATTAAAAAATCATGAAAATCTTTTATTATTTTCCAAAGTTTATCCTGAAGAGTTTGAACTCAAGAAAAGAAACATAAGTTTGGAAAATTTCTCAAGAAAAGAGACGTAAGTTTGGAAACTTACCTTGTTGAAGAGGAGAACTCAAGAGAAGAAAAATGAAATTGCTTAAACAAGTCAATTGCTCAACCTTAAAAGGCAATTCAACAAGTCATTTTCACCATATCTTTCAACAAGTTTATTTTTTCTTGAGAAGTAATTTGGAAGAGAAGTGATTTTTAGGAAAGAAGTAATTTTTAGAAGAGAAGTCATTTTCTACAGAGAATTTGGAATTGAAGAGCAAAGTTTCTGAATGATTGGCTTGATTTTCTGAAGTAAAGTCAGAATTCTTTACAGTTGAATTGCCATCAAAAGAGTAAATTTTTTGAGAATTCAAAATAGAGATCGATGGAATTCATTATTATTTCTGATTTTATGCACTCTTGCAAAATTTATTCATTCCTCTTACTTTTCAGCTTACTTTTTTGAAATCTAATTTTCACAAGCTGAAAACTAATATCTTTAAGAGAGAGAAAATCTGAATTAAATTTAAATTTATTTATTTTCTTTCCTGCAGGTGGATGACTACACAAGGTGAATCTTCAAAGAAGAAACAAATGAAGTTTGTGAGTAAAGGACCATAGCTGGAATCCAAAGTCAATTCAAAATGGAAGAATATCAAAGATACTGACATGGGACATGTAGATTTTGAAGAATTCAGAAAAAGAATGATGGGACTAAATGGACTCATGCCTACAACAATAGCTCACCAGATGGTAATTATCTAGGCAGTTGGATTTCCTCCAGCTATTGAGTGCCCTGAATTGATGGTGGAACGTGCAAGACATTATAATCTAGAGGAAGGGAAAATTGTTACTCCTGATGGGAGAGTCTCACCACATCTTGGAGAGCGTACCATTCAAGAAGTATTTGGCATTCCTAGCCACCACAAGTCTTCATATAAAACCAAGGAGGACACAAGGAGAATTTTTGAAGAAAGAAGTGAGCAATGCACAACCAATTTTAACAAGTTATGGTTGTTGAAACCAAAGCCAATTAAGAAAATTCCAAAGACTTTGCATAAGACTAAATTTAAAGAGGATTATGGTGATATAATTTTGTTACTGAATAGAATAATGGGCATGCCCCAAAGTGCACTATTTCAAACGTGGATGTATTTCTTCATAGATGAAATTGTTTCTAGAGTTAGAATGTTCAATTGGGAAAGAATGAATAGCAACAACATCCACAAATAGCTAGTCAATCTGGAGAGCACCAAGTCCTTCCACATGAGCAAATATGTTGCTTACATGTTGGCAAGAGCTTATAGATGTGCTGGATTGATATGCCAAGGTCTGATAGGTAATGTTGAAAATGAACTTAAAGTATATAACTGCTACCCTCAATTGCAACTGCTAGAAAAGACACATTTTAGAAGATCTCATGATGCATTTCTCATGTATATAACAAGAATACTGCAAGGATGAGCACATCATAGATTATATCATGAATCCAAAAGCCTCATCAACAGATATGTATACTGGTATATCCAGTATCCTAGATTCAAATACATTCGGATCCATGGTTTTATGGGACATCCTTTAAGACTTCCAATATTTCCCACTAACAGAATGGTATTGTTGGAAGTTCTCAAGCAACTGGAAACATATTAGAAATTCCAAAGAGAAAAGGGTAAGGTGGCAGTCACATTTCCATTTTTCATTGGCAATATGGAAGAATCATGTCCATCAGCACAAGCGGCAAAAAGTGTTATACTGGAAATCATGGGATAATTTTGACCCTCATCACTATATAGGATCCGTAGAAGGAAGGAAATATAAGAACAGAGTTGAGCTAGAAGATTATTGGGAAAACGTTGATGATGAGTTTGAAGTCAGAAAGAGAATGTGGTCTTGACTACTAGTTAGCTTGATAAGGATAGTCGAAGATAACAGTGAGTTCACTTAGCTAGGATTTGATGAAAGTAGACCTTTGCTTCCTATAAGGTGGTCTGAGCCAGAGCTTGCAGACCTGGACACCTTCATGAGGCATGTTATCCAATACTATTAGTGTTGGGTAGATCAACAAGTTCAAGATTTGTGGTGGAGTAGTGTAGAGCTAACATATGATTTGATGGGCAGGGCAGAGTCATATTCCTCGAATGTCGGAGCATCCCAAGGAAGTGAGTTGAAAAAATTAGTTCAAGGAAAAGGAAGTCCAAGGACAAGGATGTAGTTGAAGAACCTATTCAGAAGAAGCAGAAGGCTAAGCCACCCCATTTAGCTACATCTACAAATATTGATGACATAGTGGATATTGATGAATCTTTGGAAGATATAAGAATTCATTCTTCCCTTCCCATCTAGTTGGAAGAAGATCAACCACCATCTTCTATGGACATTGAGATTCTCTAATTAGATGATGAAGTTAATGTTGTGGATGGTGAATTCCAAGAGGGAATGATTTCTTCCCTCAAGGGAATTCAAAATGCTCCTTGTGTACATGAAATTCAAGAAGAAGAAGAAGTTGTAGAGCAGCCTACCATTCTGGATTGGCTGAAGGAAAGCTTAAATACAGTTGAAGAAGATGGCATGCCAGAAGAAGATGACATGGTTGATTTCTTGGCCAGACTAGACACAACCCCTATGAAGAAACTAGCTAAGATATTTTCCACCATTCAAAAAGATGAAGCAGGCTAGTGTATAGTACAGATCGTTGTGCCAATAGTTGACAAGACAAGGGAGGAAATTACTCCTCAAGATTATGCAATTACCACTATCAATTTGGGCCCAACAACAAAGAGGCAAGAGGTGGAGGATCTAGATAATTCAGTTGCTACAATCAAGGTAAGGCTAGAAAAAGAAGTAGCAAAAAAATAGGATTGCGAGAAGGAAATGGAACGTCTGAAGAAATACATTCAACACCTAACTAAACCTCTTGGTCAAGCCAGCTTAGTAGGACCTCCACTAATGAATACTTCATAGGAGACTTTTGAAGAAGAAATCACTTCAGCCAGAGAGAGAAAAGAATGGATAAATGATAGAAGTGATGAAGTAGCAATGTTTGTAGAAAGATTAATGCTGGCATATGATCAGTCATCTTTCCTACTATCAAGAATTTTGAGTTTGGCAGAAAAATGGGAGAATGCCAAGGATATTCAAGACATAATCATTCCATGCCTCAGGGTATTGAAAGGAGTTCCTAAAAAGAATTGATTGAAGGGAAAGTTATTACAGTAGGAGCAGCATATGACTTTATTGGCTAGTACATAGCACTAATCACAAAGAATGATTTCTTGCAGAAAGTGAAAGTAGATTCTATTCGAATTGAAGAGAAGGAAAAGGAAATTCAAGACAAGGTCTTACAGATAGTTGTTGATGCATTAGAAAGGGATGTTGTTAGAAAGAATCATCTACAGAAGGAAAATTTGAAGAATAAAATCCAGGAGAAGTTCCTTGTCACCACTGGACTTGTTCTCAAGTAGAATTTGACTAAGGTAGCCAATTTCCTATCTATATGGCATGCCTTTCAGAAGCAGGAATCAAAGTGCAAAACCATCTTTGCAGAGTGTGCAAACTATCTAGAACTATTAGAAAACAAGGTTAGTGTGCTTCCATTTGTCATAATCAAGGAGGTTAGCACCATATTCTCAAAATTCATTTGATACAATGCTTCCCAACAAGATAAGGATGCACACTCAAAGGACTAGCTCTTCACGACACTTCATTGGAAGTTAATTGATTGTATTTAGGGAAACCCTAATTAGGGTTTTATCTTTTGACCTCTGCCATTGATTCTGATGTAATCTTGGCCATTCACTATATCTCAAAAACGCTATATAAACCCCCTCCCATTCTCTCATTTTCATTAGAGAATATTAGAAATAATTAGAAGATATTAGAGAGTTAGAATAAGAGAGATTAGAATAATTGGGAGAGAGTTCTATGAAATTGTTGCAAATGGCTACTTATGATAATAAAGCTCCAATTGCGGGATTTTCTTTGAATTCCTTTGTTATCAAGTGGTTTCATGGTTGCATATTCTCTTTCCACATAGATTCAATAGAAGTAGTTGAATGAATGATAGATTGACCATAAAGATTTGGTGAAACTATTTGTTCATGCTTTCTTTGGATGAATGATTTTCATTCAATGTGAAAAGCTAATTTGAACTCATGATGTGGATGCCTTAATGTGTATTTGGAATGATATCATTCAATTGATGGTATTGTTCAAAATATAATTTTAAACACAAACCTTTGAAGATTGCACTTGATTTGTGTAGTTGGCATGTTATTTTTGCATGGCGAAACAAAGTCTTGTTATTAGTTTCACTTAGTCTTTATTGTCTCTTGATTTCGTAGTAGTGTAGAACTCCTTTAACCCTATCCTTTTCCTTTTTTTTTATGATCGTTAGAACAAAAAATCCAAAAAAAAAAGAGCATTGACCTTAGAGTAGCTTGTCAAACGTAAGTCCCCTTGTGATAACCAACAATTTCACAAAGTCCATTGAGCTGATTCCATTGTCAAGATTTGACCACCCTAAACATTGGAATTGTCATACGATCTTTTCTGCAATCTTAGCGTATAAGGAAAATTTTCAAGAGAGAATAGAGCATCCTTGGACACTTTATTCTAGAATGTTTGTTGTGTCATAAAACATGCATCAATAGGTACCTTCCTTTATTTGGCTATGTGAGACAGACAACTGTGGCTATTAATTTAATGGTTAGGAAAGAAATTGACAACTTTGTATATATCATGGTCTAGTAACTGTGAATTTTAGTGGCATTTTTTGTCAAACTAGTCATTTTATATGTACTTGTGTGAAGACTATTTTGCACAGTGACAATCCCCCCTTAATTTATGTAACTAATTTTGGAGAAAAACATATTATCGCTTGATGTTTTCACATCAAGCGAACATGTATGTGGTACAAATTTGTGGATTTTCTTATTAATGAATGTCAAGAATAAGAAATACTAAATCATGGCTAAGATACAAGTATGGTAAGTGGATTTGTTAATCTTTGAACTGTGAAACCTTATCATAAGAGGGACCATACTGCAATAACAGAACAACTTAATTTATAGGAAACAATGTTTTAATTGTTAATCAGTGGGGTATGATTATTAAATATTTTTTTAATAACAAGAACTTAAACTATCGTTATTCTACTATTTTGTTCAATCAGAGACATTGCATCTGATTTAAATTGTAGATCATGAAATAAACTTGATGCGAAGGTTTCAGATTCCTTGGCTTGACTAAGACATGGGTTGTAGACATACATTCACAGAGACTATATAGTGGACAACCTCCTTGATAACTCATGAATTTTCTCAGTCAAAACTTTAGACCATAAGGTGTAATATAAATATAATTTCCCACAATATATAATTTTCTAACCCATTTGCAGATATGCTACTTGGAGACTGAGCATGGTTTCTTTTGTTAGCCTAGGTCTACTTGCTCCTTTACACAACATATTCCTTGTCAAGCTTCTCGTGAATATAATTTTTTAAATATAGTAGCATTCTAAATAGTAGGACCTATAACTGATTACATTATGTTGTGACTCTTGATGCTGGAATAGGTTTTATTTAGAACCTGTACAAGGATCGTATTTATGCAATTGTAATTAGTGTCATGAGTATTTACTTGTTGAGGGTGGTTTTGTGGATATTTGGGTTTACATGGGTTCTTCATGGCTTCTGTTATCACACATGGATGGAGGGATTGACATCATATAATCCTTTGGGATGGTGATAAAATAGGTCAAAACTTTCTCACCTTATTTTATGAATGCAAAATCCATAGTAAATTAGATTGCATGGTTGGAATGGCTAATATTGAATCATGTATCTGCTTGATTAATTCTCTTATTTATTCCTTGATGCGTGGCATTGCTTGTTCTATAAATGAGTTGAGTGGTCTTGTGGTGGCTATAACCTAAGGGTTATTGGTGTGGCAACTATGTGGGCAAAAGAATGAAGCTTGATGGTATCAGTTTTTTCTCACTCATGTTGCAGAATATTGTGTAGTAGTTTTAATCCTAGACTTAGATTTGTGACATTCTCCATGATTGTACTCTTTGAGAAAGTAGCATGTACCTGATGCATGAAATTCTTTAAACTGCTATCCTTATAGGTGAAAGTTCCTAGAATGAATACACAACCAATACTTCTGCAAGAAAATATGATATTTTCAATGTTTATGATCTGGATGTATGTGATATCTGGTATGATCTTGACCTTTGGATGAATGTATTTCTCATAGATGTATCTTGTACTAAATGTATTAATAAGTATTCTTGTCAGAATTTAAGATCTTAGGTTACTAATCATCACAAATAAAAAACAAATGAAATCAATTCCCATAATTAAGATGGACTGACCTTTTCCACAACTTAAATGAAATCCATACCAGTAAATTCTTGTAAAAGAGGGCCAACAAAAAGAGAACATAGAAAAATATTTGAATATTGAAGCAATCTGGTCCAAAAATAGCACTCACATTATGTAGGTTTTCCTTTTAATTGCATTATTTTCAGCAATATTTTGTATCATGGAAGATTTCCTATAGAAAAACTGTAGAAAATAAATGTCCTATACCATCTTTCCTATTTCTTTTCTTAGCATCTACAAAACTTTATCCACATGATATTTTAAAATTCTAAAAATTGAAAATTCTAGAGTGCAAATAAGCTCATCATGAAAATGTTTTGAGGATGTCATTTTAAAAATAGTATTAGAGGCTAAATAAATAATGCTAACTAAAACATTACGTGTACTGAAAAACATATGGGTCCTTGTCTAGACCTTCATAACAGAGTTCAAGATGAATACACTACAAAATCAAGTCAAAACTGGAGGATCTAAAAATACTTGAGCATGGCTTGATATTTATTCAAAAAAATTCTATAGCTAAAATAAACCAACTCATAGCCTATGCCACCAACTATAAGATCCCACAGTACACATTTGTTACAAAATATTATATAGGATATCCCCAGGTTCTAGCATCAAATCTCAAAAGTTTTCTGCAGAAGATCTCCCTCAACTCTAATGTCAAATCCTAGAAAATTTATAGGTAAAATTCCTACAATTCTACTGTTGAGTATCAGAATTGTTGTGTATAATAAATGATATGGATATGTTATTTTTATTAAAATAATAATATTAAGATTCGAAAGAGCATTATGGTATGCCATAGATTTGACGTTGGCTCCAACGCAACAGTGTTCTTTGATTGTGGGGGGTTTGGATTTTGTTTGGTATAAACCTCCCCAAGCGTAATACTATTTTATTGGTAATTTTTCTTAATTGTGTAGAAAACCCTTAGTTCAAATCCTAAACTTTTGGAAGTTGTGTGTGTTCTTCCAAAGTTATGATGTTAAATCATTGAAATGTGTGGATAAATATTTTCAAATTCTAATATCCAATGTTGGGAAATTCACGGGTAAAGCTCTGGAAGATCTAATATTGACTATCAGAAACTGAACACCAATGAAATTGTTGTTTTTATTGTCTAAATGACAATGCAACGATTCAAAGTTGAGCAAATGTAGGATGAATAGTTTTTGATGTTGGTGCCAATATAAAGTATTGTTTAATTATGAGGTTTTGAGTTTAATTGAATAGACATCTCCATTGCTCAACTTGTAATGTTAAATCTTGGATGATTTCTGTATGCTATATATATATATCCCCTAAATGTAATGTTAAATATCAAAAGAATTGTCCATATATCTTCCTAAAATCAAATGTCAAATCCTTGAAACTTTGTTCCTGCTAAATGATATGGATTTACTCTTTTAAGCATTTAAATATTAATAATAGGATTCCAAGTTGAGAATGTAATGATGCTAAACTATTGAAGGTTGGCATCAATAAAGCTATCTTATATGATTGTTGGTTTTTTGGTTTTCTTTGCAACTATCAGTGTACCAAATTATAGAAGTAGCAAAGAATATATGTAGTCTGAAGAAGCATGAATTTGATTGGCTCCTCCATCTTGATATTGTGGAAGACAGTGAAAAATTGAAGGTACCTTTTTCTTTTTCTTTTCAAGCAATTGTGTTATTTGTTTACAAATATTCAACTTCTACATATGAGGAAGACAAGAAAATCAAAGCATAGTCTTATAAAACTTCTGGAAAAGTGAAAAGACAAATCATGACCAATTCAGTCTTAAAGATTTATTGATATTGCCCTAAATATTTTTATACCACTCAAACTAGAAATCCATATAACTAGCACTACCAAACTACACCCTAAAATTGGTTGATATCTATGTTCCTAGTTCAGAGTCAACAGTTTGCCAAAAATATTTCCTCGGGTTCATCACAATTGGGCAGCCATATATCTATCTTTATCCACACACACCATGTGTGTATACATAAATATGTGTATATGATCAATGGTGTTCTCAATTCTACATTTAATTTTGTACATTTGCAAATTATGGTTATATATATGGTCTTCCCAATTCCACATTTAATTTTGTACATTTTGGGTAAATTATGATTATAATGTTGGAATTGGGTGTTAGTTTTAGATCAGAAATTAAATAAGCAGAAATACAACACATATGACAAATGAACACAACAGGTACCCTAGGAAAACCCTCCTTTTTGAGGGAGAAAAAACCTAGCAAAATATATATCTCTTATATAGAGAACGAATAACAGTAGAAATCTGTTTGACAAATCAGACCCTTCTCAAGGGTGAACTTAATACAATAAATGATAAAAATCTCTTCTTGAAGAATTCGATCTGCTGCTAGGAGGATGTGAACTTCTGCTACTGCTTGATGCAAATTATGAAGTGATTGAATTGATGTAGAAATGAATGATAATCACTTTACATATATACCAATCTAGTCAACCTTTCATCTAGGTCGGCTCCCTTAGAAAAAATATAAAATAATAATTGCAATAAGTAGGCTGACCTTCCTTTAATTAAGGAGAAAATATCTCCTGAAGCTACCAAACACTAACATTGGGAACACTATATATATAACCATAATTTGCACACAATGTAACAAAATTAAATGTGTATTTGATAACATTGCCAGTTATTGATAATTCTATGTCGATTGCCAAATGATAAATATTAAAGATAAATCAAAATGGTTTAACTTTATATTAGTGCAACTGCACATGGAAAATCAATATAAAATTATAAAACAATAATTGATAAATTTTTAAGATAAATCATAATGGTTTATATCAGTGCAAAAGCCCATGGAAAATAAACTATAAATTATAAATCAATAATCATCATTTATAGTTGGGTTCTCGTTTTCTTTTTTTTCGCTTTTTTTTTAGTTGCACCCTTTTTTGAACCCAGGGGTTTTTCTTGGGGTTTGTCTTAGACCTGCACATTTGGCCTAGGCTAAACTCTGGCAGAACCTAGGCCAGACCTAGACCGGAAGCATTGATATCATGAAAGCTGAATCCAAACCTGAACCTCCTAAATTGATCCCAATATTGAATGGGGAGCTTTCTGATTATTTGCTAATTTTCCTGCCACCGAAATAGCATTTGGTATTCCACATGTGCTTCTGGTTATTTTTTGGGATTTGTTGATTGGAATTATGCTGCAATTCATTGGATTTATGCATATAATTTATTAGCAATGATGGTGCCACCAAAAAGTGATGCTCATTTTAGTATTCAGTTCAAGGTGTGATGGTACAACTTGATTTGTAATAATATTATTTATTAAAATTATAAATGTTATTTAAAATATTTCTTTTCCTAAGCAAAGTTTTTATTTTAATATTCTAAGGTCTGATCTTAAGAAAGAATTTTAGAGTTTACAGCCCTGACATGACCGCAAGATGGCCATATCTATGGTTAAGTTGTAACTAAAATTTGCATCTTCAAAATGAATTTAGAGGAGACATACCACTACCTAAGATTTATGAATCAAACAGTTTGCTTCAAGGATTCTTTGCAGGCCATGCCAAATATTAAAATAATAGATGTTTAAAATGTTGTAAAACCAACCATAAACAACATAATTGAGATTAAAATAAAGTAGATAATATAAGGAGGATCTTACACAGAGTCTTTGGCAATGAGCAGGACTAACATTAATGTATAACTCCAGGGCAGCTGGAGTGTAGATCATGGCCAAAGTTCTGTGTGCCACAATAATGCCCATGTGTTCTTGATCTCCTTGGTTAATTTTAACATTTCAAGATAACTCCTCTGAAGATAAACGATATGTTCTTGCATTCCATCATGCTGAATTTTGAAACTTTTTAAAAGTTTGATCAGTGACAAGCAATTCATGTGAATTAGATACAGTTGGTCCTATTTCTAGACATCAATGCCTTGAAAGAGGCGTTTAAAATCATCCAAATTCAACTGATTACTATAGGCATTGTCTATAAGTTTTATTGAGAATTCCTCTACGATCGCTAATGCCACCCTAAAGATGTATTTTTCTGGACTGAGCAGATGGTGTGTTGGCCCGTATAAGAGTCTAATATTGAGAGAATTTTTTATGTCTCCTTTTCTTGTTTTCTTTTGCATGGTGCTTATCTCCCTTATTTTGTCATGTAATTAAACCATCCCATGTCGTGAAGTGTAAGCTATCTTCTCTCCAAGTTATGCTTCATTTGTTACTCCATTTCTGCAATGAATTTGGGTTTCATCTTTGAACTTGCTTCTTCTACCATTTTCTTGTCAGTTATGTTTTTATGGATTTTTTCAAGTTGAGTTCTTTTCCTGGTTTGCATAATTTGGAGTAAATATAAATAGCCAGTTCCAACACAAAAAATAGATTTTTATTATTCTAGATGATGAGATTCTCTTTCTTGCCAGTTAAGGAGAGCCACAAGTGATCATGATAAGAAATACTTCTAACCAATCCAGGGAAGAATTTGTCCACAGTTGATCGATGCTTGTAAATAATGCAATAGAAAGGATAACAAACAACAATTTTTTTTTCCTTTAATCAAGATGTTAAATTGAAATTTATTGGGCCATTAACTGTACCATAATTAGGAACCCAAGTCATTTTGTATAATGATGGCACATAAGAGAGGGGAAGACACCATGAAACAAATGTAAACATTTCATAACATAAATCATTCAATAGTCATCAAGTAGTTCAAGCCTCATTAAGATTCTATGTAAATGATAGCTAATTGATTGGATGAACTCCAAGATGTAAATCTAGAATTAAATGCGTTATTCCTTTATTTATTGATTGCTATGATTTACTAAAATATTGATAATAGTCCCACTATAATTTACCGAGTTCTCTACTCAACACTTTCCTATAAATCTACCCTCATCCTATTCAAATTGGGTTCTGATCTCATGTCAAATGTGGCTACTGACGAACCTACTGCATACCTAGGCAGGGGATCCTGAGCAGCTGAGGCAAAGCTGGTGCTTGCTGCTTTCAAAAGTTTCAAATAAATAAATAAATAATTTGAGTTAAAAAATTTCACTATATGCAGCCTATTAATTTAAGCTTTTCTGCTTCTATCAGCACGAAAGAGCCATTTGAATAATTAATCCTTTTACATCAAACTATAGTGGATTTTTCATTAAGCATATTCATGTAAACTGCTTAATGTTATTAGCCTTTCTATTATTTTACTCAGGGCATGTTTCAAACTTGAGTGGAATGTTGTTCATTTTAGTTCTTGCATTGGAATATTTTTTGTACCCTCAATCAAACATGAAGCAGAAGCAGAAAAGCTCAAATTAAAAGTCTGGTATTTTGTGAATTTTAAAAATTAAAATTAAGATGTTCATTTAAAATTTGAAAATAAATACATCTTTTGTTACCGTTTAATAACACTGAAGTAGAAAAGGCAACCAAATGAACATAGTTTTTTGATCGATATCCTAGCTCTACCATCAATTCCATAAACACTAATGAAAATATGAAATGAATCAATATAACTGGACCATTTATAAATTTTTGATCGATATAACTGAACATAGTTTTTTGATCGATATCCTAGCTCTACCATCAATTCCATAAACACTAATGAAAATATGAAATGAATCAATATAACTGGACCATTTATAAATTTTCCAATACATCAAAAGAAAAAGCATGGATGCATTTTGTAATATCTATAATCACATACACAAAATGTGGATATTCACTATGTGAAGCACATAAATGCAACCTTTATACTTCAATAAACATGAAATAAATTCAAAGGGTGTTGTCCATAGACATATGTGAGCTGAACAAGAAGAAACTCTACCTATGGGATGGGTGCCTAATGGAAAAAAATATCACTACCTACATCTTGAGAACTGATGGTCACACAAATAAGGATGGGGAGTCCAGTGAAAGGAACCTGATCCTAGCAGCTTCGCACACACACAACCAATCTGCAATGTACAATATGGAAATAACAACAAACTTTAGAATTTGTCGATCATAATTCAGATTATAACTTGCCTATAGGCATGCAGTCTAGTCATAGGGATCTTCAAAATAAATTAGAATCTCTCCAACATTTTTCCTTGGTTGTTTCTGCTTGGTTGTCATAGGCCCACAAATGCCAGTAGAAGATAAATCTTAGCTCCTTATTCCCATGATTCCTCACCTTTTGATCTTCAAATATTTTTTTAATACAAGATATCTGCCACCTTGCAAAAGAATTAAAAAATGCTCTACCCATGGTCAGGAATAGGTAAATGAAGGAAAATGCCTGATAGAAAACTGCAGTGAATGGTAATACAATGATTAGTAATAGGAAAATGAAGGAAATGCCTGTCAGCAGTTGCAGCGAATGGTATCTGCTTGTCAGAAACTATAAGTGATAGAAATCCACATCTCCATCTAAATTTCCCAATAGAGAAGGAAGAAATGGCTCAGGGATAAGGCAAAATTCACGTCCTTAGAGGTGGACCCTAAACAAGACAGCATTGCTTTCAACACAAAAGAGACAATTGCTTCAAAGAAGGGTGCAATTCCTAGTAAAATATGAAAGAAGAGGTTTTAGTATAGATCGAACATCCATAGGATTTCCAAAAACCAAGTCAGTATGTGGGCTCCGACAAGGAAACTGCCTAAACCAATCAGCTAGGAACCACAAATGGACAAGTAACAACCTGAAAACTCACAGAATTAGGATAGAAAAAACCAAAATTGAATGACCACCATTTTTGGGTGGTTGAGGATTGTAGGTAACCTTGATCTTCTTGTGTTAGACATATTTGGTAAGTGGAATTTTCCATTAGTTTTGAGACTCATGAATATTTTACTGAAGTCTAGAAGTGAAATCCATGCTTGACAACTTAAAATGCATTCATCTAGGTCTTGCTCTTTCACTTGAACAAGTATCATAGTTCCATCGATTTTCCTAATGGGAGGAGGTGGGGATGAGTTTTAGGGACGGGGGACCAAGGACCTAAGTTTGGGGACGGCGGGGGGGAGATAGTGGCGGGGTGGCGGTAGGGCGCTGAAATACATATAGTGCTTGGAAAAATAGTTATAAAAATATGTACAAATATAAGAATTATACATCTTGGAGACAACTAGGAGTCCCCTAGACATCTTTATTTTCCTGTTGTGTTAGCATGTCAAATGTATCAAAGAGCAATTGTGGTCAATTTCACTAATAAAATATGATTTAAACAATCCAATTGCATTTTGAGGGCTATCTTGCAGACACTTTCATTTCAAAAGGTCAAGCAGTTATTTCTAGAAGCAATTAGATTCAATGTACATGGATTGTGGAAATTTAATGTCTGTAAAAGTAATAATTTATAGAAGCAGTGCCTTAAAAATGTAAGGTCAAGTAGTTATTTCTAGAAGCAATTAGATTCAATTTACATGGATTGTAGAAACGTAATGGTGTTTTAGCTCCCGCGTTTTAAGGTTTTCCCTTGGTTTGTAGAGTAGAAAATCAGCTTAAGAAAGACTCCATCAATATTAAAGGATCATTGGCATTGATGCAATGATAGAGACGTCCCTGTTAAAGGATCATAGAGTGGTTTCTTTGTCATGAAGAACAAAAATGGTATCCATCCACCAAGGCACTATCATGAGGGCATGATACATAGTAGCCAAGAGAGTTTTGTAGTTGGGGTTTTAGAAGTATAAAATCCACACTTTCAATCTGAGGAAAAAACCCCATAACAATAGATATCAAGCAAAAGCTTCGGTTTGAGAGTACATTGTAAGTCTGACAAAGGAAACAACCATTGAATGAAAAGAGTGGTGGTTTCCATTTTTGTAATTCCAGAGCTTATTGAGCAACATTTTCTGAGCTGCAACACCAGTATCATTCAAGAAAGGGCAGGACATTAAACAAGGTTACAATCTAAAGGTAGGGCTTTCAAGTGGAAATCTTGAATCCTGAAACCTCATGCTTCCCTTTATTTGTTTGAGATGCATTCACTTTTATTAGTGCCATTTTTCCACCGATATTAGAGAAGGTCTTCTCACTATTATAATCTTTATTTTCTTCTATGACAGTGACCTTTATTTATCTGCCATGATTGTCACTTCCCACTTGAATACACCACTTAATTTTAACAGTGAATATATCTCTATACTTTACCATGAACTCTACTCATTTTAAAGGTCCCTGTCCTTTCTATTATTTGACAAATACTTTTAGGTTTGCACTAAGAAATAAATCATGATATGTAGGATGAGCTATTGTTTGTGTGAAAATCATTATTATATGCATTAAGATCAATGTAAATTATCATTTCATATTATTGTGATAGTGTTGCTATAGCAGTCCCATGACTGTAAAAACTTTAACATTTCTTTGATATTGTGGACAGAGAATAAACTGGAGTCCCTTACCTTTGGGTTGCACTCCAACTTTGACTATCTTGACTCCTGTTAATTTTATCTCACATGAATGCAAGGGAGCTTAACCTTGATGAGGCACATATAGTAACCATTTTTGTTATTTCACTTTATCTTTTTGCCACTATGCCTAGCCCACTGGACTTCTTAGTTTTCTACCTTGAAAAGTATATTATTAACTATAATTGATCTATGATTTCTGATTCCTCTCATATGATTTTTCCATCTTTGAGATGATGTTCCTCTTTGGGTACCCCAATTAAGAGTGACCAAACCCGCTCACTCTCATTTTGGACTTCGTACATACAATGCACCTTGGTTTGAAGGGTCAACAAATCTTCATCCACATTTCAATGGATATGACCATGCATATATAGTTATACATATGATCTGAAAGTTATATGCAACTTCCTTGATACTTCTATGTTCTAAGGGATCATTGGCAATGGATCTTAGAAGAGTTTTTAAGAGATATTATTTGCGCCTTCTTAAGATCAATGAACTAGTCCCTATCTGTTGGCCATTTTCTCGTTGGTATCAACATTGAATTTTTTTCTTATTTATAGGAGTTGATCATGAGGGGTTTGGTCTTTCATTAAATGTTTCAAATTCAGCACAGCAGTCACCTTTACCTGTTGTCTTCATCAGTCATACAGTCTTCTTTAATGGCCATACTCTTTTTATCAACTATACTCTTTTCACTATTTCAGTTGTTAAGATGTAGCTGCTTATGACTTGTAATCCTTTGGAACTCTTATTCATTCCTTGATGTGTTCTATATAGGGTTTAATTGAGAGTTTCCATTGACCTATCTTGGTTATCAATGAATATTGTAAACTTTATTTTTTATTTTTTTTATTGCTTTGGTGATGGTTGAAAACCAGATTAATACTTAACATTCAACTAAATAATAACCCTTGATGTATAATTTCTTTCTAATTTACTAAATTGTTATGATTATCAACATCTAATAAATTATTATATGTTCACAAAATAAACAGTAGAATAAGTAGTTATTTATCATTTTACATTCCCTTAAACTTCAAATTTTGCAATATTTGTTGCATCATATTTGTTCTTCATTCCTTTGTAAAATGATTATATTCATTTAGAAAATATCTTCATTTTTTCTCTCTTTAAGATATTTAAAATGGCAAGCCTTTTGTAAGAGAATATTTTTATAGATATGCTCACTGAAGCTTAGATTTTTCTTATGCTAGTGTATTTTAATATTCTCCATTTATCATAGATTAAAAAGGATAGTGAAGTTGAGCGCTTATCTCTTGAAGTCAGTGAGCTGCACAAATCAAAGGAGGAGTTATTGGAAGTTATGGAGCAAAAAGGTAAAAAGCTTAACGAAAAGAATAACTCGATTAAGATATATTTGGACAAGATTGTATGTATTTATCGTTCATTTTGGAATATTTGTTCCCATATTTACTTGAAATATAAATATCACACTCATAAATTCTTTTCTTGTGTGTTGATTTATAATCTTAAATAGTGTTAGAGAAGTCTGTGCTTCTGGGATTTATTAGATTTGTATTTATGATTTTTCTGTAGCTATATGCATTTGGACTTATTGTGTACGTTTAAAATTATTTAATTTATCAATCTGACTAAGATAAGTTTTCATAAATCTGGACTATCATATATGATATATATGAGATAAGATCCGTAGTAGTTTGGCAGATGAAACTTTGCATGCTTGCAATTTTGTGAAAAATAACTCTCAATTGATAATTGGCGATTTTATCAAGAATCCCTTTATCATGCTTGTATTGTCTGTAACTAGTGCAACTTCTATTCTAAAAAGAAAAAACTCTGAGAGCCAAATTGATGTTATAATTAATGAGGAATAAGTTGGTTGATTGGATCAAAATCTAGTTTTATAGTTTTCATTCACATAAGAGCATTCAATATTTTCCTATTGTCATGTGTGCCTTTTCCATTAACATATTGACATCTTCTTTTAGTTGCTTCTTTTACTTTATGTCGTCCACTGATAAACATAAAAACCATTGTAATTAGGTGTATAGTTGATAACAAACAATGCTTAGATTGTTCAAGAAAAGACAAATTAAGGTTTTGCTTTATATAGTAGGCTGGTTCAATTAGGATTTAGAGATAATAAAAAGAGGTTCAAATGGTGATGTAAAGAATAGCTTGATGATTTTTACATAGATTGGGTAGGTTTATAATGTTTTTGACCTACCTTACCAGGTATGTTATTTTTCTACCATTGTAGGTTTTGAATCTCTCAAAACCTGCTTAGTGTTTGAGATATGACCATTGAGGGTTTGAAATAATGTGCTTTGGGAATTACTGTTTAATTTTATATTAATTTTATTAGCCCTTTAATAAGAATATTGTTTAGTTCATTTTTAAAATGAGCTCCAAAGATATGGACAAGGTGATGTGTATGATGCAGAGCAATACACAATTGGAAGAAACAAGTGTTTTTGTGAGATATGATTGAAACTACTAAAATTATTAGAACATTATCTTTGCAAGTTCACTAACTAGCCTTCCTTCTTAGGTTCAAACCCTCAAAAGGTATCAACACTCATTGATTTTTCTTACTTAGGTTCCCAAATGATTTCATCACACTCTACAGGCTGCATTTAAACCCTACCTAACATTGGATAGCTCAAAATAATGCATTTTCCATAAAACCCTCAAACAACTAGAGTCTAAGACAGTTTTAATGCAAGTAAACACACTGTCTGCTGTAACTCAAACAAACTAAAGAGTTAGAACTTTCCCTTTGGTGGAAACGTGCCAAAGGACTTGCAAAAAATATGCTTCAAATCTCATAATTTTTCAATAGATGAATTAAAAGATATGAATAAAACTTACTTGCTAGAAACCTTAGTTTCTGAAGAGGGCAATGAGCACTATTTTGATCATAACTTGAGCAAAACTCAATGAAATCACCTAAAAAAAATTGCATTTGAACCTTAATACATGCCATTATCATCCTATAGAATCAAAAATCTGAAATTTTCCGTACATGGCCATACCAATATGTTCTTTGTTGTTTTTTCATAAAATTGTCATAAAAATTGATAAAAACAGGGTTTTCATGAAAATATTTCTCCCCAACTTCTTGGAGCATATCATATCATTAAATCAACATCAATGAACTTACAAAAAAGTAGTTACACTAGAGCATAAGTCCTTTTTCTCCAAAATCCCTAATGACTATATCATTAAACTTGACATTTATGCCTTTTATGCAACTTTTAACCCTATACCACACCTAGGCTAGAAAATATTACAAAAGATTATATAGATGGTTTTCTAAGACCATTTTTTGATCTTTTCTTGGCATACAAATCAGACCCACAGAAAAAAAATAGTATTTAAAAATTCAACTAGGTCTCTTGGACCTTCAAGAACAACATTCAGGTGATGCTCTTGCATCAGTGTAGTGACAGATTCCAGGGATGACAGAGGAATGAGAATTAGGAATGCACAAGGGGCCAACTAGTCTTTTGAGGACTTTAGTTTTTGCTTTGGGCTCTAATTTTTAGGAATCTTTGGTGGGATGAAACATCTTGTAGAAAGATATAATCAATCAATTATGTTGGGGATGAAAGAAAGAGAACTATATTGTTGCATGTGTTATGCAGAAGTTGCAAGTTGCAGTTGGCAAGTTGGTCAAGGATCATATGGGTTTACTAGTATGGATTAATGTTTAGGGACATCCTGGTTGTTAGCTATTGGAGGTAGGGGCTGAAGTGATATTCCCATCTAATCATGTCATACATTTTCCTTAGGAAAACTTTAGATATGTCCTTTGTTGTATATAGGAAAATTGGAAAAAGAAAATTTGGTAGACCATTTTGCTTTTCCTCTCAGGTGGTTAGGACCTTCAATTCCTCTTATTAAGAAATCTATCCAAAATCATGGCATGCCCTACAGAAGAATTGTCTTGATATTGAGCCATAGTTTGTTAGTGCCTAAATAGCTTTCCATGTAAACTTTCCATAAAAGTAGGATTAAGGAAATTTGTTTTTCTAGTTACCTTACAACACTATTAAAGCCTAATAAAAGCTGAGTAAATGGATCTTGAATTAGGTAAGATGGCCATGAACAGGTAGGAAGATCCCAATTTGAATATTCATTTAAATTAGTATCAGCTATGAATTATGTAAAATTGTATAGTTAGGAGTAACTTTAACCCACTCTACTTCATGATAGCTTAATTTATGCTTTGGCCAACTTAACCTAACCAATGTCCATGGTGCTTTGGAAGCCAAAATACATGAAATTTAAGTTGAAATTGCTTGTTCACATCCAATGCAGGCTCATCTTTAGTAGGTATAAATTTTCTATTTTTCTTTTTATGTTATCATTACAATGATAATGGCTCAATTGTGTCATTGGATTAGCTCTAACACATTCATGAATAGGAGGAGGAGTTAATTCAAAAACACAACACCTAGTTGACTGAAGAATTAACATCTAAAGTTAACATAGTCCTACAACAACGCCAAAGTAGTGTGGAAGTGGAAGCAGAGCTTTCTGCTAAACTATCAGAGGTAATGAGCTTATTATCTTCATTGTTTGAAAACTACCTTATGTTTATAAGTTTTTCTGAGGCATGTCTAAAAATTTTCAGGATGAGAAAAAGGGGAATGATTCCTTGGGAGAATTACAGAGGAGTAAAAAAAAAGTTAAGGAGCTGGAAGAAAGACTTGCATCAACAAGAGAGGTAGGACAAACTTTTGATGACTTTGATAGTTTGATCGTATTCAATTTTTATGCAAGGTGGAACTCTTCTCAATTGGTGATTGTGTTCTATAAAGGAGCTAAGATTCACTAAAGAAGAAGCTACTTCCAAAGAAGAACATTTTTCAATAGAAGTTGCAACTGTAAGTTTCAAATTGCAGGCACTTTGAAATTGTTCCTATTGTCTTCCACATTGGTTTCATTATATTGTCAATTCTTTATATTGAGGATGGATTATAATCGAAATATTTAATTTTTTACCAATGAAAATGCTAGTGTGCAAAGTTTGTCTAAATATTAAAAAAAAAATTCATTATCATGTTTTACTTGAAAAGGCAGGGATAGTTCTAGTAAGAGAAAAAAACACAATTTTTGTATGAAACTATAAGATTAAAATAGAAAAGACATAGGCACTACTGGTTGTATTGGCCATAATTGATAAACACAATATATTAGAGTTGGCATGAAATGAACCTGTATTAGAAATGGCTATCCCAACAGGCAATGTTAGATTTCCTTCTCTACCAGCTTAATTTTAGTTACACATTTATCAGAAACAAAATCATCATGGGATTCAAAAAGTACTAAAAATAAAAGCAACATTTTATTTTGTTTCTTACATGTCACTCTATGTTCAAGTTCTATATAAACATATTATTGTTGGTTGTTAAATATTTGCATCTAACCAGCCAACCTACATGGCTGAAAAATATTTTTTAGCCAGCCGTGCATGTTGTTCAAGAATAACAACAAAGAGAATGTAGATTTTATGGTTCAAAGGTAATTTTCTTAATCTCGGAAAATTTTATTTGTGGGTTGCCTTTTGTTTTTTTTTGTTAAATTCTTACTCCTTTGAACTCTTAAGGTGAAAATTTTGGAAAAAAATAGTAGTTGCAAAGAAAGATAATTGATAATTTTTTAGTTTTTATTTCACTTTCAATCTTTTCTAATTTATAACAATTTGTTGCGATGGAATTAGGTCTAAATTCATTGCAAGTTATTTATTTAGTGCAATTTCTATGATGTGTATGAAGAGAAATGCATCATGTTCCATATTTAAAGTGCAAGTTTTGCCGGCTTCCAGGCTTGTAGATTTATACAAACAAAGTTATGATGAGTGGGGACAGAAATAAAATGAACTTGAGAATGTGATCAAAGCATTAGAAGTAAGTACTTTTCTACATAACATAACTTCTGAGCTTTCTAGTTTTTTGAAACTCAAGAGTTCATAGTCATTGGTTAATAAAACAACATTTGGCTTCTCACACAGTTTGTTTTGTAGACCCATTTGAATCAGGTTGAAAGTGAATATATAGAGAAACTTCAGAGATAAGTTTCTACATGGGAGGATTTACTAAAGGTATTAATTTAGAAAGTTGATATCCTAGGTCTCAATTTTTGCTATTTTTTTTGGTGAAATAGTTTTAAGAATTCTACTAAATACAAGGCCATTCTTGGGTCATGAAGACAGTTTTTGAAACTTACTCCAGATTTATGTTCTTAATAATTGCCAATTTTTATTAATATATCCCCAAGCTTTGAACATATTTATTAGAATAGATGATTTTTCAAAGGGTTTCATGGTGAAAGTACAATTATTATTTTTCTTCCTTTTGGTGTCTATTTGGATTACAGGATGTTGTCGAATTGAAGGAGAAGTTGGAGAAAGCTCAAAGTTGACATACAAACCTGCAGAACTAAAAAGGAATTTGATTCACTTGCATCGCTCAATTTCTCAACGGACAAAAATATAAAACAATTGTAAGTCTATTGCATGATTTTCTATACATGTGGGGTTTGTTATATTGAGTATTGTTCTTGTTACCATTTACATAGGAATCACAAGGCTATATTTTTGAGCTAAAATTTTTAAATGATTTAGATTGATGAAAATGGGGAAATTTTTAGGGATCCTCACCCATTTTTGAATAAATAAAGATGATATTACATTATAAAAAGGTTAACTAGCATTGCATAGTAAAATTGATGACCACATTTCAGAGTCAACTATGATGGACTAAAAAGTATCATATAGTGCCTGAGGAAAGAAGGGTGGCCATACACATTGTAATGAACCCTTTTGGAAAATTCCTATAGCCATGAAAAATTGATACTACAACACTTGGGATTGACCCAATTGTTCATGTTCATCAATTTGCAGTAGTAGTAGTAGTAGTGCTCTCATATTGCATTCTTTGTTTTTGTGCATTAGCTACCTTTTTCTATGTGTAACAGTGTTGTCATAACCTGATGTGTCTAGTATACATGCATGGTAATATAGTGTTTATATTTTGGCCTTTGTATTTGATTAGTATGAAGTTAATAGTGACATTGTAAGCACTGCTATGAGTGTTAGCTTTTTAGTAAATTAGATTGATGAATGGTTCTTGGAATCTATGCTTACTCTAATCCCTCTCCACCATTCTCTTTCTGGTTGACTTTATATTCTATGGATGATAATAATCATCTAAACTACCAAGCATCTTGATCAACAAAAATGCTAGACTGCTAAGGTAATTTTTAGGGTAAAACATTCATAAGGTATCATTGTAATTATTTTTGAAAATTTCTTTTTCCAATTATTTTAACACACATGCAAGTACTATTTAAGTAAGTAATGGTTGTTTTATTATGTAAACAAGGGTAATCATTACCTATGTAATATAATGCGTTTTCTTTTCTTTTTGCAAAAATGTATTGATAAACTCAAAGAAGGGGATAAAGTTAGGTTGTTGGATCCGTTTGATGGTGATGTTGTGGGTATTAGGCAGATTCACTCCCTATCTATTGTACATGGAGTCAACTTGAAAGGAATAGGAGATGCAAATGTAAACATTTTAAAGGTCACAAATAACATACCCCTTGTTTATGAAGACAAAATAGATGGAGTTGTTTGTCTAAAAGAGAAAGAGGGAACCTTCATATGGTGGCCACTAAAATATTTGCAAAAAATGACATAGTTGAACATGTTTATCATGTACTAGTTGTTAAACATCTTGACTCATTGCTTTAAATGCAGTATTTTGAATGTGTTCTCTAGGGATCTTAATTATCATGGTGTATTTGAAAGAATTGGAAAATCTCAGACAACTTTGAAATTTTTTATTATATTTACATATATACTCTTAGACAACTTTGAAATTTTTTATTATATTTACATATATATGATTTTTTATTGCAGATTACCTTTATTTATCATGATGTTGAATCAATCTTTTAATTCTAGCATATTGTAGCTTGTTTGTACATGTAATATTTTTATTTTCTTTTATGTTTTAGTTCAAGTTTAATATTATGTTAGTTTTGCATTATAAAATATATGGTATTTAATAAATTATTAATTTCATGTCTCTATTTACTACCAATTAATGAAAACCAGTAAATAAAACTAACTAAATATATGACTAAAGTATTGACTAAATTAATGACTAAATATATGGCTAAATAAATGACTACCATGACTAAATAAATAAATAGTTAACAACAATCAATGACTAAATTAATGGCCAAATCAATGACTAAATAAATAACTAGATAAATGACTAAAATATTTTAGTCATAAATTTGGTCATGTTATAAATGACCGGCAATAAACTACTAATGGTCACATGACCAAAATTAATCATTTATATAGAATTTTTAGTAGTTTATTTAGTTATATACTGTTGTTTTTGTACTAGTGGAAGAAGAACATGTCATTTTATAGCTTTAGTGTTGTCATTGATGTCACCATGTTATATGAGTTGCAACTGCAAGATTATATTCATGCTTGATCTAGTATTTTGGACTGGTATTTGAACTAGTATGCAGTTACTATCTTCCAATATTTTGGTCTACATTCCTCTGTTGTTGATTATCTTTACTTGTGGTTTTGGGAAATGATTTATGGATGTTGAAAGGTTATTTTTTTAGAATTTCACGTGTTCAGGTGCTCATATGGTGAGTTGGCATTTCTCTGTTGATTGCATTTTTCTATTAGGTCTATCTCTAGCCGACCTAATGGATAGTTGGTATTATGGTAAACTAATTTTGTGGTGCGGATGTATGTGTGACCTATCTTAGGTCCATAACAACATGTTGTAGCATGCTAAACATTTGAATTGTTTTTGGAAATTTTTTGTACAAGCTTGAAGCCAACAATTTAGTTTTTGGTGAATAAGGGTTACCCTTAATTAGGCTGATGTAATTTATGCCTGTGAATTAATCAACTATATATGTTGGATTTTTTTGAGGTTGTTGAAGTGAAGAATGGTGCGAGGATGAAGTGAAGTGTGCAAAAATGATGAAGTGTGGTAAGTGAGTTTATTGATCAACAAAGGAACTAAATCAACATTTGTTAGGTATACTTTATTAGTTCATTTTCTAGTTGTAAGCCATTTGTCATTTTATTTCTGTAGGCAACGAGCCTCCCAATTTGGACAGTGAGTCCTAGTAATGAACCACCCATTTTATAATATCTTATAACTGGTTATACTATATTGTGGGCTAACCCTCACTGTGGTTTTTCCCATTTTGGGTTTTCCACATAAAATTCTTGGTGTTCTTGTGACATATTTTTATGTTCTATTAATGCTCTTTCTTATCTTTATTGTTATATGCATTGGAGCAATTGGATGGTATCTGTTCAATAAGTTTAAGAAGATGTTGATTCACCCTCCTCTTAGTATCTTGGGTATTTAACAATTGGTATCAGAACTTGGTTCCTCCAAAGAAGCCTAACAGCTTGAGGAAGATCTTGAAGATTGAATAAATAGATGATAAAGAAGAGCCCCAGACTGCACTTGAAGATCTTGATGAGGCTGAAAGTGAAAACAAAGATTTGAAAGAAAATTTTGACGAGGAAAATGAATTTGTCGAGAAATTGAAAGAGCAATTGAAGAAGTTCAAGGAAATACATAGAGAAGTGAATGAGCAACTGAAACAAGAAAATGAAGAGGTTACCAGATTGAAGGTGCTAGTGGAGGAAAAGAAAATAATTGAAGAATGTCTAAATACAGTGGTGCAAAGTAAGATTGATGAATGCACTAGACTTGAACAAGAGGTGGTGAACTTGAAAGCAGATCTAGAGAAAGAAAAACTCTGTGAAGATAATTTCAGGGAAAGCTACACCAAGCTTGATGAGTTGATTGCAAGGCAGAGACCTTCTAAAGAAAAAGGTGGTTTGGGAAATGAAGCCAATAAAATCTCTAAGAATGTGTAGATGTCAAATCCAGTAGATAATCAAAAGAATCAAAACCAAGGGAAGTAGAAAAGAAATCCAAGAAACTTTGCTAGAAGACTGCCTATCAGACAACTAAATTCTCAAAGGTACAGATCTTTCAATGGTATTTGCTTTTATTGTAATAAATTTGGTCATAGGGCATCATAGTGTAGAAGTAAAATGAACCAGTATGCTATTTCCTTCTCCAAACAATGTTTTGCATGCAAGAAAGTTGGACATAGAGCTAGTGAATGCATAACTCAAATGATGAATTGGTTTAATGGAGGTAGAATGAATCAATATTTTAATGGCTACTATTATACATGCAACAAGTTTGGACACAAAAACAATTAGTGCAAATCAAGGGTTAATGGAAGTCAAACTAATCAGAAAAATGTTGTCTACTATAACTACAACAAACTGGGACATATTTCAAAAGTTTGTAGAAGTGAAAAAGGGAAAGCAATTTGATCCCGTAAATAAGAACGAACCAGTAAAGAAAATTGACAACAATGAGGTTAATAAAGAAATGAACAAGATATGGAGGAAGAAAGAAGAGCCCAAAACATCCGATGCATTTGTGCCCCCATCTAGTGTAGACAATTCCTCCGAGAATTAGACCTAGCATGGTCTTAGGGGGAGCTTTAACAGAAAATTGTTAGAACCCCCTAGATAATTGGTGTGTTAGCCTTTGGCATGAAGATATGTTGTAAAGAATGAATAGGAAGAGGTTATACAAAAGAAATCAGAAGAAAAAGTGCAGGCATGATCATTTGTAGAGAAAATTAGGGTTTTTTTGTGTAGTAAATAAGGGTTTTTAGCAACTTTTTGAAATTTTCCACATTTAATACGAATTATGGAAAATCATTGGTTTATAAAGTGGATTATTGAGGAATTTTGATCACATGTGCATTTGAATAAATTGGAGACCATTTTGGAGTAGTCTTGAGGTGATTTGGAGTGTGAGTTGTGCAAATCCTAGTTCTAATCCTTCACAAGGAAAAAGGTATTTTACTTATCTGTGCTATTGCAGGTAAATGTGATAATCATCTTTTTGAAATCATTTGAGCTCGATTTGTGGAGAAATGGAAACCATTGTAGTTTTTAATGTGTTGGAAAGACATAGACCATCATATAAGAAATATTCTATGAAAGTTTTTGAAGATGACCCTCTGGGCGTGTTCTCATCGATTCCACATGGGGTTATGCTAATTGAAGTACAAGAACATACATTTGAGTAAAGCTTCAAGAATATAATCGTGGTAAATTGATAGATATTTGGAAGAATGAGCTCATAGGGGATGATTTCTTGGTAAAACCTAAATATTCAAACATTGTTGCAAAGAAATTGGATAGGTGGAATTACTTTCCTAATTTCAACCCCATGGTTGATGACAAGTATGTGAAACTAGCTCTCAATAAAATGCATGAAAAATTATTGTGGACTAACAGACCCCATCTTATAAGGTCAAGGAAGCAATTAAGGCTATTATTCAACTTAGTGATATCAGACTAGTACCCATGTTGAAAGCTATGAAGAATAAAGGGTATGTGTACGATCATGATGGCCCAAAAAGTGGCAATATGATGGGTATTTGTAGGGTATGTGGCTGATGACTTTTTTTTAACCCAAAATTGATGAAATGAAAAGGTTTTTTAAAGGAGATTCTTAGCTTTCCACCAATATAAATTATGCTTTACTTTGAATTTAATAATTAATTATTATTCATTTTCTATTTGAATTACGACTAAAGTGTTGATTGATAGATTGATTGAAAAAATCTATAGATTTCAAATAGTATCACACTTTTTGAATCCAAAACATGCATCACATTCTATGCTTTGTATAATATAGGATTAAAAAAAAAATTGAATTTCATGAAGTTTTGACCAAGGTAAGGTGGTTAGACATACGAGTTTTTATATTTTTTAAAAGTTGTAATAAAAAATTCATAATTAATTATTTAGTTTGAAAAAAATTACAAAAAAAATGTATCACATTTGGACATGAGTCCTCTACTTATTTCTAAAATCTTATAAAAAAATATTATCATTTTATTGTGGTTAGGGTGGTCAGAAAAACACCTACTTATTTTTTCCCTGAAATTTAAGTACTATTGCATTGAAATGTTAAATTTTCACCAAATAGATTTTATTTTTAAATAAACCTAGTAGTTTAGAAACTACATTGAATTTGCTATAAATTCTATTCTTACATATTTTTGAAATAATATAGATAAATTATTCAAATTTTTACGTCAAGTTGCCTAACTCTAATTTTTTTGAATTTTTTGCCACTTAAGGGCCTATTTTTTCCATCATGATTTTGCACATACCCTAAAGTGGCGATGGAACTCGTTGAAGCCACATATGACAAGAGAGCTCTAAATACAAATCCTATCACTAATCCTACTGTGAATTATGGTGCAATAATGATCAGTTAGAAGATCTACTTCACTAATAGGGATAATTCAATATCTGCTACAACCATTTATATCAGTTTTGATATGGTATTTCATGGTGCATACTATGATTTGTGTGAACTTCTCTTGAAATAGTTGTTTGAGAACTTGAAGATGACTTGGGAAAAGAAGTATGCTTTTAAATTTGGCTCCTTTATAGTCTATTTGTTGATTTATTTTCTTAAGAGACTTCTTGGAGGGGATGATATGGCGTTTTGGGATTCATCTAGACCGGTTAGACATTAGATTTTTTACTGCATGCATATCTTGGGTGATTTGAAAGCTAGAGATAATGCTCTAACACCATTCTTTGTTGTGTTCAAGAGTAATATGAATAAGAGAGAAAGGATTCTAAAGAGATTTGTTGAGAAGTACAAGAATGATATCATTTTTCATGTCTCCTTTGACAAGTGCATGATTGAAGCTATTGAACACAAACTATATGGATTCAACCTTTTGGGTATAAGATTACAGAGGATGAAGCCAAAGGCTATGTGCAGGTGTTGCTAAAAAGTCCTAAAGATGTCAATGAACATAGAGTTGGGACTTATGCAGAGAAATATATGGAAGTAAATTTAAAGCATAGGAAGCCAATAATAAGAAATAATGTGGATAAGAAACTTAGAGAGGTAGGCTTCACTAATGAGTATATTTCACAAGGTAGAGATATGAGAGAGAAAATAGTTGGAGAATCATTAAGACCAAGGAGATCTGACAAGACTGCTCCTAAACCCTTTGCAACCCCTATAGTGAAGATAGAACCCATTGTTACTAACAAAGGTAAAGGCTTGACTCCTTCTAGACCTAATACTAGATCTAGGAAAAGGAAAGAGACTCCTCTGGTGGTACATGGAAAGAGAGGAAAGAAAGAAAAATCTACCAGGGAGAAAATCCTTAGCATTACTGAAGATCAAGAGGAAGAGGAGGAAGACCCAATATAAAAGTTCATAAGGAAGAGAAGAGGAAGCATATCCTCTGGTGAAGGTGCTTCACAAGAAGCTAGTGTTGGATCTAAGATACTTCATATTGCGTCGTCCTTTGAGGAAGATGAAGAATAGGAATTTTGTATTCATGTGCACACTAAACTAGATTCAAAGAAAGAAAAAGTTTCAAAAGAAGCCTCTTCAAACCAGGAAGAACAAAAAGACTCTCTGATAAGACCTAGTTCCCCTTTCAAATTCAAATCAATAGACAATTCCTTCATATATTTTGAAGATAAACTGAAGCCTACAATAAATTATTATGATCAAGTTGGTAGAGAGGAGAGAAAAAATTTGATTTTAGCAGTTATTCAGTATGCTATCACGTTGGAAGCTAGTTGGGATTGTGTAAAGAGAAATGTGCGTGAGAAAATGTGGGTAGCCCTGATGAAAAGTTGAACATAGGTTGTTGATTTGGATGAAAAGATTATAAATGATGCTTTTGAGAAAATTAAGTCTTTTTTGACCCCAAATGATTTGGAGACCTTGAATAATATTTTTTTATAGATGTTTTGTATGAAGAAAAGAGTGAAAACTTTGATGAAAAAGGAAAAAAAGAAGATAAAGAAAATAAGGAAAGAGACGACATAAGCCATCATGGGTATGGCTGAAAAATATGGCATGCTTGTTGTACTTCCATCCGGTTCTACACCCAAGAAAAGTGAAGAAGTTTCTATAGAAGAGGTTAAGGAAGACATTCCTTCTAGTACATGTGATACAATCGTTCCTTTGGAAACAATTGATGCAGATATTCCTCAGGATACAGGTGTTACAAATGATCATTTGGAGATGGAGAAACAAAATAAGGGAGATATTGAGTCAGAGAAGCTTGATGCTGACCCTCTGGAGCAGGATGAAGGTAAAAAGAATAATGTTGAAGAAGAACAAGATAAAAATGAAGATGAAGGGAATGATGAAGAAGACAATAGAGACAAAGATAAAGATGAAAAATAAGAAGAGAAAGAAGAAGAAGAAGTGAAAGTGGAAGAAGAGAAGGAAGAGGAAAATGGGGAATCTGTCAGGAAGAATGAAGAAAATCAAAGGAAAGTTGTAGAATCTCTAAGGTTCCTCACAAAATCTTCCTCTAGTGATCATGTATTGAAAGGCTTGTTATCCAAGCAGGTCAGATTCTAGCCAGTGATTCCCCTAGAGCTTCTACAACTCCCCATGATTCAAGGCAGTGTAGATTTAGATTAAATTTATCCTATTCATAAGCTGGTGTTGGGGGATGCATTTCATGCATCCGATAGAAGAGAAATTCTAGAGACTCACCAAAAAGGGACATAGTTGATTAATAATGCTCTTAAAGCATTACATGAAGCGTGTATGTGTAGGATCATCATGGAAAAAATAGGCCCTTAAGTGGAAAAAAATTAGAAAAATCAGAGTTAGGCAACTTGACGTAAAAATTTGAATAAATTATCTATATTATTTAAAAAATATGTAAGAATAGAATTTGTATAAAATTGAATGTAGTTTCTAAACTACTAGGTTTGTTTAAAAAAAAAAATCTATTTGGTGAAAATTTGAAATTTCAATGTAGTGGTACTTAAATTTTAGGGAAAAAATAAGTAGGTGTTTGTCTAACCACCCTAACCACAATAAAATGATAATATTTTTTTTATAATATTTTAGATATAAGTAGAGGACTCATGCCCTGATGTGATGCATATTTTTTGTAATTTGTTTCTAAGTAAATAATTAATTATGAATTTTTTATTACAACTTTTTGAAAAATATAAAAACTCGTATGTCTGACCACCTTAACTTGGTCAAAAATTCATGAAATTACATTTTTATTTTTTTAATCCTATAGTATACAAAGCATAGAATGTGACGCATATTTTGGATTCAAAAAATGTGATACTATTTGAAAGCTATATATTTTTTTCAATCAGCCTATGAATCAAGACTTTCTTCATAATTTGATTAGAAAATGAATAATAATTACTTATTAAATTAAAATTAAAGCATAATTTATATCGGTGGAAAGCTAAGAATATCCTTTAAAAACCCTTTTCCTTTAATCAATTTTGGGTAAAAAAATAGTTATTAGCCACATACCCATCATATTGCCACTTTTTTGCCCATCATGATCCTGCACATACCCAAGCCACACTCAGTACTTCAATGGATACATCTATCACTTCGGTAGAAAATTTTAAACTATTATTGGACTCCTTTAAGGAGTAAGCCTCTAGAATTGGTGAGAAGACAAAGCAAGAGGTTGAGGAAAAGTTGGAAGAGAAAAGGTTGTTGGCACTACATGGCAAGTGTGCTCTAGCACACACATATGTTGAAAAGAATCTGGAAGTTGTGGAGACTTGTGAGTTTAAAGAAAATGTTGTCTTTTCTTACTACTTAAAGTGGCCATATACCACTTAGAACATCAAGGATCTTATGGAATCCATTGAATCCCAACTGATTGTTGTCTCTGGTACCTACAATGCATCTAAGGATAGAGATAGATCAACCTGGAATGCCATCTCTACTCACAAAGAAAAATTCTTTATTCATTTGAAGCAAAAGGAGGATATCATCAGAAGATTTGGTCAACTAGGTGACCTTGTAATAATGGAGTACACCTCGGTTTCCAATGCTTTGGCACATACAGATAAATTAGACAAGATAAATATGACTCCTGGTACTCCAGATGATGCAGAAGAAAGTATGGTGGAACTAGAATCCCTAAACAACATGTTATCTCTAAAGAAGAATTGGGAGAATGGAAAGGAAACTTGGCAAGGTATTATTAAGGAGCTTCAAGTCTCACCATCCTTTGGATAATTATTTTTTTAATTTTCATATTTCTTTTTAGATCACCCTTTTTCCTTGATGTCAGTGGGAGAGAGAAAAAGTGATAAGGGGAGAGAATACTGGTTATAGTGGGAGAGAATGTTGAAGTGTTTTACATAGGAGGTTTTGTAAATTTCTTCACAAAAATGTTTGAATATTTAGTTTTTAATAAGAAATCATCCCCTGTGAGCTCATTCTACCAAATATCTATCAATTTACCATGATTGTATTCCTCGGTCTTTAATCAAATGTACATTCTTGTATCTTCCATCGGCATAACCTCTAGGTATGGCAGTCTAGGTATTTTTGACACATTAAAAATTATAAGGGTTGCCATTTCTCCACAAATCAAGCTCAAAAATTTTTAAAAAGATGATTCTCATAAACCCACAATAGCATAGATAAGCAAAATACCTTTTTCCTCACGAAGGATCAAAACTAGGGTTTGCATAGCTCGCACTCCAAATCAGCTCAAGAATGCTCCAAAATGCTCACCAATTTCTTCAAATTCACAAGTGATCAAAATTCCTTAATAATCCACTTTATAAACCAATTATTTTCCCTAATTTGCATTGAATGCATGACAAATTTCAAAAATTTGCTAAAAACCCTTCTTTACTACACAAAAAAACTTTAATTGAGCATTTTTTATAGAATAGAAAAACAATCTTCATAAATGGTTTCCAATTGTATAAGTTCTTATATTTAAAGTACTTGGGTCATCCAAACAAATGCATTTTTTAGAATTGCTAAAGGTGAGTCAAATTAGAATCATCAATTTATAAATGCCAAGAAAATGATTATATTTGCAATGTTAACTAGAAAACATCCATGTGCCATTTTTCTTAGCTACAACCATACATTATATTTAGTTTCAAGTAATTTTCTTGTATTAATGAGTTAAAGAGTGTTTAATAAACAAAAATCCATAGAATCATAGCATAAGAAAAATATAGAACATGGATAATGAAATACAACTTACCCTATATGCAAATGAATTGTAAAATACAAATGGCCAATGGATTTGAATAGTGACTGTAAAAAAAATTTAGTGCATGCAAGTAACTAGGAAAATGCTAGTTTTTTTCTTAGTGAAATCTACCAAGGGGACCCCTTGTCTTTGTATCTCTTTATTATGATGGCCAAAGTTCTCAGATGTAATTTTGAATGCAAAGTGTTTAAAGGTACCTTGGCCAATTTTTCCTCCTCCTCTATGTCTCAACTGATTTCCCATCAAAATTTTTCTGATGATATGATTTTGTTGGGGGAAGCCACTATGGCTGAGGCTAAAGGTTGGATTGATGTCACAAAAAAAATTTCTATGGCTTTTGGGAAATGCATCAATTTTACAAAAAGTGCCATTTGTTTCTCAATGTTGACTCTACTCTTCAAACTAGGATTTCTAGAATCCTCAATTTTTAGATCCTTCCCATTCCCTCAACGTATCTGGGCATGCTGCTTACTATTGGAAAGGTGGATAATTTAGTCTAGTCTACTCTTCTAGAAAGAGTTCATAGAAAGCTTGTTGCTTGGAAGGGAGATCTTCTTAGCAATGCGGGTAAGCTTCTCCTTCTCAAATCTGCCCTCCAAAGTTTGGTTGTGTTCCTAATGTATCTATTTTTTATGCCTACTGAGTGGTCAAATAAACTTGAATAAATTGAGCAAAGATTCCTTTTTTTGGGAATCAAAGAAAGGAGTTGGTTGTCACTAGTGAATTGGTAAACTATGTGCTCTAGGAAATGTTATGGCATCCTAAACTTGATAAAAACAAGATAGATGAACATGGACCTTATAACTAAAATTTCTTGGAAGATTCTAAGCACCCAAGCAGAATGGATCTCTATCCTCAAGAAAAATTATTTGTAGGGTATTGATTGCCTCTCTTCATTGGGAAAACATGTTCTTCCTCCAAGATCTATTATAGAATAACTTATTAATTCCTAGGAATTTTCTTTCTTTGGACTCATATTGGAAGGTCAGATCTTGTACTTTGGTCTCTTTCTAGAATGAAAATGTATTTCCTCAATTGCTCTTGGTCTTCATCCTGTTTTGTCTGCAATGAAGATGGATCTTTGTGCTTGGATGGGTTTTAGGGTTTCTGATTACCTAGATACTTCCATTTTCTTGCCTGGATGGAAGATTGATCCCAATTGGTTTGACCCCCCTCCATATGGCTATTGAAGATCTTCTTAGAATCATTAAGAATCATAAGTTCTCTAACTCCAATTTGTCGAACTCTTTAGTATGGGTGGCTCTTAAGGATGTGAATTACTCTATTAAGAATAGTTACAATATTATTTCAAGAACATAGGATCCCTTGGCTGATTGGATGCATATTTGGTGATGAAATTTCCCCCATAAAGTCAAATTCTTCTAGTGGACTTTCTATCATAAAAGGATTCACCCTAGATAATTTTCAAAAGAAAGGCGTGTACATCTTAGTAACTATTGTTTCTTTTGTGAGAATGAAGTTGAATCTATTTCCCACCTACTTTTCCACAGTTCTTACTCTTGATAGGTTAGACAAAAAATATAATCTCAATGTCTATTTAAAGGTTTGGCAGAAGGATGTTAATGGTATTTTGGATAGTTGGTGCTAGAAAGCCTCTCACCCTATGTTGGTTGAGCTTTGGTGGAAATCTCTTTTCTTCATTGGGTGGGAACTTTGGAAGGAGTACAATAACAAGGTTTTTAGAGACAAAAATTCCCCCTAACTAGTGGTGGCCAAAAAGATTATCAACTAGGTTGTTGATAATATTTGCTTTGCCTCCTGCAAGCCCAAATGAAATCCTAATAACTTGAAAGTTTCTATTGTGTCATCTTGGAACCTTTTTGAGATTCTTAATGCTCTTTTTTCTCACATTCTGCAAGATAGGAGCAATGCTCCCCAGTCTCCCTCAAACCTAGATGGCTAAATCTTAACTTTGATAGCTCAGCCAAAAATAACTCAGGTCAAGCAAGTGGAGGTGGGGCCATTCTTGATCACAAGGGTAAATTAATTTTGGATTATGCGGTGAACTTGTGGGTGCAATCATCTATCTTTGTTAAGGTGGTAGCAACTTTTCATGGCATCTAGATTCCCATGCAAGCTATTCTTTCCAACTTGTTCATTGAGGGAGATTCTAGAAATACTATTCTCATTTTGATGAGGAAGGATAATCTTTTTTGGGCACTCTAGGGCCCCATATCATCAAATCATAATCTTATGATTTCCCTCAGAAATTGCAAAGCTAATCACATGTTTAGAAACAACAATAAAGTTGTTGATGCACTTGCTAACATTGGCACCTTCACCCCAAATCTAGTAATTTGAGATAATTATTTTCATATCACTGGGCATGTGTGAAAATTCATTCATCATGATGCCAAAGTACTATCAAATTGAGATTGATTTGGATCAGTTGTCATCTCTCTTTGATCTTTTCCATGATTTTCACTTATGGAAAATTAATCCCTTTATGTAGTTTTTTCATAAGCACATTTACTTGTGGCTCTAGTATTCATCTTGTCATTTTCACATAAAATGTTTCCTTCCTTTGGAGTTTATGAATTTTTCCATGGGGGGTGAACTAGTTTATGAAGAACCTACTAATTGTGAGCTGTGGAAACAAGAAAATGAAATTTGTCCCATCATTCAACAAGGAAATATAGCCTTGTATGTGGATGGCATGTAGGGGCAAGACCCCAAGCATTTTGTAGTATTCGCTACCTCCTGGGTGAATGGAACTGTCATTGTTAGTGTGTATCCCTTAATGATGACTATTGAGCTTATTGTGGAGGTGACAAGGCTTCCGTTTGAGGGTGTGTACATTCCTCATAAGCCTTAGGACCATTATCAAAAAGACATGGATCACTTTTTGAAAGAGGGTGAAAAGGTGAATAGACTCCAAAATGGTTTCAATCAAGTTGACCTCCCTAGTGTTTAGAGTAGGGTTGTGGAAGTCCTGATAAGGTATGTAACACTCGATGGTTGGTTTCATCAGCTTCATGCTTTTTTTTTTTATGCTTAACCATCTTTGTTACAATTTAAAGATGAAATTTTCCTTTTAGATTTTGTCCTCTCTTGAAAAATCTGTCAAAAAATGTCTAGGGTAAAAGAAAGAATTTACGCCTTCACTAGTGTCTTATCTTTTGTCTCTATCATGACCAAGCCACTTTGTTACCCTCCCCTACCATTGTTAAAAATAATACCTTGGTCGTTCGTAATCCCACTGAATCCCTCGTTGACCCCATTCCCTCCATTACCTTGGACAAAACCCCTCCCACTACTTGTCGTATTACCTGTGCTCGTGGTAAAACCCCTACTAATGAGGAGACCCCTCTAGACTACATTAAATGTGTTCCCCTATCCAAGCCTACTCCTATTTCTACTTTTGAGTTCAATGAGTCAGATAACTCATAAAATGTGTCATGGAATCCCACCCCTTCCAATTCCTCACACACTCCACTATTCATGTTGTTGTTTCTGATACCCCCAACACCCACCTTGTTATTAACCGTAGCCTTCAAAATTCCCCTAATTTTTGCATCAATTTGAAGGGGACCCATGTTGAACCTCTAGGGACCCTCTTCACAATAAAATCAATGAAATTTCAAAGATGGTTAATGTGAAAAACAACAAGCTCAAGTGGCTCCTAGGTCATGTTGTTATTGCCAAAGAGAGAATCCAAATTCTAGAAAACAAGATGTTGTAGTAGTATGTCTCATGGCTAAGGCAGGTGGAGGAAAGTGGCCATTGGGATATGATAGCCTCCCTTGCTAAGTCATTTGAGCATTGGTCCAATTGGGATAAGGAGCTGGAAGAGTTGAGAGCTATCGTTGGCACACAAAAGTATAAAAATAATTTACAAATGGAGATTGATGCTATTCATTGGAACCAGGAAAAGACCACATAGTTCCTCTAGGTTATTATTGATTATAGTAAGGAGACTGTGAAGAACACCACCCTCACCATTTAGATGTTTTAGTAAGAGATAAGGAAGAGCCATGGAAAACAAGTGGCTAAGGAAGGACATTATGATAGTTAGATGTAGAAGAAAGGTAAGGTGGTGTATAGCTTGGCTCTGGATGCCACGGTAGATACTCAGGCTATTCAGAAATCCCCCCTGTCTTTTGGGGAGAAGCTCCACTTCCTCACTCATCAGTGGAAGTATTTCAATGGTATCAAGTTGCAAGAAGACCTGTAGGCATTTTTTGTCTTGTGTTGGTCTTTGGTCTATGTGTTGTCTTTGTTTCTTTTGTTGGTTGGACTATTTAAGTTTAATTTTTTTCTTTAGTTTGCTAGGCACTTCACTTTTGGTGAGCTTCTCATTTCCCCTTAATGGATGTTTTGTAATGGGTATTGGCCCTTCAATTTTTAATCTAATCAAAACATAATGCTAATGAAATATTAATGAAATTTGTGTTCATTTTTCTATTTTAAAAGTAGTGATGTATCTAGGTTTGGTTTATTTAGTTTTTGAGCCTCTATTGATCATGGTCAAGAGGATATTAATGAGTGTTGATTTATGAATATTTAACATGAATGTTGAAATTCATAAAAAAGAGAATTATCAAGTAGTCTTTTTTGAGTGATGTAATATCTTAATTGATGCACACACCCTCTTTTAAAGCTCCAATTTTAGTAGACACAAAACAAATATTCAAAAAATAGAAAATGGGAGATGGAGGATGCTTTTGTATGGTTTAGAACATAAAGCACACCAAATTTCAAATTATTTCACTCAAAGATAACACTAGAGATCTCAATGCAAAGGAGGAAGATATCTTGCAATAAGGTTGTCCTAGGGGTTGATCATAAACTAATGAGGGGTTTACCACCAAGCTAGGTATTGGAAAGGAAAATTCAATCGAAGGTGTAATACTAAACCCTAATATGATGCAATTCTTCACTAAATGAGAGAAAAGTATGTAAAACAAAATAACAATGTATAGGATGGAATGTATGCACCCGGGAATCTGAAGATGATTGATTGAAGCTCTGAATGGGTGAACTAGTCCCAGATCTAGGTTTTTATGTAGAAATAGGAATCTCACAAATGGGTATCTAAATCTGTAAAAACCTAAATTTTGACCTAAAATGGGACTCATACACCAGAACTAGTGAATAAGTCTAGTTAGGCTTTTTTGCAACTTCAAAACCTAAATCTGGTCTTCAATGTCTATTCTTTATGTTCCACTTTGTTTTCAGATCTGAAACCCTGATTTTGAACTTGCAGATGACCTTATTGTGAAGATAGCAACCTTGCAAGTGAGGGGACAACTCCAAAAAAATTCTCCAAGCTTGTAATCTAATCATTAATGATTCTTCATGCTCCAAGACACCTAGATCTACAACCACACATGTAAAGAGAAGAAAAACTTATTGATTGTTAGTGAATAGGGGTTTGCCTTGGTGAAACCCCTTGTAGGTAATCAAACCAAATGATTAGATAATGAAATGAAGGCATGAAACATGAAGAAAAGAACATGAATCATGGACAATGATACCTTGAATTATTCCTTGTAAATGATTTCTTGTAAATTTGCAACTCAACATGAAATGGCCATGAAGGATGTAGACCTTGATCTTAACAATAGGTGTAGAACAATGATTGATCTTGGATATTTAATGCTACATCACAACACTAGATCAATAACATGCTTGATGCTTGATATCCTTGACATGATGATGGATCTTAAATTCCTATAATAATTGGTGAAGAAATCTTCTCTTGAATTCCTTAGAAATGATCTTGCAAACTCTTCTAACAACCTTGTGAAGTCTTGGAATGCTTAACTCTTGAGTGCTTGACTTGATATAATGAAGAATTATTAAAATAATGATTTGAGACCTCATTTATATAGGAAATCCATCTAATATCTCATGTATTAGATCTGAAAGGCCAACATACATGAAATTTGAACATAAAACCCAAATTTTCTTGCTCAAAACCTTAAAAATAGGCCAAATGGGACTCATATGCCAATAGTGGCATATGGGACTCACCTAGATGGCACTCATATTCCCAAAGTGGTGTATGGGTCCAATAGGGCCTATTTGGAGAGAGAAAGTGACGAGGTGATGAGAAATTAAGTTTATTTGATGCCTATGTTGGGTTTCTGATTAAAATAAGCCTTGGGATACCTAATATAGGGTCTTAGGGGCCTATTATTAATGATATTAAGGTCATAAATGCAAGAGGGCCCAAAATTCAATGTGAAAGTGTAAATAAATACATTTTACAACATCAAATTAAAGAAAAATCAAGTCAATTTAGCTTAAAAGGGCCCTAAATCTAATGTGAATGTTTACAACTCCTTACAACACTAGATTAGGTCCATTTGGTTTACAAGCCTCCTAAATTTAATGTGAAGGTGTGAATAAATACACTTTACAACATTAAATTAAGGACAAGTTAGGATTATTTAGCTTAAAAAGGGCCCAATACCTAATGTGGATGTGTAATACTCATCACAACACTAGATCAAGGTGATATTAAGTCTAATTTATCATTAATTGTTCCCAAATCAAGCAAGGAAATGGTGTACTTTTTCCATTGCCACATTTAGTCCCCACTATAGTGAGAGGATGAACTTGCTTCAAACTCACACTAAAGTAGACAGTCAAGAGGGGTCCTTGTGTACTGATATGGATGGTCCAGGATAACAAAGATCAAGGAAGTGGTGAAGCCCCCCAAGATCGAAGATCCTAATTCAAATTGACATAATCACAAAAGGACATGCACAAGGCATATGATATGCAACATCAAGCTAGACGATCATGAAATTTCAATAACTAAAAGAAAGAAAAAAAAAGTAAAAATAAAAATGAGTTGGATCAATCTTCGATGGTTTGTACAACATGATGTGGATTAGATCTAGGCTATTTTTCCAAAGATGCATGCTCACTCTAAGGCAACACAACTCTTGGATGTCCACTAGGTGAGTAATCCCAAAAGGTGAGAAACATATAGTTGATATGTGCCCACACACACACATGAGTGGCTAAGGGAAGGGCATGCCTTAGATCAACTTCATGTCCAAACATACCAAAGTTACACCTCATGATAAATTTGGTAAGGTGCCACACAATAATGATCTTTGAGCTTCATGAGACAAGAAAAACTTTGTATTCTTGGAGCTCATGAACAAACAATGAAATTGGAGCTTCATGAGGCGAGCAAAACTTCATATGCTTGGAACTCATGAACAAACAAGATGGCACCACATGCAAGAAAAGTGTGTTATGCAAGTTAGCCATATAACAAATAGTGTAAGGTTCATTCAAAGGTATTTTTCTTAATTCGTGCAAGGTCTCTTCTTAGGGAACATCATGCCTAATGTCTCCAAGATAGGAAAAGTTAAAGAAATATCACACTCTCAAAGGAAATAAAACATAATAACACCACCAAGAAAAGGACACATCACAAGAAGAAAGAAAATTGCACAGTGAAACATGAGTGTTGATGTACACCCCCACTTTATATCGGTTTCTAACACCATTACTGTGAGAAATTGCTTTAAAGTAAAAGACATGAGAGCTTTCTTGGAAAGCCTTATGTTTCTAAATATGAATCAGACTACATCATGAATAAGTATGTCACATTCGAGTCAACTTCAGGCATGTCATCCACATCCCAAGCTTACTCTTATATTTACATGAAAGATGGTCAACTAGCCAAAAGAGATGACAAGTGACATATGAGGACAAGGCTACCTAACCCCTTACCCCCACTTAGTGTAGAACAAGGATGAGATGACTATGATGAGAATAAGTTTTAATTAGAGGAACTAAGTGCTTCAACACAAGGAAGAGCACCATAGTCCCTAAGATGTTGAATTTTGTTACTTAAAGCCTTACATTCATTAGTGGAATGACCATGAACTCTAGATATGTGCAAAATGAACTCTTGTAGTAAAATTTATTTCAAGTTCTTGGAGGGAGAGATATTAGACAATATTGGAGGAGTCTTGACAAGATACTTTATTGATTGAAAGTTGAGGATGTGTCCTTAGTTTTTGAAAAAGATATCTCTTTCTTAGTACAAGATGTCATACTTATGCAAGACTCTTTAGATTGTGAGATTTTGTTATCTCCTTTATAGGAGAGTGTAAAATATAATGAAGTCAAATCATTAGTGTTTTGTGTGATGAAATTGACATTAAGAAAATATTTATTTGTTTGAGCCATTTCTTGCAAAGGATAACAATCAAGACCACTAGTGTCTATAAGTTCTGGATGCTATAATATTAAGGTTGGCTTAGACTTGGATGTTTTGTAATAGTGTTGATATTAAGTGAAGGATTGTTTGTTTCTTTCAAAGGAAAATAACCAAGACCACTAGTATTTTCTTGCATGCGAGGTTCTATAGAGATACAAATACCTTGTTCTCTCGCACCACATCCTTTTCCACTATATCCAAGTTGTTTCAACAATTCATAGCCTTTTCCATAAATATTCATCTCTTTTGGATTTAGTGGTTTCTCATAATTGAGTTCATGAAAAAAAATTGTGTACTTAGTTGTCTTTTGTTCTAAGGTGGTTGAGGTGGATGCTTGCGAAGGGTTGTTGGAATTTTGTGTTGGAATTACTGCTTTTTCTTTTCCCTTAGTAGACTATTTGTTTACGATCTTGTATTCCCCCATGAATGTTGGTTCAAAATTCAAGGATCCAAAATCATCTAGTAATATAATTATGAAGGGTTTAGGGAATCTATCCTTTTGTTGTTCTTGGATGGGTTCTAGTTGTGTAGTTGGTGTCAATGTTTTCAAAGGTTTTTCCTTTTTTTTTCTCAATGTTTAAAGAACTATTTGGGTTAGGGTTAGCTTCAAGTTTGCACACTTTGTTGTTGAAGACATACTTCATTATACAATGAAGAATAGAAGGAGCCCCATTCATTGCATGAATCCACTATCTTCCTAAAAGGAAATTGTATGAAAGATCATGAGGAATAACATGGATTGGTGTTTCTCATGCGACCTTCCTAGTTGTAATAGGCAAAGTGATCACACCAAGCGGTTGTTTTCCTACATTGTCAAATCCCTTAATAGATAAAGAATTCAGTTGAATTTTTTATTTATCCAAGCCTATCCAAAAGGGTCACACTACACACATTTAGGGTTGAACCATTGTCAAAGAGGGTTCTCTTTATTCCTGTCCTTTTATATTGACATATTATTAGGAAAGATTCATTTTGTTTTTACTCTTCCAAAAGGGGGAGTTTACTTTGGTGGATAATAATTCCATCTTTTATTCCTTCAATTAGGGCTACTATTTCATTTGGTTGTGCATTAGAAGGGATAGTAACTTTTTGCAAGGCATTTTGAAACATGTTATGATAGTGAGGGGATGCTTGAATAAGTTCCCATAATGATATCTTAGCAGAAGTATTCTTAAGTTGTTCAACAAGATCATACTCCTTTCCACTTTGTGGTGGCAAACGAGGGGGGCCTAGTAAGATAGGGTTAGGCAATGGGAGAGATGTTTTAGGTGTTTGTCTTGGTTGCAAATTGTTTCTAGTATTATATGTATGAGCAATGTATTATGACTCAACTACTACGACACATTATTTATAGGTGTGTAGAGGATAAGTTTAGATTTGTTTTGAGTTTGAGGTTTTTGCGAATGTGGGTAAAGTACTAGAGGATTCTTGGGATGTCCCACTAGATATGTAGGAGGTCCATTAATCAAGGGGAATCTAACAGACACTTGCACATTGATAACGTTAGCAATCTTGGATTGTTGTATTTCTAATAAAGTGAAATCTAATGAACCATTGATTTATGGGCTTTTCCTATGGGCTTGTTTAGCTCTTCTAGAGTTTTTCACCTAAAAGGATAGAGATAGGAACCAAAAATGCTAAGGGTTCATTCAAATTATGTTATGTATGATGTTTTCTAAGCTAAGTGAAGTAAACTAAGTGCAATTAAGAGATTTAAATGAATGAGTATGAATGCAAAACTAAGATTTAAACTATGTTTCAAAACACATTGTGATATGAAAAAAATGAGCTAAATGATGAAATTATGTAGAACAGAAAGAAATGAGATGAAATAGAGTGCACCTAGGAAATGCTTGATGATTCTATAATGTTGTGGATGTTGACTGAAATCATTGAAATTTCACAATGGGACTCATTCACCCAGGGTGGAAAATTAGTCCTACTAGTGAAAAACTATCAGAAATAAGTTTCTGTCTATCAGGATCTAGAATCTAACAAAATTTAGATTTTCAGTCCTAAGGTGAAACTCATTTGCCACTAGTGGTGAATCAATCCTCTCCTCAATTTTTGAAAAATCAGGAGACAACTCTGCAACACCAGATCTAGAAATATTTTATTGTTGGGTTGTCGAAGTTAATTCTGCAAGAAACAAATAGAAAACCTTCTCCAAGCTTAAAATTGACTCGAGTTGACTTGAAGCACCTAGTTGACTTGTAGACCATTCTTCAACACCAAAAATCTTGTTAAATTTGCATACCTAGATCTGCAAACACACATGCAAAGGGGAAAATGGTTGAGGGTTAGCAAATAGGGGTTTGCCTTAGTCAAACCCCAATTTTGGTAATCAAACCCTTAATAAAATAATGAAATTCAAAGGAATGATAAAAAAATAACATGAAAATGCTATTAACTTACCAAACCCTTGATGATCCAAGTCTGAAGTAATGTTAATGGATGCTACAAAATGTTTGAATATTGCTTGATAAGATATTGTAAGATGATTGAATGCTTGAATATGATGTATGAATGTTGGAGAATTCTAGGGGATTGCTTGAATGAATTAGGAGATTTAAAATGAGATGAAAATCACTTATTTATACAATCTTGTGCCTTAGTTAACCATTCATACCTCATCACAGGCTAACATCAAGTGTTTTTGAATAAAAACATGAAAGGAAATTTTAAATATTTTGAATTTGGGGCCAAGGGGGATTCATTAACCGCCCATGGCGAATTGGTCCCACCTAGGACCTAAAAATATGTGTCAGGATTTAAGTTGTATTTAATGTTGTTTTTGGGGATAATATTCAAAAATTTAGTTAATTAATCCTTATAACCTGGGCATAAATGGGTCAAATAAGTCATAAGAAGGGGATAAATAGTGAAGATGTTCCTAGAAAAGCGTGAAAGTATGTTACAAGATTTTACAACACTTCAAAATAGGACTTGTTAAGTGATGAAAAGGTGATTTTTAGGTGGCTTGTAATAAATAAAGTCTAGAAGAATGTAGAAATGTCTTACAACACTTCACAACACCTTCTCAAGAAATCATTATTTGAATTTTAGTACCTAAATATGCATGTTCAAGCCATATTACAACATAAAATCAAAGCAAAACATATGAAATACCATGAAACAAGACCTAAAAGGCCATGAAAATGACAAGGGGCCATTTTTCTATGACACATATAATATCATATTTGTACCATAATTCAAGGAAGCATGTCACTATTATTGTCATTTTCTTGAACCATGATATCCACCCTTGGAGGATATTTTTTAGGAGAACTAAAAACCAAATTTTCTTGACATTCAAGGATTGGTTCTTCTAAAATAACTTCATTGCAAGTAGGGGAATGATCAATGGTTGGATTTTATTGCAATGATGGTGTTTCCTTGTTCAATAATGTTTTCCCTAGCCTAGAAGTGAGGAAATCAAGATTCCCATTACTTTCATTGATTAGATCTTCTAACATCAAAGTATCATCTTCACAACTAGGAGAGATACTAGGTGAAGAACCAATGTGACTGTCAATATTGTGCAAATTTTCACTCCTTTGTCCCATAATGCCTTCCAAAATAGGATACATAGGGGAAGAAACATAAAGAGGGTTGTCATAGATCTTAAAGGTTTGATCATTAAACACCAAAATATCCTCCTCACATTCAAAAACATTATCACAAGAGGGGAAAGTGTTGAGAGGTGAATGTAGACTAGCTGAAGTTTCAATGGTCTCTTATTGTGTTATTTGTCCTCTTGTTCATCAATGTCTTGTCCACTAAGAGAGGTAGAAGGAGAGAAACAATGAGGACTCTTAAAAATCCCACTGATTGGTTCTTCTAACAGCAAAATATCTTCTTCACAAATAGGAGAGAGAGGAGAAGAATGAATATGATCATTAGGAATGTCTGTGGTTGTATTCTCTTTCACTAAAACACTCTTATAGGAAGGGGATATGAACTTTTTCTCAGCATTCCTAGAAAGGTAAGGTACTAACATTGTTTGAAAAAAGATGAAAATCTCTTCTAACCATTTCATGCAATTCTTTAATAATGTAAATAATGTATATCCAAAGATGAATAATACTTTTATCCAATGTATGCAAAACTTTAAGAATGCAAACAATGTGTATCCAAGAATGAAAAGAACTTTCATCAAACTTATGTAAAGATTTATGAATATAAACATTGTATATGCAAAAGTGAAAAGAACTTTTATCCATATTATGCAAAGTTTAAAAAATGTGAGCATTTTCAGATCTAATGATGCTTGCAATTGAAATGATTTCAAAAATGACTACCCTAAATTGATGATTTTGACCTAGATTCATAAAACAGATGTTCCTAAAAATTTACATACTTATAGTATATGTTAACAACAATATTAGGAAGCACAAAAATGAGGTTTTTAATGCTGTAAAAGTCAGTTTAAAATCCACACTGGGACTGACTCGCCTAGAGGGGTGTACTGTAAGGAAAATTAGATGCGAAAAACAATCTCCTAACATCAATAACTCAAGAAAGAATGTAGATACACTTTAAAATTTATAATTACAGTCAAGTTAAGATGCACTATGAAATAGATTACAAAAATAGAGTTTTGACAATCACACAAGAACACTAGCTATATGTGGGAAAACCCTTACGGGAGAAAAACCCACCACACCAAGAGAAATCACTTTGTATTACAGTAATTGAGATTACATACAATTGACAGAATTATCTTTCTAGTGTCTATTTATAGCAACATTCACCATTAACAATATTGGATAGGAACCTTTACTATTTATAGTTTTTATAGAATTGAATTCATACACTGATACTATTTGAACTCTTCACACTCCACTATTGATTGAACCAACCGATCACAATCTGCAATCCCCGAGTAAAACCATGTCAAACTCTGTCTATAGAAATTCCTCATAGAACTGTCACAACTGACTGTCTTCCAACTGTTCACATTCAGCTCCTCCTATTCATCCATGAGATGCCACATTGGAAGGTCTTACTCGGTCAATAGAATTCACACTGTGTTGGCATCTTGGTGAGACACTAACAGTGTCTCACCGATGCCATATATCCTTCATACCGATGTTGCCAAGAGTCTCTATTATCTCTAAGACATTCTATCAAGCTTCATGAGTTACATCGAGTCACCAAGCAGTTGGAAAAAGATCATAGCGAGTCACCAACATTATACCGAATTCATTTGTCATATCGAGCTCCACAGGATAGTCGGAAAGAATTAACACATTCGCCAAGAGGTTTCTCTAAGATCATTTGTTTCACCGAAGTCGTCAGTAGTTTCCAAGACATACACCAAGCTATAGGACTCGCCCCAAAGTGTTCATCTGTCACCAAGAGTTATTTCGAAGATCTAAAAAAATGTTCCTATCAGTGAGACCTTCAACATTCACTAAGATGTCTTCCTAGGAACTTTGAGTTACACTAACACCACCACTTGTCGCTAGGAGTCACTCCGATGAACGTTTGGATGTGTCTTCGTGGGCATGACCTTCTTTGTTTGCTGGAACTTCTCACCGAGCCATATGTTACGATGAAGACACTAGTAGTATTCCTTTTGGCGAGACTTTAACACTTCACGGAGACTTCTTAGTGAGAACCCTTAGCTATCCTGAAGACCATAAATTGAAACATCTTGGCGGCAAGACTTTAGCTTTCGATAAGAGTTCATAACGTAACAAACCTGTTACACCGATGAACCCAGATGCATTACTAAAACTCATGGTCACCAGGAGTCTCCCTGATTCATGATTCAATGGCCTTTCAACCAGAGGTATCACCAGTGCTAAGAGGTCATAAAAAACACTCCTTGTCTGAGCAATAGCTCCAAAGTGTAACCTTTTGGCAAGACAGTAACAAGGTCACAACGACCAGTTCAAAATAGAATGAATCAAACTGCTAGTCGGCCAGATAATGAAGATGTCACACCGACTTGGATCTAATGGAGGTTTCATCCTGTATTGTTTGAGGCACATATTTCCAACAATCTCCCACTTGATGAAGATCATACATGAACCTCCAAAGCACAAATAATACTTACTAAAAATCATGGGAACTAAGGCCCATTGAACTGGCACACCACCTGAACTTGTCTGTGCTCACTGGCTTCGTCAATGCATCTGCAAAATTCTCCAGAGTATCAACCTTTTCCAAATTGACCTTTCCATCCTCAACCATATCTTGTGAAAAATGATACTGTACATCTATATGTTTCATCCTAGCATGGAAAGTAGGGTTCTTTACTAGACAAATGGCACTCTGACTGTCACATAAAATTATTATTTCCCCTCCATCAAAACCAATGTTAGAATAGAAATGTTTCAACCATAAAACTTCTTTACAAGCATAAGTAGCTACCAAGTATTCAGCCTCTGTAGTGGACAAAGCGACTACATCCTACCACTTGCTCATCTAACTCACTGCACCACCATTCAACTGAAAATGTATCTGCTGGTGGATCTCCTACTGTCAGTGTCCCCTGACCAATCAAAATCTACATAACCACGAATGCTGAGATTCCTCTATGATTCATCCAAATTCCCATGATAACACAAAGCATATTTTGAAGTCCCCTTCAAATATCTAAATACTCTCTTCATAGCATCCCAATGTATTCTTCCTGGATTAGCCATAAATTGACTAAGTACTCCCACTGCTTGGGCAATGTCTGGCCTTGTATAGACCATTGCATACATAAGACTGCCTACAGCACTAGCATAGGGCACACTGGTCATGTCCTCCATCTCAGTAGGATATTTTGGACAGTCCTCAACAGATAACTTTATTCCTTGCATGACTGTAACAAATAATTGCTTGCAATCATTCATAAAAAATCTCTCAAGAATAGTCCTGATATACTTACTCTGACTGAGCCACAATTTTCTATTCTTCCTGTCCATTGTTATCACCATCCCCAGAATATACCTTGCTGCACCAAGATCCTTCATTTCAAACTTAGTAGACAACTGAGACTTAAGATCAGAAATCATTAGCTTACTATTGGCTATGAACAACATATCATCAACATAGAGAGCAATAACTAATACTTGATCACTTTTAGCTTTATAATATACACAGTGATTAGATTTTGATCTCACAAATCCCAAAGACAATACAAAAGTATCAAATTCCTAGTACCACATTTTAGGTGACTGCTTTAATCCATACAGAGACTTCTTTAATTTGCATACCAGTTTTTCTTTACCTTTCTCAACAAAGTGCTTAGGCTGGGACATATAGATTTCTTCTTCAAGATCACCATGAAGAAATGTTGTCTTCACATCCATTTGTTCAACCTCTAAGTCATATGCTATTGCAAGTGACAATATAAATTTAATGGATGTTAGCTTTGCTACAAGGGAAAATATTTCCCCATAATCAATTCCCTCTACCTGGGAATAACCCTTTGCAACCAATCTTGCCTTGTACTTTTCTACACTGCCATCCAGACCAATCTTTTTCTTAAATACCCATTTGCAGCCAACAACTTTTCTGCCTTTAGGCAAGGGCACCAAACCCCAAGTTTCATTTTTCTCTAATGATGCCATCTCTTCATTCATGGCTTCCAACCAAAAGTCTAAATCAGACATTTTAATTTCCTCTTTTACAGTCCTAGGCTCATCAGTACTAGAAATCAAAGCATAAACACAAGTAGAATCAATCAATGAGAACCCATACCTATCTAGTTGTTTCCTTTCTCAGGCTGACCTCCTCACTAGCTGAGGCTAAGTTTCTTCTTCAGAACTTTCAAAACTGCTTGAGCTCTCCTCAGTTTCAAGTACATTTTGAATCTTCAATTCCTCTTTCTCTGGTGTAGGAGGAATTGCTGCTACATCCTTATTGTTTTCTGACTTTGTCTCTGACTGTAGATCCAAGGTGGAAGGTTTCAGCTCACGAAAGATTACACTTCTGCTATATACAACCTTCTCTGTAACAAGATTCCAAACCTTGTATCCTTTAATGTTAGCACTATAGCCAATAAAAATACACTTGACAGCCTTGTTCTCCAACTTAGATCTTTTTACATCCGGCACATGTGCATATGCCTCACAACTAAAGACTTGAATATGTCTAAGAGAGGGCTTCTTACTAGACCACACTTCCAAAGGTGTTTTCTCAATGAGAGTAGAATTTGGAGACCAATTAATCAAGTAACATGCAGTAGTAGTAGCCTCAGCCCATAACTTCTCCTCCAAACCAACACTACTAAGCATACTTCGTGCTCTCTCCATCACTATCCTATTGAACCTTTCTACATCTCCATTCTGCTGTGGAGTATAAGGTGTAGTCTTGTGTCTTTTGATCCCATGTCCTTTATAGTATCTTTCAAATTCATCAAAACATAATTCACCGCCATTATCAGTCCTTAAGCATTTTATTGTTTTACCAGTCTGATTTTCAACAAGATTTTTAAATTCTTTAAATCAATTGAATACTTCTGATTTACTTTTCAGAAAATAAATAAATGCTATTCTTGAATAATCATCAATGAATGACACATAGTATCTTGATTTAGACAAAGAAGGAACATCTACTAGGCCAAACACATCTAAATGAATATAGTCTAACAAACTAGAAGATTTATGAGGATTGTCATAAAATGAAACATAATGCTACTTTCCATATATACAGTGTTCACATAATTCAAATTCTAGATTACAATTATTAAGCCCCTCAACTAGGTTTTTGTTCTTCAAGGTTTTTAAACCTTTTTCTCCTATGTGGCCTAACCTATGATGCCAAAGTATAGTCTTCTCTGCAGGAAGTTTTACTTCCATTGAGTTTACATAATTAAGGATATTTCCCTTTTTACCTCCATGAGTAGCCTTCTGTGACATTACAAAGACACTGTTACATTGAATAGCCTATGCATCCAGCTTGTACAGGGTACCAATTCGAGCACCTCTAGCCAGCACCATTGAACCTATAGTCATCTTGTAGCCACTTCTAGAGAACAAGACTTGTACTCTAGTATTGTTAAGTTTACTAACAGACAACAAATTTGGAGCTAGACCTGGTATGTGCATAACATCATTAATTCCCATTACTCTGCCATCAAGAAATTGTATTCTGACTCTTCCATGGCCAACTATCTCCAAAGTAGAATCACTTGCCAAGTAAACCTTTCCACCATCATATTCTTCATACTTTGTGAACCATTCTCTATGACTTGTCATGTGGAAAGATGCTCTAGAATCAATTAGCCAGACATCATCTGATGCCTGAGTAGCCAAGGTAGTAATGAAGGCATCTGCATCACTATGAGAAGAGTCATTGTTGGAAGAATACTTATTCTTCTTATTCTTCTCCTCTTTACAATACTTTTGGACATGACTAGGTTGCTCACAGTTCCAGCACTTCATCTTGGACTTCTTTCCAGGAGACTTTGATCTCCCCTCTGATTTTGATTTGGACTTCTTGTCCTTCTTCTTGCCTTTCTCTTTCAGCCTTCCTCTGATAGCAAGAGCTTCCTTTGCCATCTCAGAAGATTTTCTTCTCATATCTTTTGATAGCAAAGAAACAACAACATCTTCCATCTTGAAACTCGATATTGAACTCCCAATAGTCATCACCAGTTGATCCCATGAGTTTGGCAAAGAACACAATAGAAGCATACAATGATCCTCTTCTTCAATCTTCACACCAAAAGATGTCAATTGAGCAATCAACATATTAAATGCATTCAAATGATCAACTACAAACCCTCCTTCTTGCATTCTCAAAGAATACAACTTCTCCTCAGGAACAGTTTATTCACCAAAGATTTCCCCTGATAAATAGATGCCAGTCTATTCCACAAGGAAGATGCAGTCTTCTCCTCATGCACATTCAAAAGGACTGAATCTGCTAAATATAGCCTTATTAGACTTCCTATCTGCAAGGTCCCAATCCTCTTGCTTCATGCCTGTAGGTTTAGTTCCAAACACAACAATCCACAAATCATGATCAACTAGAAGATCCTCCATCTTGAGTTTCCACAACTCAAAGTTACTGCCATTGAATTTCTCTATTTCAATCTTTCTAGACGTGCTAGCCATCTCAACCTGTAATCAAAAATAAAAAACTCTACAAGACTCCCAATGAACAGAATTGACACGAAAAACCCAATGTACCCACAAGGATAACACAACTGGCTAGGCTCTGATACCACTTGTAAGGAAAATTATATGTGGAAAACAATTCTCCTAACGTTAGTAACTCGGGAAAGAATGCAGATACACTTTAAAATTTACAATTACAGTCAAGTTAAGATGCACTATTAAATAGATTACAGAAACAAAGTTTTGAAAATCACACAAGAACACCAGATATACGTGGGAAAACCCTTACAGGAGAAAAACCAACCACACCAAGAGAAATCACTTTGTATTATAGTAATTGAGATTACATACAATTGACAGACTTATCTTTTTGGTGTATGTTTATAGAAGCATTCACCATTAACAATATTGGACATGAACCTTTACTATTTACAGTCTTTACATAATCAAATTCATACACTGCTACTACTCAAACTCTTCACACTCCACTATTGATTGAACCAACCGATCACAATTTGCAATCCTCGAGTAAAACCATGTCGAACTCTATCTGTAGAACTTCCTCACAGAACTGTCGCAACTGACTATCTTCCAATAGTTCACATTCGGCTCCTCCTATTCATCCATTAGATGCCACATTGGAAGGTCTTACTTCGTCAACAAAATTTGCACTGTGTTGGCATCTCAGTGAGACACTAACAGTGTCTCGCTGATGTCGTATATTCTTCATATCGATGTCACCAAGAGTCTCTGTTATCGCTAAGATGTTCTATCGAGCTTCATGAGTTACATCAAGTCACCAAGCAGTCGCTCAAACCTATCACATTTTCCAAAAGATCATAGCAAGTCACCAACATTATACCAAAGTCATTTGTCATATCAAGCTCCACAGGATAGTCGGCAAGACTTAACACCTTCGCCAAGAGGTTTCTTCGAGATCATTTGTTTCACTGAAGCCGTCAGTAGTCGCCAGGACATACACCTTTTGCTAGGACTTTACACCGAGCTATAGGACTCACCCAAAAGTGTTCATCTATTGCCAAGAGTTATTCTAAAGATCCCAAAAAAATGTTCCTATTGGTGAGACCTTCAACGTTTGCTAAGATGTCTTCCTGGGACCTTTGAGTTACACCGGCACCACCACTCATCACCAAGAGTCACTCCGATGAACGTTTGGATGCATCTTCGTCGGCGTGACCTTCTCTGTTAGCTGGGACTTCTCACCGAACCATATGTTATGGTGAAGACACCAGTAGTATTCCTGTTGGTGAGACTTTAACACTTCATAGAGACTTCTTAGTGAGAACCCTTAGCTATCCCGAAGACCATAAAGTGAAACATCCTGTCGGCAAGACTTTAGCTTTCGCTAAGAGTTCATAACGCAACAAACCTATTACACTGATGAACCCAAATACATTCCAAAAACTCATGGTCACCAAGAGTCTCCCTGATTCACAATTGAATGGCCTTTCGGTGAGAGGTCTCCCGAGTGTTAAGAGGTCATAACAAACACTCCTTGTCTCAACAATAGCTCCAAAGTGTAACCTTTCGGCAAGACAGTAATAAGGTCACAACGACCAGTTCAAAACATAATGAATCAAATTTCTAGTCATCTAGACAATGAAGATGTCACACCAACTTGGCTCTAATGGAGCTTTTAGCCTGTATTGTTTGAGGCACATATTTCCAACATGTATGAGTCCTAGTGATGATTTTTTTCAAATTTTTTTAGAAAATTTCAATTGATTTTTTATGCTTTTTATGTTGTATGTGTGCAAACCCTTTTCCTAGTACCTACAAAACAACATGAATAAATGAGTTAGACAAGGAATTACAATCTAAAAGAAGGGTTCCCCATGAAATCCATTTACAAATCAAACTAGAAATGAAAATAGTGAAGAACAAAAATAGAAATGCCAAAAACAAGGTTAAAATCCTAATTAGATGTGCAAAGTCATGATCCCATGGGGGAATTGGTGCCAATTTGATGTGAAAATTAGCCCTTTCCCAATCCCTAAGATGCAAGCTTTGTTGATTAATGATGAAGAGTGATCCACTTTGATGAAAGATGAGAACTCCAAGCCAAATCTGCAAAAATCCTAGCTAAGAATTCAAATGATGGATGAGAATGAGTAAGTATTTTAGCATGGTAACTTTACTTGGATTGTGGATGATAAAATGAAGATATGAGCCTTTCATTTATAGGATTTCAAGATGGATGAAAGTCCAAATTTGAGCAATGTGGGACTAACTTTCATCCAATGATATGGTGCCACTTGTCAAGCTATGAATGGATGATGGTTGTGCAAGATTTGGGGTTTGTGCCAATAAATGCCAATATTTGAAATTCAAATTTGTTGAAATGACATGTAAGAGGTAAGGAAAAATGCAATAAATGCCACTTGACTCAAGGCAAAGGACATGTAAGATGAATTTATTGCCTTGTTGGATGTACATGTTGACTTGGAATTTTTGAATTCAAATTGAGGGAATATTCCAAAAGATGCCATGTGAGGGAAAATAGGGATTTAATAAATGAATTACATCTATTTTCATGTGCAATTTGCATTATCTAGAGGATGTGACAAGAGATTAGATTGAATTAATCAAGGGTTAATTAATTTAATAGGAGATTTGATGATGTGACTTATTTGACTTAGATTTATGGGTTTATTTAAATCAAATAAGAGAAGAGTATGATAAGAGGTTAATTAAATAAAGATTTTGATTTATTTAATAAAAAGGGGTGGTGTTAGATTGAATAAAATAAGGTTTTAATTTATTTAATTTAATGGATAGACTTTAGATATTTAATCAAATAAATTGGTTATTTAATTAAATAGGGATAATTAGATCAGATCGGTTGATTTAATTAACAAAAGGAATTGACTTAATGAGATAAAATAATTTATTTAATTAAGAGACGAATATTGATGAATTTAATCAGATAGGGGGATTTGATTAAATGGTTAGACTAAGGGATGAGTTAAGAAGAAATGATGTTAATAAGTCAAGATTAGATGCACAATGTCAATCAATATATTTTGTGTCTACATTTTTCCCCTCTTTGAAGCAATGCACTCGCTATGTTGGTTCAAAGAATAAACGATCTCGATGAAAGCCAAAGTTTTTTCGATATTTAAAAACTTTCCCCACTACTGCCTAGTGGAAGAGAATGTGCCAATATAATGCCCCCTCGAGAGATTGGGCGAAAATTTTAATTTTTTGGGTGATCTCATAAAAAAAAGTGACCAACTACCTGATAAGTCCGAAAGGGGTCCGGGAGGCTAAAAACTAGTCTAAATGCAATAAAATGATGAAAAACAAGCCTCAAATGGACAAAAATAGGTTCGGAGGTCCAAAACCCTAGCAGGGTAGCCAATTAGGGTTAAAAATCCTAATTTTTAGGTTAAAAAGGGGTCCGAGGGGTCACTTTGAAGTCATTTTCACACACCTCCACTAGCAAACCTTGAGATTCAAGCTTTGACCCTGCGACGATATGATGCAACGATAGCTTCCCTTACACATTTCAGACCGAGTTCGGACCTACCAGTGGCCACCTAGCATCAGGGCACTGATATGTGGTTCTTTCCGAAGCTTAATTTTTTCATTTGATGCATTTATTAGGCCTTCAAAGATGAGCTTGCCTCCAGCGGTGCTATTATAGTGCCGCTCGACATTTGAATTGTGCTGCTATTTTCCTTTTTGCACTACAGCGGTGCTATTTGGAGTTTAGAAACTCCACCACTTCAGTTTGATCAAAGTGCGCCGCGGCGGTGCCCTTTTCGCGAAAATTGTGACACTAGGGATAAATTGTGCTGTGGCAACTCTGTTTAGCTTGATTTAGGGTCCAGCGTCAGAGTTTGAGGAAACTCAAACTGTGACGCCTTCACAAACTACGCTGCTAGATGCTAGTTTGTTGCGTTAGGCCAACATTTTTTCAAAATTTTTGAACATGTTGATTTTCCTTAATGCAGGATGGACCGAGGGAGCTCTACTCTTGGGAGCACTGGTCGTGGGATTTGGTGAGTGTCCTATAGGACTTGAGCGACAAAGATCAGGATGAACTGGGATTTGTTGGCCTATGGCACATTGCATACGTAGTGCCCATGCACACATACCTTGGGATGTTATCAGCGCTGGCTGAGAGGTGGCATAGCGAGACATTGTCGTTTCATCTTCCCGCTGGTGAGGCGACCGTCACCCTGGAGGACGTCTAATGCATTTTACGGTTGCCAATTCATGGCTGCCGAGTGATCTATGACATGGAGAAGGGACGCGAGTGCTGCGTCAATGTCCTCGCTATGAGTGACATTATTTATTACGAGGGTCAGATTGAGCTGGAGAGGTACAGAGTTATAGCACCTCCCTTCTGCTGGGCCATTGTAGCAATTATTTCAGGTTTTGTTGCCCCTAACTGACAAGTGCGATATTTCAGTCTGGGTTGGGGATACTACTGGGAGAGGATGGTCCGAGATAGGCCATTTTAGTTTGCATGGGGACCCGTCCTTTTGGCTTCACTCTACAAGGATCTCCACGAGTATGTTTAGGTGGACGACAGAGCACTAGGAGTTGGAGTGACTCTTCTTCACATTTGGGTGTGGGAGCACATTTTTGTGCTACATCCACAAGTTGTTCCAGTTTTGATGGGGGCGAAGGATGCCCTTGTGGCACTATACAAAGGTGGTATGTCCTTCACACACACCGGTGAGCATGGGATCCCCTACTGGAGGTGAGTCCTGGACGAGATGCTTGTGTTTACCTAGCGTCCATACCTTGGTCAGCCCAGATGGACCGATGATGCTACTCAGCTCTTCTACTATTGGAAAAATTGATACATGCAGGGCCAGGAGCATACGATGATTGAGAGATACCTACTCGAGCATGTACAACATCAGTTTGGAGAGCCCCAGGATCGGCCTGATGACAATTATGTAGCTATCTTTGCACGGAGCATGACATAGACAGCATGGGGGCCTGATATTCCCACTGTGGAGGTGGTTGATAGCTTTCAACAATTAGTAGCCTGACCATGGGCCTATGATCAATGCTTAGCAGACCCAGGGACTACACAGGCCTATAGAGACTAGTTCAGACCTCTTCTTCGGTTGACTATTCTAAGTGAAGATCCAGAGGTACACAGGGTCAGACGCAGGGGGAGAGGACGAGGACAAGGGTAGGGACAGAGGATCGAGATCTGACAGGATCCACCCTTGGTGCCCCCAATTCCACCAAGTCAAGGAGATGTCCCTATGCAGGACCAGCAGTAGGATCCGCTAGTCCCACCACAACGCACTGAGGGTGAGGACCAGGCTCGCGTGTAGCCACGAGCACAACCAGCAAGGTAGGCAGATGCACGGGATGCCTTAATTTTACAGCTGCAGGTGCAAGTCTAGGCAGTGATAGCAGAGAGGGACCAGGCTAGGGCTAAGAGAGATCAGCTCAGAGCAGAGAGAGATCAGGCTATGCAGCAGAGATAGGCTGCAGAGGTACAAGTAGCTACAGAGCTAGGCTGCAGACAGTAGATTGAGAGCATGATAGCCGCCTCATCCCAGGGTACAGTGCCGATGCAATCCTACATGGATGGCATCCAAGAGATAGAGTACTATCATTGGGCCTACCATGAAACTGTTCCTAGAGCAGACTGGCTTCTGAAGTACTCAGAGTGGGCCAGTCAGAGACCACCAGAGGGTCATGGTGATAGGGGCAAGGGCAGCATTCATGGAGATCGACTGTGATCCAGATGATACATGATTTTTTTCCTTATGGGCTTATTTTTGATAGCCCGATGGGATTTTTTGTACTGATTGACATATATGTACAGTGATCTAATTATTTTTTATTTTTTGTACTATGACAGATGATATGATATATATGAGCCAATTTTTGATGTGATGAAATGTGTACCTTTATCTATGCATGTATGCTTCTTCTTTTATATGTTATGGATGCATTTATTTCTATGATATGATGTGCAAGGATGTTTAACTATATGATGACTTATTTTATGCTAATGCAATATGTGAAATGATTTGATTTATGGTATTATGCAATGATGTGTAGAAAATGCTTATATATATGAGATGCTTTATGGATGGATGTGATATGATGTGATGGTCGTGATATGATGCTAATGAGATGGTGTTAATGCATAATGAGATGGTTCCATGAGATGCTTTAGAATAACAAATGTTATTATCCTAAATGATGATGTATGTGATGCAATGATATGTCTAATGAATTAAATGCTTATATGCCTATTGCTTATGATTATGCAATAAATTATTATGAAATGATTATGTAGATGCTTATGTGATGATTTAGATGGTAATGTGAAATGGTTATGTAAATGAATGTTTATGCCATGATTGATATAATGCCCTGAGAGGCAGTGTAGTGAGAGGAATGCAATGACTTGGATGCACCTATTTGTGAAGAATGTTTATGAGAACCTAGTTATGATGATTTAAATGCAATGTGTATGTTCCCTATATGATATGCTTATGCTTATGCAATATGCTAATGATGTGTGGATGCAGGATCGATGGAGATGATGGTGAACTATCATAGTACCTTGTTAGCGTGATTAGTGAGAAAAGAAGTCATTTCAACAAGACACAAGATGACACAAATGCAGATGATAATGATGATGATGATGATTACTTTCCAAGGAATTGGGATTTTCAAAGGGCCAAATTTTCTTATGTTTGATAACACACGAGGTACGATGCATCAAGGTATAGACAACCAGGATGGTGTGGTACTTAGTGTGATGGACTTTGACTTGATAATCTGATAGGAGCATTCTTGTTCTCACCTAACATACAAAAACCTTGCTAGGATGTACTTCAGAAGTTTTAGACACCTCAGACCAAAACACAGAAAGGTAAACCTATCCTTGTAGTAGTCAACAAGTTGCCTTAGACCTCTTCCATGCATACCTAACAAAGCAATTATTTTCCAAGGTTATATTACAAGAACGTCGAACAAGCACAATAGACAAAAGATAATGATCATTGCCCCATTCCTATTTCTCTAAATCCTCTGTTTTGGGATATCATCGAGACGTCCTTGGAATGAGTGCAAAATAAGATAAGTCAAAAGATAAAGATCAAGTAAATAAACAAAATAATGCTCTTCAATATTGCTAACGGAAAATGATGGGTTTTCTAAGGATGATAAGCGAAACTTATTACCAAAAGATAATGCCCATTGTAGGAAGGATTCATTCTAGGACATGTTAGTGGATGGCGGCATGCCATTTCATTTATAAGGATGATTGATATGGGACAAATTCAGATGATGTGTTATCGATACGAAGAGATGACCAATTTGTTTACGTACTAACTTAGACTTAAGACTTGACGTTTTGGAGTTCTACTTGTAATCTGCTAGACTTGTTTCTGATTATTTTACCAAAGATTGATGATGACGATCAATTTATTATGGATGGTGTTTATTGTGGGTGCAAGCGAGATGAGGTGGATGGAATTTTTCAAATATTTGGATGTTTTTGGTGTTTTGCAATTTTTTGAGGCTGTTTTTGGTATTTTTTGAGATTTTCAAATGTTTTGATTTTTTGATTTTTCAAATGTTTTGGGATTTTCCAAGATTTTGACCAAGAGACTAACATAAAGACCTATCCTAGGGGTCTCGAGGGTTGGTCAATAGACAAGCCTTTCCTACATTATATACGCAGAGACCACGTAGTTTGACTCACGACTTGACCAATTTACAAATGATGATATACATGATGAAATGTCAGTTTATTACGACGGACTCCTATAGGACTGACCTAAATGTCTCGAGGGATGATCAAAGATCAACCTTGCCTACGTTCAAGTTTAGAGATGACGTAGTTAGACTAGATGACTTTTTTTTTGGATTTTGACCATCTTTTTGACCTGTTTTTGTATTTTGATTAATTTTGAATGTTTTTGGATTTTTGATATGTTTTGAATGTTTTTGGGTTTTCTGATTTTCTGATGTTTTTGGATTTTCTGATTTGAGGACTTTAAGATCATACACGAATATGATCCAATGAGAACATGCCCCCAGCATGATGCAGTAGACTACTCCAATAAAGGTAGGACAAACTGACCTTGATGATGGGCCAAGTAGTACTAGGAGGGATCATGATATGAAAATAGGACCAAGCTATGGTGCAGATGTGAGTGGATGCGTGATGGATGGAGATATGGATGCGATGGATGATGGAAGTGAAATGGATGGATGATGTAGATCAAGCCATAAAGATCCTAGTGGATTGGAAGTGCTTATTTATGCAAGGTGCCTATTTGCCAGGTTTTCACCGAGGTACTTGCCCAAAGTGCCACCAAAGTGGTTTTCACTAGAGGACAATTTTTTTGATCCTTTTTCTAATTTTTTTTGGATTTTTTCTTTTATTTATTTATTTTTTTGTTGTCACCAAGACGCCTATTTTCATGGTTTTCACCAAAGTAACCATTTTTTAAGGACTTTTTTTAAATTTTTTTTAGATTTTTTGGTTCTATACCTTGAAAGATTTAGGAATAGAATTTTTTGAGATGGGAGCTATTCATAGGCTCCTGTAGAGGTTCACCTTCAGGTGTTGATAGCTGATATGCCCTTGATTGGTAACTTGTTGTGATGATAAATGGTCCTAACCAATTAAGTTCAAACTTTCCTTTGCTACTTGGGTTTGAGACATTCTTCTAATTTTCTTTTAAGACTAGTTCTCTGACTTGGAAAGTCTTGCTTCTGATTTTCTTGTTGTAGCTTCTTTTAAGTCTATTCTAATAGACTTGCAGATGATTCAAAGAATCTATGCATCTCTCATCCAGTAGCTCCAGCTCATTTAGTCTTGAAACCTAATATTCCTCATCCGTGATAAGGTTTTGCAGTGATATCCTGAGGGATGGGAGCTCGATATCAATGGGGAGTACAGCTTCTTATTCGTAGACCAAGGAGAAGGGGGTGGCGCTGGTGGGTGTGTGGATGCTAGTTTGATAAGCCCAGAGGGTGGGATTAAGCTGCAAGTGCCAATCATGACCTACGTCATTGACTGTTTTCTTAAATATTTTGAGGATGGTTTTGTTTGTGGCTTCTATTTGGCCATTGCCTTTGGGATAATATAGGGTGGAAAAGCGATGCTAGATTTTGAATTTCTCATACAAGTCACAAACCTCCTAGTTCTTGAAGGGTGTCCCATTATCTAAGATGATGGCTTGTGGGACACCGTAACAACTGATGAGATAGTTTAGGATGAATTTTGAGATCTTCTTTCCAGTGATATAGGTCATAGGGATGGCCTCCACCCACTTTGTGAAGTACTCAGTTGCTGTGATGATGAATTTATGGCCATTGGATGAGGTAGGTGTGATTTTTCCAATGAGATTGAGTCCCCATTATGAAAAGGGCCATGGTGTAATGATGGGGTGAAGCTCTTGAGCTAGAGCATGGATGAGATCTCTATGCTGCTAACATTGTAAACATCTTTTAGCATGATCATATGCTTCTCTTTGCATTGTGGTCCAGTAATACCCCATCCTTAGTAGTTTCTTGGTGATGGTCATCCCACTCGAGTGTGAGCCATAGATACAATTATGAACGTTGATTAGAGTGGCTAATGCCAACTCAGTGTTTAAATAACATAGCAAGGTACCTTCTATGCTTCTATGGTATAAGGTATCACCTAGGATGACAAATCTGGATTCCTTTTTGATAAAGGTTCATTTTAGGCTCAATAGTAGGTCAACAGGTATGACGCCTATGCAAAGATATGTGTAGATGTTGTGATACCAAGGATCGCCATGACGAACAATTTCACACACATATTTTGATTCTGGTACCTCGAATGTGGGGACAAGAAGCTGCTCAATCAGAAATTCATTCTTTGGCATGTTATGAGGGATGTCTAATAGAGACCCAATTATAGCCATGGCATCTGCTGCTTTGTTGTTGGTTCTTGGAATTTGCTCAAATGTTATGTCAATGAAGGATTCCTTTAGAGTCTCCACCAATTTCTTGTATGGAGTGAGCTTGTCATCCTTAGTCTGATATTCATTATTGACCTGATTTATGATCAACTAAGAGTCTCCATACACCCTGAGAGCTATGATGTTCCATTGTACTGCTATCCTGAGGCCTATAGTTAAAGCCTCATATTCTGCTATGTTGTTGGTACAAGGAAATTCCAATTTGTATGACTTCGGTATGTGATCCCCATGTGGGGTGATGAAGAAGACACTAGCTCCTGATCCATGTTGTGTATATGAACCATTGAAGTATAGTTTCCAATGGTCAGTTACATTGAGGTTAAAGATGGATTCATCTAGGAATTCTGAGACAAGGGGATTCTCAGAATAAATGGGTGCTTCTGCTAGTTGATTTGCATTAACTTGTCCCTTGATAGCTTTCCTCTCTACATACTCGATGTCATACTCCGACAGTATCATTACCCATTTTGTCATTCTGCCCATGAGCATTGCCTTTGATAGTAGATACTTGAGGGGATCAATTTTTGCAATGAGCTTTATCTTGTGTGCCAACATGTAATGTCTGAATTTTTGGGATGCAAACACTACTACAAGGAAAACTTTCTCGATGAAGGAGTAATTTATCTTGTGACCAACCATTGTCCTACTGATATAGTAGATGGCCCTCTCTATTCCATTTTCATCATGTTGAGCTAGGAGAGCTCCAAGGGCTGTTGTTGTTTCTAACACATATTAGATCAATGGCTTCTTTGGGATGGGTGGCATTAAAATTGGCGGTGTTAGTAGGTATTCCTTGATTTTTTTAAATGCCTCTTCACACTTTGTATCCCATTTGTATACTAGCCCCTTGTGGAGTAGGTGCGAATATGGGTTCTTCTTGTCTGCCAGTTGTGCTATGAATCTTCTGATGGATTGGAGTCTACCTTGGAGGATTCTCAATTGTTTTAATGTCTTTGGTGCTTCCATCTTGAGGATTGCTTTCACTTTTGCCAGATCCACCTCGATACCCCTCATAGACACTATGTATCCTAGCAATTTACCTGATTGTACACCCAAGATGTACTTCTTGGGATTCAATCTGACTTTGTATTCCTCCAGTCTGTCAAAGATAGCACTTAGGGTTGCTATGTGATCTTGTCTTTTTTTGGATTTTGCTAGGATATCATCAACATAGTCCTCCACCATCTTGTGCATCATATCATAGAATATTAGTGTCATGGCCCTTTGGTAGGTTGTACCTACGTTCTTTAGGCCCAATGGCATCATGTTCCAGCAGTAGGCCCCCCATGGACAAGTGAAGGTTGTCTTGTGTTGATCTTCTTTTGCTATCATGATCTGGTTATATCCTAAAAATCTGTCCATTAGTGATAGCATCTCATGCCTTGCTGTCATGTCTACTATCATGTCGATGTTGGGAAGTGGGAAATCATCTTTCAGACATGCTTTGTTCAAATCCTTGAAGTCTGTATAGATTCTGATGGCTCCGTCAGGCTTTGAAACATGTACCAGATTTGATACCCATTCTAGATAATTGATTGGTCAGATGAATCCTACATCTAACAACTTTTTGAGCTCCATTTTGACCAATAGAGTGATTTGAGGATGCATCTTTTGAAGCTTTTGTTTGACCAGTTTGGCTTTTGGATACACAACTAAATGATGAACCATAGTCTTTGGATCAAGTCCTGGCATGTCAGCATAACGCCATGTGAAGTTTATTTTCCTTTCTTTTAGGAATGCTACGAGGAGTTCTTGCTCTTTTGATAATAGTGATTCTACATAGAATGTGATATGCGGGGTCTCCTCTGTTCCTAGGTTGACAGGATTGCACTTTTTGGCCAAGACTGTTGACTTCTCCTGATGAATAGCTCTTAAGGGAAGATTGAATCCTCCATCCTCAGGTGCCTCAGAGAGGTTTTCACTATTGGATACGTCCTTTCTTTTTACTATTTTCTTGTCAGAGAGTGCCACAGTGTGGTTTTCACTCAAGGATTTGGATATGATTCTTAGTTTCTCACTTTTACGACTGAAGGATTCAATCGTTTCCCCGTAATAGGCATGTGTGTCTAACTCCATTATAAAGCCTGCCTTGTGATCTCCATCTGGAATGTTATCCCTCAATCCCATGAATTCTAAGAGTGTGTCATCGATTTCAAATGTATCAAGAACTAGTGGCCCTTGTTGGTCATAGTCGATCAGTTGGGGGTAGACTAAGCGGATCTCATGATTCAGATGATCGGTTTCGAAGGAGAGGGTGCTAATCATACACAAGGTGGTATCTTTGAATAACCTAGGTAGATTAGATAGGGGATCTTCATCATCGCTACTAATATAGGGCTTAGTTATGAAATTATGTGTGTCTCTACCTATGACTATTGGTGAGTGTACTTGTATTAGCACTGGCTGAGGAGAGACATTAACTGCTCTAACTGGAGGATTTCAGCCATGTATGGTTATTCTCAGAGGGGTACATCCAAGACCAAGATTTGTTATGGGTTGCATCTCTGACATGATAGGTATTATGAGCCCATTGTCATTTTATCCTAGTATTTGATTTCTTTCATATCCCATTGTGAGCATCATTTGTAGGCCCTTGTTTCTTTCATCCATTAGTAAGTTAGCTATCGATCTGTCATCTCGATATAACATGTGAGATGGATCTGCTTCAATAACCTCTTGACCAAGGTCTCCCTAGCTCGTGAATTTAGGATAATCTTCAGTGATATGTTTGTGATGAAGAAGCTTGGCTTTCTTGTGGATGTCCTCGTGATCTAGGAGGTTGAGGTAACTCTCCTATCACAAAAGCATTGTTAGGGAACTTGTAGCTTCCACAACCATCCTCCTGGATGATGATCTTGATGTCAGAGATGGTGGGAATGGCAGGGATGGTGGGTGTCTCTGTCGCAGAAGTGGATGTGAGGGTGGTAGGGTTGATGTATGGTGTGGATGGGCCCTCATCATTCTTTGGCACTTGGGGGATTTTGTAGTACTTGGCTTCAAGATTTTTGCAATATGAAAATGGTTCAGGATCTCCATGAATGGTAACCTCTTGTCCATTATGTGTAAATTTCACACATTGGTGGAAGGTTGATACTACAACTTTCATTGCATGGATCCATGGGCATCCCAAGAGGATATTGTATGGAAAGTCGAGGTCCAAGACTTGACAAGTGGTTTCCATGAGCGTTGGCCCTACTTGAATAGGGAGTTTAATCGTTCCTTGAGACACTCTTTCTTGGTCATCATATGCTCTTATTGTGATGCCTCTCCCTTTGTCAATGGAATCTTCTGATATTTTTAACTACTTGATGAGGCTGAGAGAATAGATGTTCAAACCTGCACCTCCATCCACCAAGACCCTTTTGATTTTTCTCTTATTTATGATGGCTTCCAAGTGAAGTGCACGGTTGTGAGATGGTTGGGCGGGGAAATCTTAGTTAGAGAATGTAAGGAGATTAGGTGTTATGATATTTCTAACCATAGCTTGGAATTGGTCCACATTAAGATCTACAGGGATAGTGGATGAGGCTAATGCTTCCTCAAGGATCTTCTTATGGGCTGATGATATTTTTAACAACTCCATGATAGAGATGTGTGTTGGTCTTCTTTTGAGTTGGTCTATGACACTGTAGCCATTGGATCTAGATGAAGGGACCCTATTTGGTTGAGATGACCCTACGATGGTGACTTTGATACCTCTTGTGGTGACTCCACAATCTTTGGCATGGGTGCTCTTGATGGTGATGACCATGCAGTCTTCATTTAGGGAGGCAATGACTGTTTCGTACACATGGTTGACATTGGCCTTCCCTTTATCATTTTTATTCCCTTTGTTACCATGATTCGGCATCGGATTCGTGTAGATTTTAAGATCTTGATTTCCCATAGGTTGTTCCACATTTATGATTTTCTTGTCAATGAGATCTTGGATGATATTTTTGAGTCTCATGCATCTGTTTGTGGTGTGGCCTTTTATTTTATGAAATTTACAAAGTTGATTTTCATTATACCAAGGGGGTTTGACATTAGGTTCTTGGTAATTCTCGAATGTAGGAGGTTTGATGAGTTTTTTCATCGATCAACTTTTTCATGATGACTTCCAAGGGTTCTCCCAAAGTAGTGTACTTTCGCTTGGGATAATTTTTGCATTGGGGTGGTCCTCTTTGATCATTGAGGTTATTGATGGTTGGATTGTTGTTAGGTTGATATGTTGTGTGATGAGTGTTTTGGCATTGATTTTGTATTTGTGGTGTGGGTGTATTTTGGCATGGACCACTAATGACCACCTTGGCATCTATGACATCATCATTAGTAATGTTCTTGTTCCTTGCCCACGTACGAGGTTTATCATTGTAATTGGATGGTGGGAAATTGTTTTGTTGTTCATGATATGATGTTGATTCCACAGGTTGAGTCACAAGGGCTCTTTCAATGCCAAGCACCTTGGAAATCAATTGATCATATGTGGTGATGCCCTGAACCTTGAGATGAAATGACAAGTAGCTTTCAAGGTTGGATATGATGGTGCAGACTTGTTCTTCTGGCATGGTCCACTTGCTCTGATTGGCCTTGGATCACCATCATTGAATGAATGAAGCAAAAGATTCATTCTTTCCTCATTTTAGAGTGTATAATTCTTCGAGACTGACATCCATTGCAATGTTACATGCGTAGTTTTTAATGAATGCATCCCTTATTTCTTGGAAGTTTCTAATGCTTGAAGGTAAGCGAGAGAACCATTCTATAGCAGGACCTGCCAAGCTTCTAGGAAATAGCAGCATCAGATAAGTATCTTCATATACGACCTCCATGCAATGAACCTGGAATTCCCTAATGTGATCTTTAGGGTTTCCCATCCCTTGATATTTGTCAAATTTAGGGATCTCAAATCCCTTGGGGAATGGTTTCATCTCTAAGCTCCTATCAAATGGATAGGGACACAAGTTGCTTGGTGTATTGGTTGTTCACCCTGATTGAAGGTCGAGCACTTGTTGTGATAGCAACCTGAATTATGTTGTTACATCACTTTGCAGATCAAGGGTTGGGATGAATGTGTTTTTGGGTGTTTCAATTGTTGATGGATTGGTCGGTGCGTTGTTCAATGGTATATGTATGTTCTGCCGAGTGAGGTAGGCTTCTACTTGCTCTTGAATGAATGATGCTTGTTGTTGATCTTGCTGTTGTTGCACTAGTATTTGTGCTTTTTGTTGCATTTGTTATTGTATCAACAATGCTTGTTGTTGTGCTTACTGTTGTTCCCACAATTCTTGTTTTTGGGCTGCCATTTTTGCTGCTTCTTGCTGCTCTTGGTATTGCTTTAGTGCTTGCTGATATGCTTACATTTGCGCTGCTTGTGCAAGAAGTTGTGCTTGTGCTTGTGCTTGCTATGCCTAATATTGAGCTTGTGCTTGAGCTTGCGCTTGTGCTTGTGCAGCTTGCTGCTATAATAGAAGTTGTGCTTGAGTGGTCCTTTGTGCTTGTAATGCTTGCGCAGCTTGGGTGGCTTGTTGTTGTTGTAATAACGCTTGAGCTTATATTGCTTGTTGTGCTTGTTGCACTTGTAATGCAGCTTATGTAGCTTGAACGTTTTGTGTAGCTTGAGTAGCCTGTTAAGTAGCTAGATGTATGACTTTTTGTTTATGCACTTGTTGGTATCCTCTTTGGAAAGTGGCTTGCAATGCTGCATCGAATTGGTTTGATGTAGTGAACGTTGGTGGTGGTGGGGGTGGTGGTGGATTTGGAATGGTGGATGATGATGATGTTGTGTTGACGTTTTGGGTGTTGGATAGTGCTATTGATGTGATTGGCCCTTAAGAGACCATGTTTTTTGATGTTAAAGGGATGTTTGATGTTGTTTCCATTGCTTGTGTGTTCATTGTTTGTTGTTGCGATATCAACAACAAATTTTGAGTGTTCGGTATGATGCTTGGATTGATGGTTGGGATAGCGGTTTGATTGATACTTGGTAGAGGGGGAAGCCCTAAACCAAGAAGTGGTGAGGATGATAATGGCAATGGTGGAAGAGGTGGAAATGTAAGGGGTGCAAGTCCTTGTGAAAATGTTGTGGTGTCGAAGATGCCCCCTGTTCTGAACATATCTCCCTCTTCTTGCGAATTTATGAGAAGAGATGTTTGAGGTGTTGCATAAAAAAATGGTGATGACGGATCATGATGGAATGTGAGAGGAACATTTTTGTGTAATGGGTTTTCAAGTATGTTTTGTTCCAATGTGGTGTTTGTGTCCACATTTTGATTATTAACAAGGGGATGTGATTGAAGAGCATTAAGAAATGTACTTCCCTTGTTGACATTAGGTTGTCTTGGAGAAAACGATGTTGTGATTTGTAGAATTTTTTGCCTGATGTTTTTGGATGGAGGTGTAGATGAAATGGGGATAGTGGATGAGAACAGAGGAAATGATGTATTCACTATAGTACTCACATCAAAATCTGAAGGCAACTTGGCCCCTTGTTTTGCTAGTTCAAGCACGTACAATGAAGGGTTAAGTCTCATCATGATGTTGATGATTCTATGGTTGTTTGGATTTTGTAGCATTTCAGTCATTTCCTTGCGAGACATTCCAAAGGTGAGGTCCTCTCCTTGATTTTCTTCTTGAGGATTTTGCGATGATGAGAGGGTCAACGGATTACTTGATTTAGCTAGATTCATTTTTGCATTTGTTTGGCTAAGATTGCTTGAAGTGGGTGTTTCTTTGTTGGCTTCCATACTCTTCTTGTATTGAGATCTCGTTTGAACCATAAAACAAGGATCAAGAATATGGGACATGAATCTCTTGATTCTTTGGATTGATCTCTATTTTATGTCCCAAAGTATGAATTTTTAGGATGCCTTAAGGAACAAAGGTGATGATATGATGGTGATGTTAGGGATGGCGTTATGGATGTTGTGGCTTTTGATAAATCTTGAATGAGATACTAGGATTTTAGGACTTGCTGATTTTGATTTTGTTTTTGGATTTGAGATTTTTCCCTTGATTTTGATTTTGATATTGAACAAAAAGACCCTAAGATGTTGGATGATGATCTAAGAGATAGTTTTGTTCAAAGGATGATAATTTGAATATGTGTGAGGAGAAGGATGCATCTACCCACACCTATTCAAACAAGATGATTGTTTCACTAAGTATATGAAGAAGGATTCATCTACATACACTAAGCTAGACAAGATGATTTTGATAACTTTGACTAAGTATATGCAAAAAGATGCATCTACACATACCTAGCAAAAGGTGTTTTGATAAATGTTTTCAAGGATTTAGGTCTCAATGATTTTGGTGTTTTTGATTTTTTTTTGCCACAAATCCTAGTACTTTTAAGGATGATTTTCAAGATTTTTCAAAAGGTGATTTGTGAGATGATGTTGTTTTGATGTTTTGGGGGATGGATGAAAAAGATTTTGATATGTTTTGATCCCTAGATGAACCTAAAAAGAACACTTTGTTTGCCTAGATCTAGGTATTGAAGAGTATGCAAATGCTTCCTAAAGACCTTTGTAATCACGGATTGATTTCATTTGAACATTCATTTACAATGATTTTTGCTTTTGGGTTTGTGAGTCTTCAACACATATGAAAGTTCATTTTTTTTTTAGCTTTGCTTAATGTCTTTATTTTATCAAAAACACTCTCTTTGATTAAAGTTTCAAACTAAGATGTCCAATGTCTCAATTTCTTTAAACCCCACAAGATATATTATGTGGAAATTTAATGAACTTAAGGCAAGGGTTTTCCTATTGTTTACTTAAGGAGACAAATTGAGATGTAACCCAATGTTTAGAAACCTCTAAGGACATGAGTCCCAAGGGAAAGTAATAACATATGGATTGAGCCAATGGTATTTGTCTCCAAAAAGGGTTTGAAATTTGGATGATGTTAAATGTTTGTTTTTGAGATGTTTTCGATCAAGCAATGCATTTTGTAACCCAAGAATAAGTACAATCCTATGGATGTGTAAGATAATATTTGTTGGATTCCCACTTGGACAAGTCTAGCTACGCTTATCTCTAGCAAATGGTTAAATGGTTGACCCCACTGGCTTCCCTACACAACACTCACTTATATGGGGTAGCCAAGCATCAACACCCATGAAACTCCCATGGCATGTTTTCCATTTCTACTAGAAGATCGTAAAAGTGTGGGGCAGCTTCAAAATGACCATTCTTGCACCAACAAATAGATAAAAGGATTTTGGAAAATTCTAGCACATGGATTTTAGTAAGGACTTTATGTTTGTAGGAGTTGACCCAATGTGGCAAGAGTCCCCTTTCGGATCCATCTTGTCGGACTCAACTGCGTGATATTGGTGTTTCGTCCAATATCCACATTTATATCCCAGCTGGAAATACTTTTGGATTTAGAGTTTTACTAGTTGAGTCGTTCCCTTGGGTGAGTACTTTTTCCCTTAAGGCAGGCCCTCTAAGATAAACAAAAGCGAATGAAGAGAAAAATCCGTAACTCAATCAATCTTTGATGGAAACAAAGAGAGAGAATGTACGCGAAAATGGCCCCATGCACACTCGCACAAGATTTTGTTCAATTTTAAGCCCAAATCGAAGTGTGGAGGTGATTGCTTTATCTCATCCCAAAGTCATGAAAAAGGCCTTTTGGTTCTCAAGATCACTATAAAGCGCAAGAGAAGTGCATACGTCCTTTTTCGATGGCTTTAGTCTAAGTAAGCCCTCACAAAAACAAAGCTACACTTGTTCTTTTTAAATCCTCAAAGCAATATGTGAGTTCATTTTAAAGCACCAATTCACAAGTGAAAGAAATTATGTTCAATTTGTTAATCCCATAAACGAAATCTAGTAAGTTGTTGATCCTATTGTTCATTTTAACCTTTGCAAAAAAAGAAATTGAAAGGTTCTTTTTAAGCCCAAATGAAAGCTAGTGTCCTAAGGATGAAAAGATGACAAATTCTTTAAAGAAGTGTTAAACAAACACTTAAGTGTTTAAAAACACTTTGATTGAAGAAAAAATCATCACCATGCTCCTTCTTCCTTCATTTTTCAATTTTCAACCTACAAAGGAGAAAGAAGTTAGATTCTAGAAAAACACAGAGAATTAAAAAATAGAAAACAGAAGATAAATAAATCATAAATGAAAAACACATGCTAAAAAGTTAAATTCTCCCTTTTACTATCTCCCAGTGTCGCAACTCATGAAGGTGTTGTTGTTTTTCTCTCCCAGCGGTAATCTTACAGTGCTGCTTAGTAGTCAGCGACACTCTGTGTCAGGATAGAGAGCATGATTGTGTCGCTATTTCATCCAGCATCACACTTTTCAAAATTTTCACAGAGACCTGCAAGTGAACGAGTCCAGCAGTGTAGTTAGAAATTTGAATATTTTTGGTGGGACGAGCCCAACGACATAGTTTATGTTTCTAGCAGTAGAATATAGCAATGCTAATGGGCCCACAGTGCTAAAATAGTGACGCTAATGAGCCCGTAGTGCTGAAACAATGACGCTGACGAGCCCACATTGGAATTTCCTATGTGTGAAGAAAAATGTAGAAATTTCAAAAAAAAGTTAGAATTAATGTTGTATAGCCCTCCTTCTAGTGCCAAATGTGCGAACCTTTTTCCTAGTACCTACAAAACAACATGAATAAATGAGTTAGACAAGGAATTACAAGCTAAAAGAAGGGTTCCCCATGAAATCCATTTACAAATCAAACTAGGAATGAAAATAGTGAAGAACACAAATACAAATGCCAAGAAAGAGGTTAAAATCCTAATTAGATGTGCAAACTCATGATCCCATGGGGGAATTGGTGCCAATTTGATGTGAAAGTTGGCCCTTTCCAAATCCCTAAGATGTAAGCTTTGTTGATTGATGATGAAGAGTGATCCACTTTGATGAAAGATGAGAACTTCGAGCCAAATTTGCCAAAAATCCTAGCTAAGAATGCAAATGATGGATGAGAATGAGTAAGTATTTTAGCATGGTAACTTTACTTGGATTGTGGATTATAAAATGAAGATATGAGCCTTTCATTTATAGGATTTCAAGATGGATGAAAGTCCAAATTTGAGCAATGTGGGACTAACTTTCATCCAATGATATGGTGCCACTTGTCAAGCTATGAATGGATGATGGTTGTGTAAGATTTGGAGTTTGTGCCAATAAATGCCAATATTTAAAATTCAAATTTGTTGAAATGACATGTAAGAGGGAAGGGAAAATGCAATAAATGCCACTTGGCTCAAGGAAAAGGACATGTAAGATGAATTTATTGCCTTGTTGGATGTACATGTTGACTTGGAATTTTTGAATTCAAATTGAGGGAATATTCCAAAAGATGCCATGTGAGGGAAAATAGGGATTTAATAAATGAATTAAATCTATTTTCATGTGCAACTTGCATTATCTAGAGGATGTGATAGGAGATTAGATTAAATTAATCAAGGGTTAATTAATTTAATAGGATATTTGATGATGTGACTTATTTGACTTAGATTTATGGGTTTATTTAAATCAAATAAGAGAAGAATATGATAAGAGGCTAATTAAATAAAGATTTTGATTTATTTAATAAAAAGGGGTGGTGTTAGATTAAATCAAATAAGGTTTTAATTTATTTAATTTAATGGATATACTTTAGAGATTTAATCAAATAAATTGATTATTTAATTAAATAGGGATAATTAGATCAGATGGGTTGATTTAATTAATAGAAGGAATTGAATTAATCAGATAAAATGATTTATTTAATTAAGAGATGAATATTGATGAATTTAATCAGATAGGGGGATTTGATTAAATGGTTAGACTGAGAGATGATTTAAGAAGAAACGATGTTAATAAGTCAAGATTAGATGCACAATGTCAATCAGTATATTTTGCATGTCTACAGTATGAACTGTAAACTAAATGAAAATGAAGATTTCATATGCTTTTCAATGATTTGATATGAAAAAATGAAACCTATATGCACTTTCACTAATGAAAAATTTTGAAACCCTAGAATGCCAATTAAATAATACAAAACCTAATGCAATTTTGATGAAAGTAAGATATAGGATGATGATGCACTCCAAATAAGAATTATAATGTTCTAAGGTTCACCAAAATGAAACAACAGAAAATGTGGTGATAAGGATGCTTTCATATGGTTTAGAATATAAAGCACACCCACTTTCCAGTTATTTCACTCAAGGATAATCCTAGAGATCTCAATGCAAAGGAGAAAGAGATCTTGCAATAGGGTTGTCCTAGGGGCTGATCATAAACTAATGAGGGGGTTTCCACCAAAATAGGGCTTGGAAAGACAAATACAATGCAAGATGTAATACTAACTACTTTAATATGATGCAATGCTTCGCTAAATGACCTAGAAAAGTATGTAAACAAAAATAACAAGCTACATGATGAAATGTATGCACCTAGGAATTTGAAGATGACTAATTGAAGCTCTAAAATGCTGAAAATCATAAATTTAATGTTGGTTGGGACTCATATGCCAAGCTGGGAGAATTAGTCCCATATCTAGGTTTTTGTGTAGAAACAAGAATCTGACAAATGAGTATTTGAATTTGTAAAAACCTTAATTTTAACCTAAATTGGGACTCATATGCCAAAACTAGTGAATAAGTAATGTTAAGGTTTTTTGGAACTTCAAAGCTTGAATATGGACTTCAATGTCTATTCTTTCTATTCCACTTTGTTTCCAGATTTGAAACCTTGATTTTGGACCTATAGATGACCTTTTTATGAAGATAACAACCTTGCAAGTGAGGGAACAACTCCAACAACTTTCTCCAAGCTTGTAATATATTCTTCAATGATATTTCATGCTCCAAGACACCTAGATCTACAACCACACATGTAAAGAGAAGAAAAACTTGTTGATTGTTAGTGAATAGGGGTTTGTCTTGGTCAAACCCCTTGTAGGAAATTATACTAGATGATGAGATAATTAAATGAAGGAATGAAACATGAAGCAAAGAACATGAATCATGGAAAATTATGCCTTGTAAATTAAGTCTTCTAAATCAACAATTCAACATGAAATGGCCATGAAGGATGTAGATCTTGATCTTGACAATAGGTGTAGAACAATGCTTGATATTGGATCTTCAATGCTACATCATAACACTAGGTCAATAAAATGATTGATGTTTTATATCCTTGACATGATGATGGATCTTAAATTTCTGCAACAATTGAGAAAAAATTCTACTCTTGAATGCCTTAGAAATGATCTTACAAACTCTTCTAACAACCTTGTGAAGTCTTGGAATGCTTAACTCTTGAATGCTTGACTTGATATCATGAATACTTATTGAAATAATGATTTAAGACCTTATTTATATAGTAAATCTATCTAATATCCCATGCATTAGATTCGAAAGGCCAAAATACATGAAATTTGAACTTAAAACCCAGTTTTTCCCACTCAAAACCTTAAAAATAGGCCAGTGGCACTCATATGATGCTAGTGGCATATGGCTCCCACCTAGATGGGACTCATATGCCCAATGTGGCATATGGGTCTCATAAGGCCTATTTGGAGAGAGAAAGTGTTGGGGTGATGAGAAATTCAGTTTATTTGATGTCTATGTCAGGTTTCTAATTAAAATAAGCTTTTGGATGCACAATATAGGATCTTAGGGTCCTATTAATGATGATATTAAGGTCATAAATACAAGCGGGCCAAAAATTCAATGTGAAAGTGTAATTAAATACATTTTACAACATCAAAATAATGAAAAATCAAGTCAATTTAGCTTAAAAGGGCCCTAAATCCATTGTGAATGTGTAAAACACCTTACAACACTAGATTAGGTCCATTTGGTTTACAAGCCTCCTAAATTTAATGTGAATTTGTGAATAAATACACTTTACAACAATAAATTAAGGACAAGTTAGGTTTATTTAGCTTTAAAAAGTGCCCAAGACCTAATGTGGATGTAAAAAACTCATCACAACACTAGATCAAGGTGATATTAATTCCAATTTATCATTAATTATTCCCAAATCAAGCAAGGAAAAGGTGTAATTTTTCCATTGCCACAAATACTAGAAACTATGGAAGAGTCTAGATTTACAATTGTTCGTTACATTTTCTTAAAATTTTATAGGGGGATCCCATTCATTAGGTTGACCTTTCAAAAGTCTCTACTAGTTAAGGTTATTTTAACAATCAAGACAACAAATTTGATTCCTCCAAGAAGTTTTAACTTTATCCTAATAATATGTATGAATAATTCCTTTTTCATGAAGGCTCTACCCAATTTTTTTTTTTTTGAATCTACACATATAATATGAGTAGAAAGGACATTGCCTATTTTAAAGCATATTACCAGTCATGTTGAAGCAAAATCTAAAGGAAATTTCTATGTGTAATGTTGGTATATATTGGAATTTCTTATAGTGGTTAAATATTCTAAGTGTACACATATTTCAAGGTCTCTCAAATGAATATACATGGTACATGTTTGATAACTTGATTTGCATGTGATCTCCATGGACCCACCTCTTGTTTTATGTCCTCTTGTGGCTTGTAGTGTGCAAGGAAGATCTAGTGGATAATCCATATATGTTGTGTTTAGATTTATGAACTATGCACCATGGTTGCCATTAGTTCTTTCCAATACTATTTTGCATCACCATAAGCCACTAGTGGCTACCACTTATCACTAGTTAATTTCATTGACTAAAGCAACCCATTTTGTGCTAGTAATTGATTTCTTAAACCATCCCCATTTTTTAGTTGTTATGTGTTATTGAAAAAAATCAATTTCTTGGTCTCTAAGCACTTGGCCTTAATTGTTGGTCCATATTATATCCCAATCTTATATGAAGACTCCTACCTATGAATTGATGAAAATGTGGTTCCCTATGGTGACCTAGATGCTACTAAATTACCTTGGGCTATATAATTTAGCTTTTTTATGTTCATGGTGTATTACCCACTTGGTGGCTATGTGGATGCTATGAGGTGAGAGAGACTAATTGATCACACAAAACAAGAGGGTAGTGGCATGGTCATAGTATTAGTATTAATGGTTTCATAGAGTGGTTTGGATTTGGGATTGGGAATGATTCACCCTACTCATAGGATGTGTAGCATTTCACCTTTAAGCGAATCACTATAATTAATATAGTGGTTAGTATGCATAGTTAGGTCCTATCATGTCTACATAGAAAGTTATTGTAGACTAGTATTCCTAGGTGTTTTCTTTCACAAGGGAAAAATTTCAACTTTCATTTCTCAAAGGAAATTTTCATTTACTACACACATAAATTTTCACAATAATAACCATAAATTATTTCATATAATTCAATTAATTTATTTGTAGCTAATATCATAACTTGCAATTGATGACTATAATGGTAGTAGAATAGAAAGTTATAACAAATTGAATTAAATTTTTATCCCCTTACTTATCCTTCACTATGTTTATATTTTTATTTTAGGCTAACAATTTCTTTTTTCTCACATAATTTAATTCCCTTAAATAACAAAAATGAAATTCAATCATTTTCTCATCATGACTTGTAATATGCTTTAAAATATAAGAATACTTTATTTTTAATCATCTCCTCATAGCATGCTTTACTTTTAAGCATCTTACTCTTGGCAGGTTAGATAAAAAATCTAATCCCTTTTCAATGTCTATTAGATATAGCATAAGGATGTTAATGGTATTTTGGGAAATTGGTGCTAGAAAGTCTCTCACCCTATGCTGGTTGAGTTTTGGTGGCAATCTCTTTTCTTCACTAGGTGGGCACTTTGGAAGGAGTACAATAACAGGGTTTTTAGAGACAAAATGTACCTCTAGTTGGTGGTGGCCAAAAGGGTTATCAGCCAGGTTATTGAGAATATTTCCATTGCCTCCTACAAGCCCAAACAAAATCATAATAACTTGGAGGTGTCTATTGTGTCATCTTGGAACCTTTCCAAGATTCTTAATGCTATTTGTTCTCACATTTTGCTAGATAGGAGTAGTGCTCCCTAGTCTCCCTTGAACCTAGATGGCTAAAGCTTAAATTTGATAGCTTAGCCAAACCTAACTTAGGTCAAGTAGGTGGGGGTGGGGTAATTCATGATCACAAGGGTAAATTAAATTTGGCTTATGAAATGAAATTGGGGGTGCAATCATCTAGCTTTGTTAAGGTGGCAACGACTTTTCATGTCATCAAGATTTCCATGCACTCTGGGTTTTCCAACTTGGTCATTAAGGGAGATTCCAAAAATACTATTCTCATGCTGATGAGGAAGGCTAATCCTTGTTGGGCACTCTAGGACCCCATGTCATTAGATCAAAATCTTATGATTGCCCTCAGAAATTGTAAAGGTAATCACATGTTTAGAAATGACAATAAAGTTTTTCACGTGCTTGCTAACATTGGTGCCTTCACCCAAAGTTTTGTAATATGAGATAATATTTTTCATATAACTAAGCATGTATCCAAATTAATTCATCATGATGCCAAAGTACTATCAAATTGAGATCAATCTAGATCCATTGTCAGCTCTCTTTAATATTTTCCATGATTTTCACTTATGGAAAATTAATCCGTTTAAGTAGTCTTTTCATAAACACATTTACTTGTGGTTCTAGTATTCATCTTATTATTTTCATAGATTGTGTTTCCTTGCTTTGTAGTCTACAAATTTTTCCATGGGGGTGAACTAGTTTAGGAAGAGCCTACTAATTGTGAGATGTGGAAACAAGACAATGAAGTTTGGCCCATCATCCAATACAGAAATATAGCCTCGTATGTGGATGACATGTATGGGCATGACCATAAGCTTTTTGTAGAGTTTGATACCTCCTTGGTGAATGTCACTATCATCATTAGTGGGTATTCCTTCATAGTACCTATTGAGATTATTGTGGAGGTGAAAGGGCTTTCGTTGGAGGGTGTGTGCATTCCTCGTAAGCCTAAGGGCCATTATTAGAAAGACATGGATCACTTTTTGAAAGAGGGTGAAAAGGTGAACAAACTCCAAAAATGGCTTCAATCAGGTTGACCTCCTTGGTGTTTAGAGTAAGATTGTGGAAGTCCTGATGAGGTATTTAATGCTCAAGAGTTGGTTTCATCACTTTCATGCTACTTTTTTTTATGTTTAACCATCTTTGTTATAATTTAAAGACGAACTTTTCCTTTCAGATTTTTTCCTCTCTTGAACAATCTATCAAAAAATGTCTAGGGTATTTAAGAAAGATTTTACCTCTTCCAGGGTATTATCTTTCATCTCTGCCATTATCAAGCCACTTTCTTACCCTCCCCTACCACTGTTAAAATGAACACCTTGGTCATTTGCAACCCCACCAAAATCCCTATGGACGCCAGTCCCTCCATTACCCTGGATGAAATCCCTCCCACTAATCATCATATTACCTTTGACCATGGTAAAACCCCTACTTATGAGGAAACCCCTCCCAAACCCATTAAACATGTTCCCCTGTCTATGACTACTCCTATTTCAACTTTTGGGTTTGGTGAGTTGGACAACTCAGACAATGAGTCATGGAATACCACCCCTTCCAATTCCCCCATGGACTTCACTTTTCATGTAGAGGTTTGTAATGTCCCCAACACCCCCCTGTTATTAACCCTAGCCTTCAAAATTCCCCTAACTTTTGCATCAATTTAGAGGGAACCCATGTTGAACCTCTGGGGACCCCCTTCACAATAAAATAAATGAAATTTCAAATATGGTTAATGTCAAAAACAACATGCTCAAGTGGCTTTTAGGTCAGCTTGTTACTACCAAAGAGAGAATCCAAATTCTAGAAAACAAGGTGTTGCAATAGCAGGTCCCATGGCTAGGGGAGGTGGAGGACAGTGGCCATTGGGATATGATAGTCTCCCTAGCTAAGTCATCTGAGCATTTGGCTAATTAGGATAAGGAGTTGGAAGAGTTGAGAGCTATCATTGGCAAAGGTGAGTATAAAAAGAATTTACAAATGGAGATTGATGCTATTCATTGGAACCAAGAAAAAACCATATAGTTCCTCTAGGTTATTATTGATTACGTTAAGGAGACTGTGAAGAGCACCACCCTCGCCATTCAGATCTTTTAGTAAGAGATAAGGAAGAGCCATGGAAAATGTGTGGCTAAGGAAGGATGTGATGGTAGTTGGATGCAAAAGAAAGGTAAGGTGGTGTACAACTTAGCTATGGATGCGACGGTGGATACTCAAGCTATTTAGAAAGGACCCCTATCTTTTGAGGAGAAGCTCCACTTCTTGGCTTAGGAGTGGAAGGCTATTTGTGGTCTCAAGTTGCTAGGAGACCTGTAGGTTCTTGTTTCCCTATGTTGGTCTTTGGTCTATGTGCTATCTCTATTTCTTTTTGTTGGTTGGATTGTTTAAGTTCAAGTTTTTTATTTAGTTTGCTGGGAACTTCACTTCTCATAAGCTTCTCATTTTCCTATGACTATTTTGTAATGGGTACTAGCCCTTCTAGTCTCAATCTAATCAAAACACAATGCTAATGAAATATTAATGAAATTTGTGTTCATTTTTCTATTTTGAAAATGTTGTGATGTATCTAGGTTGGTTTATTTAGTTTTTGAGCCTCTATAGATCATGGTTAAGAGGATATTAATGAGTATGAATTTGTGAATATTTAACATGAATGTTGACATGCATAAACAAAGAGAATTTTCAAGTAGTCTATTTTTGAGTGATGTAATATCTTAATTCTGTACAAACCCTCTTTTAAAGCTCCAATTTCAGTAGACACAAGATAAATACTAAAAACTATTGAAGATTCTATATTTACAATTGTTTGTTATATTTTCTTAAAATTTTATAAGGGGAGCACATTCATTAGGTTGACCTTCCAAAAGTATCTACTTGTTAAGGTTATTTCAACAATCAAGACAACAACTTTGATTCCTCCAAGAAGTTTTAACTTTATCTTAATAATATGTATGTGTAATTCCTTTTTCATGAAGGCTCTACCCAAAAACATTTTGTTTGAATCTACACATATAATATGAGTAGAAAGGACATTGCCTAGTTTAAAGCATATTATCAGTCATGTTGAAGAAAAATCTAAAGGAAATTACAAACTATAAGTATACTTTATTTTTAAGCTCAAATCTCCCACTATATGTAGCGTATCCTATCAACAAATAAATATTTATTTTTTAACTATAAAGAAATATCAAAAAAACCAAAAAAATATATCTTCCATGTATACATGTAGATATAAGCTTTCAATTTTTAGTTGTCTCAAGCATATGTATATACATATAATAAAAATTAATAGATGTCAATTTTAATATAAGAATTGTTAAAAATAAAAATTTCTTCCCATATTAAAAATAATTATGAATGAATGATTTTGAAATATGTAATATTTTTAATTATAATTTCACATTATATTTTTTGAAGGTAATCATACATTTTTTATAATATAGAATCAACATTAGACATATAACTATTGAAATGTCCAATTAGAATTCTAGCAAAGAACAATGGAAATATGAATTAGTAAATGCATGTTTAGTCTATAATAAAAGAAAACCACAACCATGACCAATAACTTAGAAGCAATAGAATTAAATCATATACTTACTAGGTTATTAAGAACATTTATGGCTTCTCTGTTCTCTTTCATCTACTATAGATGATCATTTAGAGCATGTACTTCAAAAATATAATTGTCAACCAAGAGCATTCATATTGATTGAATTAAATTGATTTCAATTGATACAAGTAAATATAAGACCTTTTAAATATTAATACATATTTTTTATTTAAAAGATAAATATCATATGTGTTTGAGTCAAATCAATTTTACTAATACATTCAATAAAAATAACAGATTAGTCAGAATAGTATTTTACAATTATATCATAACAAAACCTTCAATCTAAAGCCTAATTGCACTATTAACCCGTAATTTTTCCATAAATAAAAATGACCTACTATTAAATTTAGGCCCTGACGCAATGGTACCCTAATAGGAAGTAGTAATATGATATTTGGAAGAATGTTCACTAAATATTATATGATACTTCCTGAAAGAGAAGCCCAATAAAATTTGAGGAATGCATCTAAATTTTAGAATGAAAAAGCTCTGCAAGCTTGAAACAGAAGCCACAAACAACCAGCTAGAACGCTGCCTCATGAGTAGTCACGCCACTTCTGAAAATCTCCTCAGCTTTGCCTCGTTTCTCCCTCAGTCTGTGCCGCCATATCACTAGTATTCCCAATGTCACCCCTTCCTGGCCATTTGTTTTCAAATGGTCGATACGTGAAAGCAGCAAGATTATCACCTCACACCTACCTTGCACAGCCACATTTATGTATTATATCACATATGAATGAAGCTCGTAAAGGATGCATTTACACCTATTTTATAGTGGTTAAGGAATTGCAAAAAAATGGGCAAGAAGCAGGAGGGCAAGATTTCGCGGTCCAACGTGAAGGCCCACGAGATAAATTCAGAGAGCCTGTATTCAATGTGGCACAACGATTTGAACCCTCAAAACAATCAATTTTTGCACATGTAGGTATTCTTCCGTTTTCGAAGGCTGTCACCTACAGAAGTGACTGTTCTCTGTGTTGCTCTCATCGATTTCATTGTCTACGGTCAATTGATTGTCGAAGAAAGTTGTCTGTAGATTACATTAGGAAATTCAGCTAGCGACGGGAGTGCATGTTTCTGGTTACAAAGATGTTTATCCCTCTATAGATTACTAACTAGGTTGAAATTATAGTGTGCCTTTACCAAGTTTAAAACTGGGGCAAACAATTTTAGGATTGTTGTTGGATTTTATCATTGACTCACTTGTGCGATTTGCTACATAGTTCTTGGCTTAAGAGCTTTTGGGACTTAAGAAGCCTGGTTATATCCCTTTTCAATATGTTGAGACTGCCTTTGCGATTTCTCAGGGAGTGTGTTTTAAATATGTTCATACCCTGTGCCTCCTAAATTCTCTTGTTCATAAGGGTATTTTCAATTACCATAGATTAACCCCTTAGTTGTATGATATGTTGAAGCCCTTCACCAGAGATTAACCCATCAGTTGTATGATATATCAAAGCCCTTTGTCACACTGACTGAGCTATCCACAATGGGACCGAGGCACATACTTTCCTATAGCAACCTTATTTATGATGTATTAACAAGACTTAAATTTGTGATTGCTTGGATAGCAAGAACCCCAAAGATTGTAAAGGAAACAGTTGACAAGGAGATTGATTATCACTCCTACAAAGCATATTGTCTTCCTTAGGAAGTAGAGTTGTCAAACTGTGACATAACTCACAAGGCGTGTTGAGAATTGTGTTTCAACTTTGCAAGCTTTTTTCAGAAAATTCTAGAATTTGTTTGTGGTAGTTCTCCACATGTTTATGTGTTGGAAAAAGGTGTATGAGTTGTTAAAAATGTGCCTTGTCCCTATTAGAATATAAGAGGGTTGTTTTTAGAGTATAAACAACTCATTGTATGAATTTAATGGGGGTCTAAACTAGAGGACAAAATTATGGACGAAAATGCTATTTTAACTTGGTTGTGGGTAACATGTGGCATGGTTGTTTTGCCCATGGTTTTGTAAAAGCACAAATGGTTTCCAAGTTGTAAATCACTATAAAAGGAGGGCTTGGGGAGGTGTTTGTATCATCGAGTTTAGTTTGCAAGACTGGGTGCTAAAAGGAGTCTCTCCGAGTTTGAGTTTGAGTTGTGGTGATGCGCTCCTATAAGAACTTGCATTGCAAGTGTATTGTAATCTTCTTGATTTGATAATACATTGTGCGAGTTTTGGAGGGTGTGGTTTTTCTCCCGGAAGGGTTTCCCCATAGTAATTACTGTGTTATGTGTTTATTGTGATATTTCATTTATGCATGTTTATTTGTCCATTGAAATCTCTGTAATAGTTAGTTGAATTTGCATAATCATCCTCTCAAGATTAGCGTAGGAAGTGATTCCACACACCTTTGCTTCCTTACAATTGGTATCAGAGCCTGGCCAGTTTTAGTTCTATTTGTTGGGTATAGGGTTTTTTGAGCTAATCAAGGTTTGAGTGGGAGCTTGTGCAAAGTATTTTATTTTCTATATTGCATGATTGTAAAGATGGCAAGCACGCTGGGGAGAATTGATGTAGAGAAGTTGTATGGCACAAAATTTGAGATGTGGAAGCTGAAGATGGAAGATCTCTTAATTGATCGAGATCTATGGGATGCGGTGGATGAGAATATGCTGAGGCCCGCAGATCCAACTTTAGCTGCACAATATGATGTAATGATAGAAAAACTAAAGGTCTCATAAGATTGTGTCTTGTAGATTCAATTTTGATTAATGTCCATGAAGAATCTACTGCAAAGAAGCTTTGGAAGAAGCTAAGTGAGATCTACCAAGCAAAATCACTTGTGAATAAGATTTTATTGAGGAAGAAGTTGTATTCCTTGAGAATGGAAGAAGGTGGACGAATTTCTGAGCATCTTGAAACATTCAATATGTTGGTGACTCAGTTGACCTCAGTTGGGGTTAAGATGGATGAAGAAGAAAGGTGCCAAACTTTGTTGTGTTCACTGCCAAACTCATGGGATAGCCTTCTCATGGCCATAGGGAGCACTTTAGTTGTCTTGAAGATGGAGGACGTTGTTGGTTCTCTACTTTCTAAGGAGATGAGAAGGAAGGTCTCTCTGAATGCCAAAGAGGCTTTGAGTGTTTGAGGAAGACCAAAAGAAAGAGGAAAGAACAAAAAGCAGCATGGCCATTCTAAGTCCAAGAATAAGGGGAGATCAAAATCTCCTGGTATGTCCAAGGTAATCTGCTGGAATTGTGGCAAACCTGGACACTTCCGAAAGGATTGCAAAGAGGAGAAGAAGAAGAAGAAGAAGCAAGATTCTGATTCTGAGTTCGAGAAGGAAGATGGAGATGCTTTCGTCGCAGCCTTGGCCACTCATGCTGGTGATAATGAATGGTTGATAGACTCAGGTGCATCTTTCCACATGACTCCTAATAGAAACTGGTTTAGTAAGTATGAAAATTTTGATGGTGGTAAGGTGTATTTGGGTGATAACTCTGTTCTTGATATTGTTGGTCATGGAAGTATTCGTGTGAAATTTTTTGATGGTAGAATTAGAAGATTTGATGGTGTCTTGCATATCCCGGGACTAGCAAGAAATTTGTTATCTATTAACAAACTAATAGATGCAGGTGTGCTTGTACAATTTTCTGAAGCAGGGTGAAAATGGTGAGAGGTGCTATGGTAATAGCAAGAGGAAGCAGATTGGGTACATTGTACCAGCTCGATGCATGCATGGTTGAGTGCAATAGTACTTTTGATAAGATTGTGAAAATGACTACTTTGTTGGAGAAGGAGAGGGTTTCTCTTTCAATAGATGGTCATGGTTTTTGGGTACCCAAGGGTGCTCTATCTACTGAATTAAAGTTGCCTGTAGAGAAGACCATGTTATGGCACCAAAGACTCGACCACATAGGTGAGAAGGGTCTATGGACCTTGAAAAATAAAAACCTTGTTGATGGGTTAAATGACTACAATCTTGAGTTCAATTTTTGTGAGCATTGTATCTATGGTAAACAAAATCGTATTCATTTTTACGTGAGTTCACATAAGTCTTCATGTATTTTGGATCTTATCCATTTAGATGTATTTGGTCCAGTTGATGTTTCTTCTATTGGTAGATCAGTTTATTATGTTTCTTTCATTAATGATTTCAGTAGAACATGGGTTTATTTTCTTAGGAGTAAAGCTAAAGTTTTCAGTTGTTTCAAAGAATTTAAAGCAATGGTTGAGTTGCAGACTGCAAAGAAGATAAAGTGTTTGAGAACTGATAATGGTGGTGAATATTGCTCTAATGATTTTGACACATTTTGTAAAGATTGTGGTATTAAAAGAGAGAAGACGACTCTGTATTCTCCACAGCAGAATGGAGTTGCAGAAAGAATGAATAGGACCTTGATGGAGAAGGCTAGGAGTATGTTGAGTGGAGCTGGACTGGAACAAAAGTTCTGGGTTGAAGCTATTGCCATTGCCTGCTACCTAATAAATAGGTCTCCTACATCAGCTCTTATTGATAAGATGCCAATGGAAGCATGGTCAGGCCACAAGCCTTCACTTAGACATCTGAGAGTGTTTGGTTGCGAGGCATATGCTCATGTGCCAAAGGAGAAGTGGACAAAATTGGACAACAAAGCTGTCAAATGTATCTTCATCGAATATAGTTATGGTGTGAAAGGATACAAGCTTTGGGATCCTGTTGCACGAAAGGTATTTTATTCCAAAAGTGTTATTTTTAGAGAAACTAAGCCTTCTTATGTTATAGTGCAACCAGAATAGATGGAAGAAAAGAAAGATGTGATTCAACTACCTGCTACACCTGAGAAAGTTGAATCGAGGCCCTTAGAAATACAAGAAGTCGAGGAGAGCTCTACGAGTTCTGAATCATCAGAGGAAGAGGGAGAACCTGAACCTAAACCTGAACTTGAACCAGATCTTGTTTGAAGGTCTAGTAGACAGAGGAAAGCACCAAAAAGGTATGGATACTCCTGATGATTGGAGGTGTATATTTTCTTTGAATGCTAATATTGATGAACCGAGATCTGTAGAAGAGGCTCTTGGTATGAATGATTTAGAGTCCTGGAAAATAGCCATGGAAGAAGAGATGACGGCTCTTAAGAAGAATGACACATGGGACCTTGTACCATTTCCTGAAGGACGAAAGCCTGTTGGTTGTAAATGGGTGTTCAGAAGGAAGATGGGTTCAGATGGAAGCATTGAGAAGTATAAAGCATGTTTGGTTGCAAAAGGTTACTCCCAAGTTGCAGGAGTTGATTATGGTGAAATTTTTTCTCCTGTAGCAAAAATGACATCCATTCGATTTTTACTTTCTATTGCAGCTGCTTGTGATCTAGAGGTTGAGCAGATGGATGTGAAAACAACTTTCCTTCATGGAAATTTGGAGGAAGAAATTTATATGACACAGCCAGAGCACTTTGTGGTGAAAGGTAAAAGTCATTTGGTCTGTAAGTTGAAGAAATCCTTGTATGGTTTAAAACAAAGTCCTAGGATGTGGTACCAGAAGTTTGATACATATGTTTTGAGTTTAGGATTTGTGCGATCTAAATATGATCATTATATATATTACAAGTCTAATGGTGATTATTTCTTGGTTATTGCCTTATATGTTGATGACATGTTGTTTATTGGCAAAGGAAAATGTTTGATTGCAGAATTAAAATCTCAGCTCTCAGCAAAGTTTGAAGTGAAAGATCTTAGTGCAGCAAGGCATATTCTAAAAATGGAGATTATAAGAGATAGCAAAAACAAAAAGCTTTGGCTAGGCCAGAGTAAGTATGTTGGTACAATTCTAAGAAGGTTCAATATGCAGGATTCCAGACCATTGAGTGTTCCTGTTACTATGGGAACAAATCTTTCTAGCTCACAATGTCCTACATCCCCATTGGATATGGAAGAGATGAGTCAAGTACCATATCAGAGTGTTGTTGGAAGTTTGATGTATGCTATGGTCTGTACAAGACCAGACATTTCCCAAGTAGTGGGAGTACTTTCCCATTACATGTCTAATCTAGGAAGAGCACATTGGGATGCAGTAAAAAGAGTTTTCAGATACTTGCAGGGTACCTCAGAGTACTCTATTTGTTTCCATGGAACAGGAAACGAGCATTCCTTGGATATTCAAGGCTACATGGATTTAGACCGGGCCGGTGATGTTGATAAAAGAAGATCCACTAGTGCATGTGTTTACATTATTCGGTGGTGCAATCAGTTGGATAAGCAAGCAACAAGCTGTGGTCTCTTTGTCCACTACAGAGGCAGAGTATATGGTAGCTACTCATGCCTACAAGGAAGCCATCTGGCTAAAGAGATTGTGTTCAGATATAGAGTTCAAATAGGGTGCAGTGACAATTTATAGTGACAGTCAAAGTGCAATCTGCCTAGCGAGGAACCCGACATTTCATGCCAGGACCAAGCACATTGATGTACAATATCATTTTGTGAGAGATATGGTCGAGGATGGCAAGGTGAACCTAGAGAAGGTGGAGACTTTGGTGAATGTTGCTGATGCATTAACTAAGCCCATGAGTACAAAGAAATTTAGATGGTGTTTAGAGTCTATGGGGTTCTCGGCCCCTAGCAATTAAGTCCATGACACTTTGGATCCCCTGACTCTTGCAAGGTGTTCGACAAGTGGGAGAATGTTGGGAATTGTGTCTCAAGCTTGCAAATTTTTTTTAGAAAATTCTAGAATTTGTTTGTGGTAGTTCTCCACATGTTTATGTGTTGGAAAAAGGTGTATGAGTTGTTAAAAATGTGCCTTGTCCCTATTAGAATATAAGAGGGTTGTTTTTTAGAGTATAAACAACTCATTGTATGAATTTAATGGGGGTCTAAACTAGAGGACAAAATTATGGACGAAAATGCTATTTTAACTTGGTTGTGGGTAACATGTGGCATGGTTGTTTTGCCCATGGTTTTGTAAAAGCACAAATGGTTTCCAGGTTGTAAATCACTATAAAAGGAGGGCTTGGGGAGGTGTTTGTATCATCGAGTTCATTTTACAAGACTAGGTGCTAGAAGGAGTCTTTCCGAGTCTGAGTTTGAGTTGTGGTGATGCGCTCCTGTAAGAACTTGCATTGCAAGTGTATTGTAATCTTCTTGATTTGATAATACATTGTGCGAGTTTTGGAGGGTGTGGTTTTTCTCCCGAAAGGGTTTCCCCACAGTAATTAGTGTGTTATGTGTTTATTGTGATATTTCATTTATGCATGTTTATTTGTCCATTGAAATCTCTGTAATAGTTAGTTGAATTTGCATAATCGTCCTCTCAAGATTAGTGTAGGAAGTGATTCCGTGCACCTTTGCTTCCTTACAAGGCACTTAAAGAGGTATGCAAATAGATCTATGTGAGTAACATTCATAGATAATAGCATGGAATACGCGTCCTCTAGGACATTAGCAATGCACATATCTACAATTGTTAGAGAGGTTTCCTCTAGTTCTCTTGCAGAGAGGATTGCTATTTATAGGTGATCGAAGAAAATAATGCATAGTGTCTTTCTTTAAACTGTTCAATCTAACCAACAAGCTGTCACAGGAAGATGCATTAAGCATAAAATCAATAGAAAGTAAACAATAAAGCCATAAAAGAATGGCTAGAATTCAAAAAAATAAACAGGAGTAAAACGGTATCATTTTGAGTAAAAGACTGAATGAACAAGGAAACAAAAAGCATCTAATTCCACAACTTTGATGGATTGAGCAAAAAACGTGAGTAGCCTAATGTGTTTACCTACATTCTGGGTGGTGGTCAAAGGCAGTGGTAGAGAAAGCGAAATTGTGGACAGCAACACATTCATTAATAAAAAAAAATTGTAAATGGTGAAACCAAATCAAATTTGAAGACATTAAAGCAGTCGAATCCACACAACACATTCATTGTAAATGGGGAAATCAAATCAAATATGAAGACATTAAAGCAATCAAATCCATGATATTTTTTCTTAGCTACCTCTTCTGCACTCTTCATATTCATTAAGAGAGATTAGACGTGAGACAAGATTCTTGCAGTGGATCTATTAAGAGATTAGATGTGGGTTGTTGCCAGTAAATATTCACTTTTAGGGATGATGTAGGAATGTTCAAACTGTCTGTTTTATGTTAGCAGTTTCCAATTGAACTCAAACCTGTATGACGGTAGACTTAACCTATTTCCGGTAGATTTAACTTGTTTGCAGGCGCGAGACAAGTTTGATGAACTGTAGAATGACAAGTTTACAATAAAAAGCCTATCCACTAATTAAAAAAATTAGACATTAATTCAGCAAATATTATTACAATTATTAAAACATACTCAACTAATAATAATAATGACCAAAAAGAACAAAACAAATAAAACACAAATTTCAATCAGACAAAAAAAAGAACGTGAACCCACCGTTAACTAGAAATAGTACATTGTCGGTTCCTTTTTATTTTTTTAATCTTTTTTCTCAAATGGACAGGCGTCAAACATACTCCAAGGTAGTCTTCCACGACCATTATCAACTGCAGCAATGTGGATCTTTTAAACGTAAAAAATTCCTTATCAACGCTACAGCTTGCTTATAAGCTGCTTTTTATTGAATAATAGCACAAAAGAGAGACATCCTTATTTACAGTTTTTATTGATATGCGCGTATATGGTCGGTTCCTGTTTATTCCACACCATTTTTAACTCCCCGAGTGTCGTCACAAAGCTTAATTCAAACGAAGAATTTCTCGCTATCTTGTTCAAAACATTTGCGTCTCATACTTTTCAATACTACACTGTCTACCGAAAAGGGTCAGTATGTCGTTTATGATTACGACACTAGGGTTTATAGAAAGCGTCCCACACTTCTCTCAAATTGCACTTGGAAACGATTCCACTGGAAAATAATTCTTCCCCCGGTCAAAAGTAGATTAGGGCATGTAATAATTATGATTTCCTTTTTGAAAGTGCAGATTCATCAAATAGCTTGGAGTGCATGATCACCGCCCGTGCAGCAGTCAAGCCTCTTTAGAAGATTCTGTAGGAAATCGAAGCTTGGTCACATCAAGTAACGTCCTAAATAAAAAACAAAAAGGATTCATTGTCAGAGTTAACCCGCCGCTACTAGCGAGCAAAGTGCCGCTTCACGGATGGTTAGAATCCGGGGAATGCGTGAGGGTGTGGCTCAGAAGCTTCTTTGAGAGAGAAGACAGTCTTTTGCGTAGTAATAATTAGTATATTCACAAGGGAAAAAACATATCTGAATATGGTGAAACATACTATATTCAAATCACGTACGTCTGCAGTAGCGTTCGTTAAGGGGCCATTAGGTTTCAGTGGAATGTTTCAGAGCTGAATTGAAAAATTAGCTATGAACTGACAAATTTTTAATATCTAATAAATGGTCCATTACAAGCAAAAGATAACCGGACATTCTAAAAGGAGTTCCTAAATCTGTTTACATAGGTATTGATCGCTTCAATTCTTTAAATGCGTTTGTTAAATGGCCATTCCCCCTGGCGGGCCGCCTTCAATAAAATTGACCACCTAGTCACTATAAGCTTATGAAAGAAGATTTTCTCCCCATCGATCCACCTCCACTTGCTTGGGGAGTTGCATGAGTCGTAAAGTTATCTTTCAAAAGAGATGCTTCTTAAGTTGCTTTACATCATAGCTGTAAATGAATAAATTGATCTTATTTATGGAATGTGCGGACAATCCAACAGACAGGCCACATACTTTTTCTTTTATTTTTTAATAATATCTTAATTAGGTAATTATATAACCTTTGATGTCACCATATTTTCTATAAATTTGTTGTTTTAGTTTTTATTAGGACAGAGGTTTCTTACTTGAACATCATGATTTAATGGTAGTATTTATGAATTTAATGTTTAATATTTTTAATAATATATTTTTAATAATTGAAATTTCAATGTTAGTGTTAATCATGAATACTTTTAACTAAATGAAATATATTTTTTAAATTTAAAAAATAAATCATGTGATATCACATCAAAACATCAATAAAATATGATTTGAAGTACAATTATGATAATTATATTTTTTAAGAACTATTAGACATGGCAAAGAAAATCATGTTAATATGAAATCATATTTGATAATGTAACACTAAAAATTTAATTATAAAGAAAAATCTTAAGAGAATAAAATAAGAGTAAGGTGCTCAATCTCCCCTACGGCCCCCAAAACTTATCCATGTCCTTTACACTGTATTTTACAACCTTCTTGGCGGGACAAATCTGAAGACTGTATCTTTCGCTTGACAGTTTATATATGAATGATAGAGAATATTTGTGGACGTTAACTGCGTAAAGTTGTCATGTAAGAAGCTACTTACGAATATCCGTTCACCGACTTATATACACGTAGCGCCACAAACTTCTTCATTAAATTCTCCATCACGTCCCTGGATCTAAGATCAATTATTTCCCCTCGTTCACTCAGAAAAATCACACGAGCATGCAGCCAGTAAGATCAATTATTTCCATGGCAAAGATCCTATTTCGATCTCATTCTCGATCCCCACTATCCCACGCCATTCCTTCCTACAGTTATCCTGTTCCCACGGCTACATATGACGTTTTCATGAATCACCGGGGAAAGGAGACAAAGCAATTTGTAGCGAGTCTCGTGTATCATAATCTCCACAATAAAGGATTCAAAGTGTTTTTGGACCAGAAATCTCTACAGGGAGGTGACTATATACCCGGGGCAGTAAGGTACGCAATATGTACAGCCTCAGTTCACGTTGCAATCTTCTCTCCCAACTATGCGGAGTCCGAATGGTGTTTGGATGAGCTCCACTTGATGCTCAACACCGGGGCTCCAATTGTCCCTGTGTTTTGGAAAATTCGACCTTCGGAGGTTCGAATGGAGGACGACAATGGAGTGTACGCTAGAGCTTTCCAGAAGCATAAGCGAGCTGCGATATTCGATAACCAAACGCTCGAAAAATGGAAAAATGCTCTGCGCGGGGTTTCACTCCTGGAAGGCTTTATATATGAAGGGTAATATACGTTGCTTAGGCTGTTTCTTTCTTGTTTATTGGGCTGCCTTCTAATATATATTCATTTACTGCTTTCAGGGACCAAGGGGAGATGCTGGAGAAAATCGCAATGTGTGTGGCTAAAAATATTAAAACGGCTAAATGCCAGCCAAAGTATCTGGAAGGGCCACTTAAAATGAGCAGGATTTTTGACTTCGTACTTCGGAGCTTGTAAGGGCAGGATCTTGGTTAGAAAGCTTTGACAGAAAATTGTATGTGAATTTTTTATCAAAGATTATAATATATTTCTTCAGGTTGTTTATTACATGAGGTTCCAGAGAGTCGAGACTGCAAGTTACTTTATTCGAAACTCCCTGAAGACAATTTTCTCCTATATAAGAGAACTTACGGCCATAAGATTTGTGTCTATGCGACAGAAAACTTGGTTCGGGATCCGAATTAATTTTCTGGACATTATCAATTAAAAATAATAATTAAAGTTTATATTATGTTAGTGGATTCTTGATTTGTTAGTGAAGTTAAATGATTTTGGATGAGTTCATTAAGAGCAAGGTTCTGATATTATAAAGAGTGATGATAGGATTGTCCCTTTGACTCTTAGTCAAAGAGGTCTCACTCTAAAGTTTGTGCTTTTATATTAGGTAGTCAAAATGATTATAAGGGTTTGATATAAAACCTTCCAAGACTTGTGTTCTCATATTAGGTGACTAAAATGATTAAATGGGTTTGATATAAAACCCTCTAAGGCTCATGCTCCCATATCGGATACCTAAAACGATTTTATGGATTGGCATAAAACCCACAAATGCTTGTGGTCTCATATTGGATAGCTATAACTATTCTCATATCTGATAATTAAACAATTTTATGGGTTTGGTATAAAATCTTCCAACAAGAAAAAAATGTTTATATCATCATCTTAGATGAATATTATTGACAATTTATATTTTAAAAACTAACATGAAATAAGTTTAAATAAAGATTAAACTTGTTAAGTGTAAGATTATGATACTAGTTATAAAGATTAGCATTGAGATTTTCTTGAGATTGTGTCCAAACAATTTTGATTAAATGAAATGAAAGTTTCTAAAGGAATTTGTATCACTTCATTGTATTCAAATCATTTAAAAAAATGAAAACTCTTCTTTTAATGGAGCATTTTATATCATCCACAAGATTGTTTTGTATCCTACCTCATACGAAAGCATAAGTCAAAGATTAAGGGGTATCTATTAAGTCAAAGTTTGTCAAGGCACGATCCTAACCTCATTCCATATATCATACCCATGGGGGATTGATCCTTGGTGGATGACATAACCAAATAATATACTATCACCCTCACCAATTATACTCAATCAATTAGGCAATGACCCTTTGAAAAAAAATGAAAACTTTTGACTAGATGTAATTTGAAAACTTTTATACTTTTGACTAATTTAAATGAAAACTTTTACACTTTTGACTAAAATATATTCTTCTAAATTAAAGAAAAATAAATTTGACATAAATCCCTCCATAAAGAAAAGCGGGTTTATTCTATTTTTTAGGAGATATAGTGGAGGAGTGAGTAAGTGTTACGATTTCTGGGCACGAGGTCTTTCTAAGCCAGGCGCCACTGAGCAGAATCTCTAGAAACATGCAGACAAAATTCCGTAAATAAAGTAGAATAAAGATATAGGCGGCAAGTAATTCAAATGCTTTTTTCTCGCTCTGAATTCGAACTCTAGACGTGGTGGTGCGGTGTGGAAACGGTAGGTTATTCCGAAACCCGTTTGGAAAATTTGCTTGCATTAAATGGGGACCGGGTTAGTGCTCAGGATTTAATTTTGTTTACATCGCTGTGAAAATGGCCGCCAAGGATAGTGGTTAGGGTTTAATTTTGTTTGTAATAATGTGAAAATGTCCTAGGGGAATTTTGAATACTGCAAATGTATCAGTCGTAGCTTCAAATCACTACAGATAACCAGTCGTCTGTATTAGAAAACCTTTCCAGATGTAAATCTTCTAGAGAATTTTTGTTTAATCTTTATAAGTACCTACGTCCAATTTATATATTCGACAAAATGCCTAAAATTCTGCATCTAAATAAAGACAGCGAAATTCCCAAAAACTCAGCACCTATATCCATAATTTATAGATGAAAATCCTCGTGATTTAATCTAAATTTTAGCAATGTAGACATGCAAAATTATCATT